>JALDNG010000369.1:75000-170000 GCA_024349245.1 Neodontobutis hainanensis | reverse complement strand
TGAACAAGACCCCAAGATACTTGAACTCCTCCACTTGAGGCAGGGGCTGGTGGATTGGGTGGCAGTCGAAGGCGGGGGCCTCGGTGACCCAATACCCGGACACAGTATGCAAATAACCACCATTTATCTGTCATTCATGTTAATATAGTAATTTGTACGGTTTTAAACAATGTTATTCACGTTTTAGGAGAAATTAAGTGAACAACATGTTGTGGTCTCTGTTTAATGTCAGCTCCTTTTCATGCCATTTTAATCACAGGTCAGGTCACAAAAAGACAATATTCAAATACAGTGGCTTTTTACAGTTTAGTCATTCAGTTTTATAATATAAATCTTTCAATGGCATAGTATTTACACACAATGTCTACTTGGTTCAAACACTATTCTATAATCACCAAAAGATGGCGACAAAGACATGTTAGGTCTTACAACTCCATGTTGGTCTGGGGTTGTAGTTCTGCCGACAGTAAAGGCCAATTTATACTTCTGCATCGAGTGTACCCCGTAGTGTACGTCGTAGGCTACGCATGTAGGCAACGCCGTCGTGAGCATTTATACTTCTGAGTATGTCTGTTTGGCTCTGCAGTACACCGCCTAAACGCTAGTTGACCCGAGCGGGTTCCACTGTGTTTGAAACGACATTTCAGTCACTCCACGGAATTGTGCCTTGGCAAAACAACATTGTGTGTCGTGGTCAACTTGCTGTTTAAATTGTATTGGTGTAAAATATAATGCACCAATAAATGACTTGAAGGATATTTTATTTTTTATTAAGTTTGTACTATACATACAAATGGTCGAACTATGTATAAGATAATGCACCATGTAAAGGTGCAAAAAAAAAAATCAATACCCCATGTGGTAGCATTGCTAGTTAAGTTAGCTAACCGAAACACAATAGAGGTACATAAAAATCGTGCATTATTTACCTTATCGTCAAAGTCTGACTCCGTAAGCCAATGATTGACATGAGGTGCCAGCCAAGATAGGAATATATAAAACGCTGGGATTTTTTTTCCTCCTGGATCCCCGCTCCTTGTGGCGAGTTTTTTACGGAGACAACATACTTGTCTCGAGAGTTCTTCCATCTATTCATGCACTCCGCTACATCTAAACCGACGTTGGAGAGGATATTTCCTCACTTCTTCAATTAATCGCTAACTTAGTCCATTTCCATGTTGGCTCTTCACTGAATTTCGGAATTTAAAAATGGCGGGCGGTTTCGGTGGCCGAGACAGCTCAACATGCTGCAAATGAAGAAAGCACCAGCAAATAAAGAAAACATCTTCATCAGTTTGACAACACGCGCGCTGCAAAAGTTCACAACACATACAAATACAAAAACGCGCTGCAAATAACACAGACCACAACGGAAATTAAGGGGACTCATTTGAGTGACGAACAATATATTTAGGCCAACAATATCCAAACGACTAAGCAATTATACGATCATGATCTAAAAGTAAAAAAAAAAACTCACCTTTCAGGTCAGTGACAACAACACTAACAACAACGCGACAGGCGAGCAAACAATAAGCAGGTCCCATTAGGGGTTCGTCACTCAAAGGAGCCCCCTTAAAACATTTCCGTTGTGGTCTGTGCTATTTGCAGCGCGTTTTTGAATTTGCAACGCGTTTTTGTATTTGCTTGTGTTGTGAGGATTTGCAGCGCGTTTTTGAATTTGCAGCGCGTTTTTGTATTTGCATGTGTTGTGAGGATTTGCAGCGCGTTTTTGTATTTGCATGTGTTGTGAGGATTTGCAGCGCGCGTGTTGTGAAACTGATGAAGATGTTTTCTTTATTTGCTGGTGCTTTCTTCATTTGCAGCGTGTTGAGCTGTCTCGGCCACCGTAGGGCGGTCTAGAGTGCAGAAGATCATTCCGGAGGAGTAGGAGGAAACATGATACAAACAAGCCGACCAATCACAGATCTTGCAGCCCGCGTCGTCGCAATGCGTAGTTACATTTTTGAGGAGGTGCGCGTCAGGGTACGGCGTATGGTACACGTCACTGCGTATGCTATGCCGTACCTACCATAGACATACATAAGAAAGGCTAGATGTCTCGTCCACGCTGTCGGCCAATGGAGGTCGACGTCCGCACCTGGCGGCCATCTTGTCACAGGCAGCTTGCTCACTCGTGACATTGTGTTTTAATGGTGCATGTACTTTTTAAATAACCATAACTTGCTAAATTTTCTACCAATTTTTAAACAGTTTAGTTTGTTATAAACGTCAGAGATATACTTATGACACTGCATACTTATGAATAATTATAACCATGGACTTCCATATGAAAATAACATTGAACAGAACATAGAGATGCAATGAATATACACATTAAGGAATGAATATATATATATATATATATATATATATATATATATATATATATATACACACACTTTTATAATGTTATTATAATAAGATAATTTGAATTATTACGTTTATTTTAACTTCTTGAGGATTGGGCCATTTACTAGGCTTTTCCCCTTGACATTGCACTGCGCCTACTTCAGAGATCACTGTTCCCAGCTATTTTTGCCTACCATCAAATGCCTGACCTCTTTAGAAAACTGAGACCCTGTAGTTTCTTAGGAAACAATCAGAATAATTATGTGAAGTACTTGCACACAGTTATAGAGGCTAGAATATTGTTTTTTTTTTTTCTGCTGGATAACAAGCATCTCAACTGACCACATTTCAGCTTCTAGGTCTATTGATATGACTTTAGAAACACAACTGAGCCCAAGCACCAGGTCTTGTAAAGCTGTGTACAAAAGCAGATCAATATTGAATGAAATACGAGTACTTTAGACCACTGATTTGCCACGGTATGCTCATGCGTTTCGTAAAATGCCCTATCGAAACTCCCCATAGGACTTTTGGTTACCCAAAACATAGACATAGGCTACATAATAAAGGCTTACTGTGTGGTAACCTCTTGGTAACACTCTGAAGTTTCTTGTAGACTATTTGGATTGTATATCAGGGGTTCTGATATAGAATTACTACACAAAATATGGAATAATTACACAAAAGTCTATTTATTGATTTGTTGCAGAGGACATATCTACAGCTGACAGGCTTGTAGAGGTGACAATGACAGCTGGTAGGGACTTTGTGTCATCCTGTGCTGTCACATTGCCTCTGCATGGTTTAACAACCCCACACCGGGCCATCAGCTTCCTGAAGATGTACTTGAACTGGCATTAGGGTTGTTATTCCAGTCACCTTAAAACAAAAAGATATATGAAGTATAGAACACAGATATTAAATACATGCTTTAAAAATGTTTTATGCTTATAAAAAAAACTAGCCACCCCTGAATGATCTTTCCGTATAAATTAAGTTGCATGACATTATCATACAGTTCAGACTGTATCAGTGGTGATAAATTCGGCAAACAGATACAAATACAGGCATTTTTCTATATACTCAAAATGGTTTGTGACACTTCCAGGTACTGTGTATGTCTTAGGGTTAGGGTTAATGTGCATGTCTTCAGAAAACACATTTTACAAAAAATAAAAATAATAAGATGTTTTTAACAAACCAAAACGATTGGAAATCATGTGCAACTTAAGTTATATTGAAAAGAAAGAGCAATTCTGCCTCTCCCACTGATGTAAAATTGCTGGGTAGCAGCTAACCTGTAACTACTAACGTTAGGTCTCACTCAAAGCCAGCTAATAACTACAACCACATTCACAATGACTGTAATATAGATAAAAAAAATTGGTTGTCATAAAATCGTTATTGGTGTAAGTAAAACTACAACAGAACAGCTCGATGGTGGTCTCAGCCTTGATAACTTGCACAAGTAACATTAGCCGTGATACACAACTATGCTGCACGATTAAGTCGTCTTTCGAAAAGAAAAGCTGCAATTTCAACATGTTCACGCATCCAGAATTATAGCCACATTATTAACGTTTGTAAGAAATCAAACATTTTGTAAATCCGTCAAGATTTCAGCGAGATTTAAGTATTTATGTTCTTGCAGATCACTCACCTTACATCAGGTACCACATAGTCCGCCAGAAAGCTTGCCTGTTTCAAGATGGCAGCCGGTGATGCCGTTAGAGACTGCGCCGTGAGACATCTAGCCTTTCTTATGTATGTCTATGGTACCTACTATGCGCACCTGACACAGAAGTATAAATCAGCCTTAAGTAATTCCTTGTCAAATTTGTCATTTTAACAAGGCCAGTGCCTTAGGTTTAGATTTTAATATCCTACACTGTTAAAAAATTATTATAATATCCTGGATGGTAAATACTTAGATCAATGTACTGATCTAAAGTAATACACCATTAAATATTTCCACAAATTTGCAGATAAACAAGTATAAAAGTGTTCTAAAATCTGGTTGGATGTTGACATTGGTAGTAGTGGTCGACCAAAAAGTGCCCTTTGTTGGTTGTGACTTGTGCACCGGCATGCCAATCGCCAGTTTGGGATCTCGGCGTCTCCAAATCAGAGAGCTGAGATCTGCTTTGGGGATAAAAACAGACTGAGCTGGCTTTCCTTTTATTGAAAAGGTAAGACATCATTAGACCATTTATAATATATTGTGGTGTTTTGTTTTTAGTTTTCTAAAGCTAAATAACGTTGGCATTAGCAGTTGATGTTCCTTGTTGTTTGCGAAGGCGTCCTTGGTTCTCTGCATGATGGTCGGGGCCATCAGGGTGTTGAGCAAACGTCGCAGTGGGTGCGGGCTCATTAGTATTGGCCAAAGATGTATACGGATGTAGAGAAGTGGTGTAGAACATATGGATAGATTATCTAAGTTTAAGCACATTGCCGGGTCGGCAATGCACCTTGATGGGGAGGAATGGGTGTTGCTCAGGCGTCAGGCCTGCTCCATATAAAAGGAGGAAGTGGCTGGGTGTCATGGTGCGCCAGGTTCCTGTGGGAGGCCAGAAGGATTGCTGGTCCCATGCGGTTGATGTGTCGACAAGTTGATCCGGTAAATGTCTTTTGATTTTAGTGATTGTCTTTGTCTGTCTTGGTTGTATTTTAATCACAGAGCCGAATTAAATCCACCCCACATAGGGCGGATAAACCCGCTTGAATTCCCACACACACGTCAAACAAATAGGTTCACAGCAAACCAACCACTGCAAAGACACCGCAGATGCTCACCCCAAACAGATCGGGTGTAACAGTTCTGAGCATCGGCGAACAGCGAAACGGAGAAGTGACCCCCAGACTAAAATACAAAAACAATAACTAAGAATAGGACAGCAGGTAGCGGTACATGTAGATTACTGTTAAACAAAAACAAAAGACACATTTAATTCAAAAGTCTAAAAACATTAAAATACATCATACCTGAGGTGTCACCCAACCACACCCAGTCATTTACACACACAACCTGGCCGTCTGCACCAAGCCACGGCCCTGTCTCATAAAATACAATTCAAATACAACCAAGACAGACAAAGACAATCACTAAAATCAAAAGACATTTACCAGATCAAATTGTCGACACATCAACCTGGCACACCATGACACCCAGCCACTTCCTCCTTTTAAAGGGAGCAGGCCTGACGCCAGAGCGACACCCAGCGGTGCCACCTGTCACACTTGTAACACGGTGATGCTAAAGGAAATGTCTTATAAGTTACTGTTTTGAATGGCAGTACGATTGTCAGACCACAATTGTTTTATGAGCCTGACTTCCAAGACTGATGATACATTTGCTGTCTTGGCCTTTCAATTTTCTTTTTCAGATGTTTTTACAAAGCAACATTTTGGAGACTTTTCTTCCAGACTTACTTTGGCTAGTTTTCTAAATAACCCTCACCCGAGATAACACAAGCCATGAGAAATTCATAAATTTAGACAGGATGTATTATTGTTTGCCTTGTTATAGTCACGTCATGTCAGATTAATGTGGTCTTATTATTAAAAATACCATCTACTGGTCTTTCAGTTGTGAATAAAGTTGTATCTGTGGTATGATGTTCTCCCGCACATCAGCAGAGAGCACGAGTGGACTCTCTGGACATGGGAAGCTCTGGCAGAGGTCATTCCAGCCGGTTCAGCAGGACGTGTGAGACCCTGTTACAGACTGTACTCAACAGATGGTGGCTAAAGGATCTGGAGACAGTTCTTAACTTTCAATAACAGTATTTTACTCACTAAAGCATGTTTCGTTTGTACACTATATACCAGAGCTGAATGTGTGAGAAAGGCTTTTTTTGGTTATATTGACAACCCAATGAAACATAAACATAATACTAACGTTTTGTTGTTTGTACAGTCATGGCTGTTGCACGATATGTTCTGATTCTGATTTATTTATTTTACTATACAATACTTACACAATGTTTTAACTTTGCTCTGTAGGTCAACTTTTAAACTCAAATCCTTTAAAAAAAAACACCTCATCAGGTGGGCAATTTTCCCTTTCACCTCCAGTTTATGAAGCTGGAGGTGTGCAGGGTCCAGGGTGTGGAGACTGCATGTCAACCATAAAGGCCAAGTTTTCTAAGTCATTCTTTTTTGTATTATATATTTTTGTAGCCTGAAAGATTATGCTCTTGTTGTTGGATTTAACAAATGTTAGATTTATTGTTCTGCAGACAAAGAAGGGTCAAAGTCAAAGCCCCACCGTGTCCGCAAACTTACAGATACATCCATCTGCTGCAGAGCAGAATTTGGGGAAATCATCTAAAGTCTCCAGAGGGACTCCCAAGAGGACACATGACACTTTGGCCCTTCTAGACCTGCTTGCATAACTGCAGTTTAGGCAGGTGCACCATGAACCCTGTTTGGTTAGGGTCCGGTTGTTCTCCATCACATCCAGAATAAACCCTGGCAGATGAATTACAACCATCTCTTACTTCATTCTCCTCCTCCTGCGACTTTAACTTTGCCTGAAAATGGAACAATCAGCATTCTTTAGATTACAGAGGTTTATTTGGGTGTGTGATTATTACTGTAGATGTATGACCAACCTGCCTCTGTTGTCACTGCACCACCTCAGTCTGTCCTGCTCACTAACACCTCCAGCTCCAGCTCTCCTTGAGTCACTTTCAGAACTCTTCTCCACAGGAGCTTAAAACTTTCATGAGAGTCCTAAGAAGAAAACAATAAAAATAAATTGCATATATATTATGCTAAATTTAATGTTGGAGGTATTCTGAATGACACTAATAGTGAAATAAACAAGCTAAAATGATACAAGGTTACATTTATGTTGCCTCAACCTAATGCAAAACTAATTTAGTTCAGTTATGGTTCATAGAGACAAGTAAAACTCCTTCACTCAGTCGTATTCTTTTCTCCACAATAAATAAGTTTTACTCAATTTAACTGTGGAGCTTGTCGCTGTTGTGTTACACAAGGTTAAAGACCAGTGCAGCTGTTTAGTGCTCCAGCAAACTCGACTTGACAAAATAACAAGTAATAGTAACGTGTAACTATAGTATCCTCACTAATATAAGTTCACTAACTTTAGCCGTTTTACTGAGACTGCCGGCCTCTGTGAAAGCTATGTGAGTTGTAGACTAATGTTAGCTATTTTAGACAAACGTGACATGCAGTCGATTAAAACATCATGTATAGCATTATAAATCTATTTGAATATACTTGTGTGATATCTGCTTAAATATTACTATTTTATCATAAGATAGTAATGAGGCTTTATTTTAGTGTAAAAATGTACATCCTTCAAATACTGAAGCCTTACTGTACAAGACTTGCAAATTAAGGTTAGATTATTAAATTAAGGATACAATGATATATTTGAGAAAACACAGTTTTATTTATAACGGAACTGGAAAGGATTATCAGACCAAGATAAAAATGTCCTTTTGCTTAAAATTATAATAATTATCATAAAAAGTTCTAATATTCATAATAATTATCTGACATTAACAACAGTAGCTGAAATAAAGTTTGTTGTAAAGATTTGCAGACTTACCTCAAAAAAGTGGAGAGGCCTTTGCAGCCGTTAGCAGCAGCCATGACATTATTATTAATGACATTAGCCATAAGCATTAGCTTGTTCAGCTCGGGCTCTGAGATGAGGTGCGAGTTTTCTGAACAGCGTGTTTGAAAAGCCCATGGAACAGTTAAGATACTACACTCTCTGCCCATTTTAGTAATATCCCTGGATGTAATTGTCATTTTATTGCCCTGTGGTGTGGCCAACATCACTGAATAGGGGAACAATGGGCAGAAGATATCCATTATTTTTACAATCATTGAGCCATACTTTTGTGATATTCTGGCTTCTTTAAATGGCTAAGCTACATTATCTACTCCCATATTATGTTTGTTGCACTATATTGTATTTTTTTTGTTTTAGCAACAGACATAATGTGAGAGGATATAATGTAGTGTTACTCTGTAAACAGCTATCTGTACACCAGTTATCCCCAAACATAGAACAGACCCCATCCTTTTCAGCTAACTACATGTCCAAAGCAATTCTATTTTGTAGAGCCATTAAAGAGGTCTGGGAGAGTTACTCATGGACTGCTTCACCAGCATCGCTAGTAAAATTAGCTAGTCTTTGCACATTTTAATGGACTAGGTTGTTTGGAGTAGTGGGGAAAATGGCACTAATCAGTTCCTTACAAATTGGAAGTTCTTCCTCAGAATGTGGTTGTCTGCAGCCAGTAGGTTATCTGTACCTGGAAATACTTGTACATGACAAACAAGGGACACCAAAGCACATCTACCTGACCAATTGGGGGGTAACCAGTTGTATAACGTTCTTCCCCCACAGTACCAACAAATGTCAGATCTGGCAACAATCAATTTGTTAACATTGAAATCCCCATAAATGTCTTTAGTTCTAGTGCATTCCTACAAGTTTCCTAATAACTTTATATCATTTTTGGTATTGTTATTTTCCAAACATGTCACATTATATACAGTACCAATCTGAAAGAGGTGGGATCACATTCCTGGGCGCTATTGGGAACACTCTGTCCCATCCTAAACACTGGTCTTTGGGGTTGTCATTAACCATCAGGTCAAGTATGCAGTTTATGTCTGTTCTTCCTTATCTGTGCCATTAATTGGGTTTTACATAAGTGTAGGTCTGATAATTGGTTTGTTTGGATAGCTATGTCAAATGCTTGTTGTAGCCAGGTATTGGTTTGTCTATAACCCATCTCTATAGCAAATAAGAATAATTTTTCATTTTGAGCTGTCCACAGCAGTCACTCTGTTCTCCTGTTTACTGGGATGGGTCAGATCATTGGAAGATGCACTAAACTAATTTATCTATTAAGTCCAAGTGGGTCAGTTCGGTATATTCACCCCAATTAAAAATAAAATGGATTCTCTAAAGGATTCCAGCACCTCCCAATTGCTTCAGTTCCATTTGGGTATGGATTCTGAGGTACTTTATCAGTGGGTTGACTCTGACTCTAATAAGTGTAAAATTCTCTGAAAATGGCCAAACAATCACAAATTTGACCAGGGTATGTAAACTTATGAGCACAACTGTATCTTTAATACCCCCAAAGGGGCATTTTAAGCCAATAGGATAATCCAGCTTTGCCCACTACACTTAGACTTTACACACATTACACACATAATGGGCGATAGGCTACTAACTGGATGCTCACCAGCAGGCCCGGATTGCTGTCGGGAGCACCGGGAAAATTCGGTGGGCGATGCGTTTGTTTGGCCGCGAGGGCCGTTGTCATGGGACTGGGTTGAAATATATATGTTTTATTATTATTATTATTGTTATTATTGTTATTATTATTATTATTATTTTACCGCAGCAGCACTCTTTTTATTTATTATATTGCCGCAGTCCCACTCTTTTTATTTAATATTTTCTCGCAGAGTACAGCCTGCAAGACAATGATGACGTTTAGACTCCTGGCCCCGCCCCTGACACGGCCCCTTGCAAGTTGCTCAAAATAAAAATAAAAGTCACATTAAAAATGGATAACAGAAAGCGCAAAGGCGGCGCTGAAAAGGCCAAAATGAAAAAAAGCTTTAGAAACTGACGCGCCAAATGTTCAAAGCTGAGCACATATTTTCTCAACAAAATTAATGAAGACGACGAGGCGGGTAAGTAAGCTAACTTTAAGGTAGTTAGGAGCAGTGCAAGATGCTAGCGGCCGTGCAAAACAACGTCGTATGTAAACCCCGTTCATGTATCAAAGTTTTTCTTGTAGCTCTTCAGTAGCAGCCGCTCTAGTACCGTTTGCTGCCAACAGAGAGCAGGATGTCGAACTAGAGATCAAAACTTGTTCCTCCTGTAAAAACTGTCATTTGTGTTCACCTCATTGTCTCTCAGTACAAATTACTAAGTGATGCATACCGTGTGATTGGACTTGCCTACAAGTTCCTATTAACACTGTCCATCACACAAGTAGCCTGTGAGAAAAGCTTTTATCAGTGACATTCATAAAAACAGACTCAGGAGCACTTTAACCCAGAAGAACTTTAGGCATTAATGCTCATATGCACTGAGAAAGAAATTGTCATGTCTTTGGACAATGACACTGTGATAGATAAAGTTGCAGAGACCAGTGCTCTGCTCAGGTGTTTATTAATGTTTTAGGGTTGTCCATGTTTCCTTGAAGCTAAACTTATGCAGAGGAAAAAGAGATGAATTAATCATTAGAAAGTTATACTGTGAAAAAAAGTCAGATAACAGTGCAGTACTTGTTTAATTCCTTAACTAATGTTCTCTTATTTGTGAAAAAGTTGTAAAGCAGCTGTTTCCTTGAAAAAGAGCTGATACTGTCATTAGAAAGTGCACTACATTTTATTTTAATCTTTATTTATTTTGTTTTATATATTTTTTTCTTCATTTCAATGTTTTGTTATTTATAAATACTAAATCTTAAAGAAAAGAGATTCTGTTACTATCCAGTTATTTACTGTTCTAATAAATCTTCACTATGAAGCAAGACTAAGGCTACTGTTTTTGCACTGAATTTGAAATGATGATATTTTTCAAAAATACAATGAATTACAAGGTTGTAGAAAACTTATTTTTATTATTTTAATATAGTCAGTCGGGAACTAAAGTGGGCCGGTCTAAGGCATGAATCTCCAGGGCTGAAAATGAGTCCCAATCCGGCCCTGCTCACCAGCATGTTCAGTGCCATAGAATCTTTATTGTAACAACAACAAATGACCCAAGTAGACAATCCCCAGCTCTACTGAAGGTTTGCACACCACTTTGACAGTTTACAAATTTACAATTGTTCCTCAGGGCAACAGAATACCCCCTCCTTCATTAGAGACTTTACCATCCTCCTAACCTTTGTACTAGTTCCCATGTCCTTACCTATATGTGTGTCTGTGTGCATTTAACTAATCATGTTTTAAACCATACACTCTTGACATTTTCTTTTTTGCTTCTGGATGTATTAATATAACATCCCATACTTATTTATCCACCATTAAATATTATAAACCATTAAATAGTATAAACCATAATGCACATAATATAGACGCATAATATAGGGCAGGTTTTACTTGAGGGGGGCGCGGCTCTGCTGCTGACCCAGTGTCTCATTTGTCTGTCTCGTGTCCTGTGATTTCTTTTTGTCTTAAGTGATTGCCGCATTCTTTTTGTGGCATAATGAAGTTCAGCGCTGACTTGTTATTCTGGCTGACTGCTTGCCTTATCAGCGGTCTAATCGCTGAAGTATGGAGTTTATATGGAAACGTCGGAATCCTTACCTACACGCGGGACCAGCTGTTGTCACTCAGACACGCAATCAAACTGGAGGACCCTGGTCTGGAGCTGCTGGTAAAAGATTCGCAATTCAAAAACATCAGAACGCGAAAAGGGATTAAAATAAAGAAAAGAGGTTCAAGAGGAGGAGTGAGAGAAAGACTGAGGAGGCGCGGCAGCAGACATCCCCTACCGGTAATAACTTTCTCGAATGTTCGCTCTTTGAGCAACAAGATGAATGAACTGACCGCTAAAGTACAATACGATAATGAGTTCCGACAGAGTAATCTTAAATGTTTTACGGAAAGCTGGTTGAAAGAGGAGACGTCAGACCCCAATCTACCGGGTTATACACTTATTCGGGCCGATAGAGACATTAATTCGTCTCGAAAATCTTGGAGGTGGTTTTTGTGTCTATATGGACACACGTTGGGCTACCCAGTACACCGTCCGGGAACGTGTGTGTACACATGACTACGAAATTTTGGTTGTCTCATTTCACCTCTTTTATCTCCCGAGGGAGTTTGGACAGATCACTATTATATTGGCCTATGTACCTGGGCCGGACTTTGTGAGAGCTGCAGCCAGGATAGCAGAGAGCTACAACACAGCCTTGTCCCGTGCAGTCAGTCAACCCGTCCTGTTACTCGGGGACTTTAATTCCTGTGACCTGTCTGATCATTTACCCACTTTACATTAATATGTGGACTGTCCTACCCGCCTGGCACGTACTTTAGATAAGTGCTATGGCAACATACTAGACGCCTATAAATCCATCTGCAGGCCTGCCTTGGGGAAATCTGACCATAATGTCGTCCACCTACTTCCACGTTACAGAGCTAAGTTAAGACGGGAAAAGACTGTGATTAAGAAAATTAAGATATGGACTGAGGACTGTATGGAGGAAATGAAATGCGAGCTGGCGACGACTGACTGGTTATTTCTTAACTCATGTGACACACCTCATGAACTAATTGACACTTTTACATCCTATTTGTTGTTTAATGAAAGTAAAATTACTCGAACTAAAATAGTTAGAATATTTCCTAATAACAATTTATGGATGTCTAGTGATCTTAAGAAATGTATTCAGGAGAAAAAAACATGCTTTCAAAAATGGTAATATTGAATTATTCAAGGAAAAAAGAAGTGAACTAAGATCAAAACTGAGTAAAGCAAAAATAGAATATAAGGATAAAGTTGAATGTCATTATTTCTCAGGAAATGCCAAGAAAGCATGGGAAGGTTTAAATGCGATGATGGGTCGCGAAACTAAGAAAAAACATGCTCCCCTGTCACACTCCTCTCCATCTTTTGCTAATGATCTTAATGTCTTTTTTAGTCGTTTTGACAATACTGATTTTAGGGCTGAACGGGATAGTGTGTGTAGGTCTATTTCGGGATTTGTCCCTATTACACTGAATGAACATGATATTGAAGCCAGTCTGTTCAGTATTAAGTCTACCTCAGCCCCGGGGCCAGATGGCCTGAGAGGGAGAGTTTTAAAAGAAAATGTTTATGAACTAAAAGGTATTGTGCTGAAGTTATTCCAGTACTTGCTGAATTCCTTAACAATGCCCAAATTATGGAAAATATCCTATATTGTGCCTATTCCGAAAAAACCTGGAGCAACTGAATTAGTAGATTTCAGGCCCATTGCCCTTACTTCCATCTTAGGAAATGTTTTGAGAAAGTTATAAGCAAACACATTACAGCATCAGCTTCTAACAGCTTAGATCATCTTCAGTTTGCTTATAAAATGATGAGGGGAACTGATGATGCAACAGTCAGTATGTTTCACACCCTGGCAAAGCACCTTCAAGCCCCCTCCCACTTTGCTAGGGCCCTGTTTATCAATTTTACATCTGCTTTTAACAGCATGCAGATACACACTTTGCTGCAGAGACTTATCGACATAGGAGTAAATGGTGGTATTATCCACCTTGTAAGGGACTTCCTCTCTGACCGCCCTCAAAAGGTTCTGGTTAATTACACCCGGTCTGACATCCTGGTGCTCAATACAGGTGCCCCGCAAGGGACTATTCTATTCCCATTACTCTTCTCTATTTATACAAATGAATTCCAATTAGATCTGGAAAATTTTCGTCTGTTCAAGTATGCAGATGACATGGCCCTGGTTGCTTTAATAAAGAGGGGGGACAGAGTTGGAGAGGAAGTATATAGAGCACATGTGTCATCCCTCCAGAAATGGTGCGATGAAAGTTTCTTAGAGATAAATGTAACAAAGACAAAGGAACTTGTCTTTTATGAAAAAGACCCTGTGCAGCCCCTTATAATTAAGGAAAAAATAGTAGAGGTAGTAGAAAAGTTCAAATACCTCGGTACATATATCGATTTTAATCTAAATTTCGGTGAAAACACAGACTACATTTTTAAATCTTGTAACCAACGTCTCCATTTACTGCGCAAGCTCAACTCTTTTAGAGTGAACAAGCACATTATGGAAATAGTCTATAAGAATCTGATAGAGAGTATTCTAACCTTTAACATGGTGATGTGGTATGGTAATTTAAACGTAAAAGGGAGAAGTAAGTTGCAGAGAATAGTAAACCTCGCCTCAAAAATTATAGGGACAAGTCAGAAACAATTAAGTTCCACGTACGAGGAAGTTCTCAGGAAAAAGCTTTTAAAATAGCAAATGATCCAACTCATCCACTCAATAGGGAGTTTGAACTCCTTCCCTCTGCCAGACGTTACAAAGTGCTTAGGACAAATCGCAATATTTTTAAAAATTCTTTTATTCCTAATGCAATTCGGACATTGAACAACACGTCCCGCTGATGTATTGTAACGTAATTGCTACTGCTGTACTGCATTTTGCCCTGAAGATGTCTGTGTGCTAGTCTTGTCGTTTTTGTTGTTCGTGTTGTTGTTGGTTTGATTGTTTTTTTATGAGACAGAAGGTAAATTTCCACATTGTGGACAATAAAAAGGAAAATGAAATGAAAATGAAAATAAGTGAATAGCTAATATACTGTAAGTAAACAGAAATAAAACAGTGACCAGGCTTAATTTTTTTAAACAGTATATTTAGAGCATAGCCATGAGTTAAAAGCACAAAATGTCCATGATGTGTTTTTTTTTTTTTTGTCCCTCCTTTTGGTGCCCCACTGACGGAGCGCCCAAATGCACCGCATATGTTGCATACCATTTTTTGCGCCACTGTCTTCAGCGCTGCCTGTGTTTCTGTTCTCCCTCCTCTGTCCAAAACACTGCACCTCTCATTGGCTGTGAATCTGTGAAAGAACACCGAGATTGCAGCGCAAGTTTTACTAAGACCAACTGTGGAGTGGTGGATAAATGTTAAATGGCATCATTTAAATAGCAATTTTTTGCACCATTCTTGGGCACCCAAAGTGCTTTACATTGTGCTTCCACTCACCCCATTCACACACATTCACACCTGAGGCAGACAGAGAGGGGGGCTGCCAGACAAACGGCGCTCACAACCTTCTCCTACCACCACCAAACACACCTCTACAGTCACACACATTCATACACCAGTGCTACAGACACTGGAGGCAAGGTGGGTTAAGTGTCTTTCCCAAGGACACAATGGCAGTATGAACAGGGGAGAGTGGGAATCGAACCGCCGAGTTATTATTTGTGCAGTGGAGCAGTGTGGGTGTGGCTCTGGAGCAGTGTGAGTGTGGCTCAGTAGCAGAGAGAGATAAGATCTGTGATGGTGAGCCCTCAGTGCAGAAAACAAAACAGGAGAAAATTAGGTAAAAGTGACACATTTCAGGGTTGGGCATTTAATTATCTGTAATTATATATAGACACAATACAGGCAGTGTAAATTGGTGTTTCAAACAATATGCTCCCAACACGGTTTGTCAGTTCTATTTATTTAAAAAGAATTGGTTTTATTAACAATCTAAGGTCTTCAAGCATTTTTTTATTTTTCAAGTCTGTAAGCTGTGGCAAAATCAAAAATTGTAAACATAGTGTTACTGAAATCATAGGAAGATAAATTGTTTTAATATAATCTAAATTGCTCCAAAATACAGGACATTCTACTTTGGGCACCCAGATGGCTAGCTGCATCCTCGGCTGGGAATATACCCACACGGTTTTGCAAAAACAAAGAAAAAACAAAACTGCTGGATTTTGGTCTGTTATACCTCAAGACCAAGTGCGTTGAACTGGAAGAGTATGGGCACTCCTTTGTATTCAACAGTGGATAAAGGAACTTTCAGAATGTATCGGACTATATTGTCAAAGTAAAGCAAATAGATTTTATGCATCTCTGGAAACCATATATCAGTGGCCATACTTTGAAACTATAATATGTAAATAAATACATACATTTGCTTATTTTTTTTTATTAGATATCATCACTTTTTTATTAGATATCTTCACTGTTAATTAATATATTAATTAATAATTCATTTCATCCACCTTTGCATAAATTGCCTCAAAAGGCAAAAATTCAAATCCCAATGATAATTGTTTTTTAGCATTTATTCATTAAGGACACCTCGAAGGACATTGATGACATCAATGTATATGTGGCTATCAAATGAGGGAGCTGCTCTCTTGCTCCTAATGTTTGAATTTCTACTCACAATGTTTTCTGTTACATTGTATGTGAACACAAATAAAAGAGGATCCATTAAGGATGCATGTGTCCAGTCAGCAGGCAATGCTGGTCTAATTGTCTTACTTTTGCAAAACCGCTAGACGTCCACCCTGCACTGCAACTGTCCCTGATCTCTACGTTTCCATGACAGGAAGGTATGTGACTCACAGCTTCTTGCAAGAATAAACCTAGTCATGGCTTTTAAATTATACTATGTCTATGTGTCTCTCTGGATAAAACAAAACATAAAAACAAAGAATTCTAATAACATTTGGGGGCTCAATACCCACTGTTTCTTGTACGAAGAGTGGAAAACTGACGTGCTTGAAAGAAATTTAAACGCAAACAAAAAAGCATTTTCAAGCTGCGCTGTTTGGAGCAGTACAGGCCAGAACTCCACTCTGTGTGCGTGAAGCACAGTGACAATATCTGGACCGGAAAAAGAGCAGAGAGACGAAGAGAACAACTGGACTATTGGAGTTTCTATTCAGGTAAACAGCTGTTGAATTTTTTTTTATGGTTGAGAAAACAAAGCTTACGAGATTAGTTTGGATTTCTCCTACTAAAACTGTTAATAATTGCATGTCATGTACTCATTGCATGAGTGTACTTTCATTTAGTTAAACTTACTGTAGGAGATGGCCAAAAGCTGAAATACCCTTAGAGGGACGAGGAAAAAGTATATGTTTTTATCGAGACCCTGCCTATGATGGTTTATGGTGAGATAAAAACTGGATGGATTGATGTTGATCTGTGGTAAAAAATTGTAGACTCGCAAAATTGTAAGCTTGATATACCCTATGCTCTGTGAGTTTTATGTAATCCTTGAAACTGACTCCCCCATGATCAAGTGTGAACTCTATGCCAGATAGGATTACTGATTATGATAAAGTAGTATATGGTCTGGACATAGCTAATCTAGAGAGTACATAATTTACTTCAGTTGGATAGCACACATCCTAATTTGTCACATTCGAATTGTCATGACCCGACTGGAAATGCTGGTTTAATGGTGTGTTGGACGCACGGGAATGCTCAAGCTGACTCTTAATTGAGACCCTGCCGAATCCTATGGTTAACGGTGAGATAGGGGTCTGCAGTCACAATATATAAAAAATGTAGGCCTGCGATTAATTGATCTCTGTGATGCGATGAGAAGAAAAGCCCACAAGAGTGAAGGGGCTTATACTGAGAATAATATAAGGTTGACCTAAAGAGTTAAAGTTAAACGGTGTGTGTGAGAATTAATGTGGTATGAATGGATCATTGTTGACTGGAGAATGTGTCTAATAATGTAAATTGGCCTCTATCCACTCCGACAACAGTGCTCTCCAAACTTCCTGCTGCCCTCCCCTTCGCGCCTCCTTCTCCTTTTCAGCTGAACAGAAGCTGCAGAAAAACACGGAAGAGGTAAGATAAATAAATTCAGACAAACGTTTATTTAACACACATGGACATATACAGACACATAAACACACATGGACATACACAGACATAAACATACATGGACATACACAGACACATAAACACACATGGACATACACAGACACATAAACACACATGGACATACACAGACACATAAACACACATGGACATACACAGACACATAAACACACATGGACATACACAGACACATAAACACACATGGACATACACAGACACATATTCATTCCATACCTGATGGAGGGTCTAAGGACAGGGGATGTTGTCTAGTACAGTCTGTTAAGCCCTTTGAGGCGGCTGTTGTTGTGATATTGGGCTATACAAAAATAAATGTCTTGTCTTGTCTTGTCTACAAACACAGACACATAAACACACATGGACATATACAGACACATAAACACACATGGACATACACAGACACATAAACACACATGGACATATACAGACACATAAACACACATGTACAAACACAGACACATAAACACACATGGACATATACAGACACATAAACACACATGGACATACACAGACACATAAACACACATGGACATACACAGACATAAATACACATGGACATATACAGACACATAAACACACATGGACATATACAGACACATAAACACACATGGACATATACAGACACATAAACACACATGGACATATACAGACACATAAACACACATGGACATACACAGACACATAAACACACATGGACATACACAGACATAAATACACATGGACATACACAGACACATAAACACACATGGACATACACAGACATAAACACACATGGACATACACAGACACATAAACACACATGGACATACACAGACATAAATACACATGGACATACACAGACACATAAACACACATGGACATACACAGACATAAATACACATGGACATACACAGACATAAACACACATGGACATACACAGACATAAATACACATGGACATACACAGACATAAATACACATGGACATACACAGACACATAAACACACATGGACATACACAGACACATAAACACACATGGACATACACAGACACATAAACACACATGGACATACACAGACATAAATACACATGGACATACACAGACACATAAACACACATTGTCATGTCCCAACCTCGTGTCTGTTGTATGTTTTGTAGTTAACTTCCTGTGTCTTATTGTAAAGTGTCTCACCCCTGCCTGAATGTCAAATTGCCTTCCTGCCCTTGTGTCTTTCCCTCCTTTGTGATTGCCTGCTCCGCCCTTAATGTGCTCCACCTGTGTCTCATTGTGTTCCCTTTATAGTCTGTGTGCTTTCCCCTGTCCGGTGCTGGATTGTATCCTCAAGTTGTACTCCTCAAGTTTGTTGTTTCCTTGTGTGTTGTTGAATTAAACCTTTTTTTTTTTAACCATAGTCCTCGTGTGGGTCTGCACAGTGAGTCCTGCCGTTCCTGAAAAGTTGTGTTCCTGACAGTACAATCCAGCCAGAAATATGGACTCTGCGGACCTGGTTTTTGTTGTCCTTCAAGACCACGGTCAACGCCTTCACCAAATGGGGGAGCGGGTCATCTCGTTCCGCCAGGAGGTGAAGGAGGCAGCTAGGAACCGGGAACAGGCCTATTCTCGCCTATCAGCCCAGATGAACTTGTTAATGCAGCTGATGCAAGGGAGGAAGGCCTCACCAGTGTCTCCGGAGGTAGTTGACCCTTACCAGGTGCATGATTCTGCCCCGTTTGCTTCAGCTCTGCCTGATTCTGCCCCGTTTGCTTCAGCTCTGCCTGATTCTGCCCCGTTTGCTTCAGCTCTGCCTGATTCTGCCCCGTTTGCTTCAGCTCTGCCTGATTCTGCCCCGTTTGCTTCAGTTCTGCCTGATTCTGCCCCGTTTGCTTCAGCTCCGTCTGCTTCTGCCCCCTTCAGCTTCAGCTCCAGAGCCAGTTCCAACCCCATCTCCAGCTCCTTCCGAGCCAGTTCCAACCCCAGCTCCAGCTCCTTCCGAGCCAGATCCAGATCCAGCTCCTTCCGAGCCAGCCCCAGATCCAGATCCAGCTCCTTCCGAGCCAGCCCCAGATCCAGCTCCAGCTCCTTCCGAGCCAGCCCCAGATCCAGCTCCAGGTCCTTCTGAGCCAGCCCCAGATCCAGCTCCAGGTCCTTCCGAGCCAGCCCCAGATCCAGCTCCAGGTCCTTCCGAGCCAGCCCCAGATCCAGCTCCAGGTCCTTCCGAGCCAGCCCCAGATCCAGATCCAGCTCCTTCGAGCCAGCCCCAGATCCAGATCCAGCTCCTTCCGGGCCAGCCCCAGCCCCAGACCCTGACCCTGCTCCTGCTCCACCAGACCCTGCTCCTGCCCCGCCGGACCCTGCTCCTGCCCCGCCGGACCCTGCTCCTGCCCCGCCGAAGCTGCTCCTGCCCCGCCGGACCCTGCCCCGCCCATGTCTGTTCAATCGGTTCCTGTTCCCGTGCCGGTGCCCGTCGTTCTCGGTGCCCTGTCTCCGGATCCCCTCCATCCCTCCGATCATGTACGGGGTGCGATGTTGGGGCGGGTGTTTGGACCCGGACTTCATCCTGGACACTGTTCTGTCTCTGTACACAGAGGTTTTTGGCCGCCCAGTGTCGGCCTTTAAGGGGGGGGGGGTACTGTCATGTCCCAACCTCGTGTCTGTTGTATGTTTTGTAGTTAACTTCCTGTGTCTTATTGTAAAGTGTCTCACCCCTGCCTGAATGTCAGATTGCCTTACTGCCCTTGTGTCTTTCCCTCCTTTGTGATTGCCTGCTCCGCCCTTAATGTGCTCCACCTGTGTCTCATTGTGTTCCCTTTATAGTCTGTGTGCTTTCCCCTGTCCGGTGCTGGATTGTATCCTCAAGTTGTACTCCTCAAGTTTGTTGTTTCCTTGTGTGTTGTTGAATTAAACCTTTTGAACCATAGTCCTCGTGTGGGTCTGCACAGTGAGTCCTGCCGTTCCTGAAAAGTTGTGTTCCTGACACACATGGACATATACAGACACATAAACACACATGGACATACACAGACACATAAACACACATGGACATACACATAAACACACATGGACATACACAGACACATAAACACACATGGACATACACAGACATAAACACACATGGACATACACAGACATAAACACACATGGACATACACAGACACATAAACACACATGGACAGACACATAAACACACATGGACATACACAGACACATAAACACACATGGACATACACAGACACATAAACACACATGGACATACACAGACACATAAACACACATGGACATACACAGACACATAAACACACATGGACATACACAGACACATAAACACACATGGACATACACAGACACATAAACACACATGGACATACACAGACATAAACACACATGGACATACACAGACACATAAACACACATGGACATACACAGACATAAACACACATGGACATACACAGACACATAAACACACATGGACATACACAGACACATAAACACACATGGACATACACAGACACATAAACACACATGGACATACACAGACACATAAACACACATGGACATACACAGACACATAAACACACATGGACATACACAGACATAAACACACATGGACATACACAGACATAAACACACATGGACATACACAGACACATAAACACACATGGACATACACAGACATAAATACACATGTACAAACACACCCAAAGTTGGATATGCGGAAGTGAAGACAGAACAGAGAGAGAGAGAGAGAGAGAGATGTGCAGAAGTAGAATGTGAGAAAGTGTGGACAATCACAGACTACAAAACAGAATGAAACAGACATGTGAAGAAGAGAAGGAAAAAAACAGAGTGAAGAGACAGGGATGCACACTGTACAGTTTCGGAGGATAAACTCACCAGACACTCGGACACAGACACAGACCACATGAGACACACATCTACAGAATGTGGATGTGCTTTTGAATTGAGAAAAATGATAAATAGTCTGTTAAAGAACAGATATTGTCTTACATTTGTGTGACACGGCAGCGTGGAGATTAAAGAAAAAGTTAAAAAATCCAAAACTTTGAATCCAAAATAAAAGTAGTGATTGGTACTTTGCCAAACAATTGAATGCATCTATTAGTACGAGAACTAATAGAGGTCCTTAATATCAGTGTGGTTCAAACACACACGGTATGGGTAAATAAAAATTATCACTTTGTAATCAGAAGAATTAAAATATGTGTCATAAATTTGAATTGTGCAGACCAAGATTATAAAGATAATACAAATGTATAGATATT
Source organism: Neodontobutis hainanensis (assembly GCA_024349245.1). Classification (NCBI taxonomy): domain Eukaryota; kingdom Metazoa; phylum Chordata; class Actinopteri; order Gobiiformes; family Odontobutidae; genus Neodontobutis; species Neodontobutis hainanensis. The sequence goes on along the minus strand of JALDNG010000369.1, from coordinate 148,003 downwards.
TGAGCCATAAAGCTCACCGTTAAAAGAAAACAATGTTACCAGAACCTGAGAAATAAACAATTATGTATTTTTCTGGTTTGGTTGTGATGTATTATTGGAGACAGTGGACTATTGTTTGGATTCACGAGGAATGTTTTAACACAAGATAACATTCTATGCAAGTCAAGGTAACAAGGTCTTCACAGCACCATCCTTTATTCTCACTTCTCTAGAGCAAGAGATGTTTGTTTTTTGTTATCTGTTGGTTTTTATGAGCTGGAGTTTTAGCTCCACGGTAATTGTGAGAGCCTTAACATTAAACAATCCTTTTAATGTTGAAAAATGCTTAGTTAGGAATGTCAGTGACAGAAAGAGATTGCACTGAAAAGTTTGACCTTCTGACAGGTCTTTGGAAACGAATATAGTCTACATGTGGGTTGCATTGAATATATGGAAAATTATTTAGTTAACTAAACAACAAAATGAATAGGATTGAATATGTTTTTTGAAAAAAAAAATGTCTAAGGAATTTGGAAAAACTGAAAAATTTACAGTTGAAAATAAATAATGAACATGGTTTTCAAAATGTTACTTTATAATTAAGGTATAATACCTAACACTAAAATAGATGCTGAAGAGTGTCATCTAAAAGCTAAACAATAAAGATTTAATCTGTAATGTAAATTTGTAATCTGGAGATTGAAAACATATCTATATGTTAAAATGGTTAAAACAAAGTGGAATAGTAGTAGTAGAAACTACTAAACATTTTGAATATGCTGCGGTTAAAATTAATATGGAAAAAATGAAAAAAACAAAGTGGTTTATTGTCTTTATTGAACAGCTGGTGGTAAAGCTGAGTTTGAGAAGACAGTTTGGAACAAATCTACTGACCAAAACCGTAAAGAAATTGTCCCGTGTGGGAATTTTAGAAGTAAATACAGCAAAATTTACACAGAGCTTTGTTGATTTTATGTACAGTTTTTCCTTTTAAGCAAGGCAACAATCGCTAACACTGATCTATAACACACGCACCCGTCTTAATCTCACTTTTATGATCTTATCTCAGTCCAGACATCATCGCCACGTTTCACGCACACAGAGTGGAGGTCTGGCCCGTACTGCTTTAAACAGCGCAACTTTGGAAGCAAAACAAGAAACTGGGGTATTGATATCTGGGTCACGGCACCAAATTTTATAAGAATTCTTTATTCATATAATCCAGAGAGACACGTAGACAGAGTATAATTTAAAAAGAAGTGGTCAGGTTCAATTCTTGCAAGAATGAAGCTAAAGTACAAACATCTTGTCCACACTAGTCTGGACTAAAATGTTTCTAGTACAGTTACTGTCACAAATACAGAACTCGTGTATATTGGTGTTCACTGAATCGTGGCCAACTACAGATATTCCGGACTCTCTGGTGAAGCTGGAAGGATTTACCTGCTGGGGCTCCGACAGAAAAGAAACGTCCGGGAAGAGCAGAGGAGGAGGCATATGTGTCTGTGAGTAACAGCTGGTGTAAACAAGTCACTGTTAGAGACGTACTTTGTAGCCCTAATTTAGTCATTTTATCAAATGCTTAACCAGGCACAGCTCAATTCTTGACAAGTGTTACAGTAACATTAAAAACGCCTATATTACAAATTCACTTCCTCCTCTCGCAAATTCAGATCATTCTACTGTTTACCTGCTGCCCACTTATAAAACTGTGCTCCACCAGGCCCCAGCACAAAACTGTGCTGCAATGGACTGAGGACAGCATTAAGACTGCGAGGCTGTTTCCATAGCACAGACTGGAGCATTTTTCACCAGCTAGATTGTACACTATCCGAATAATAAGCCATACATAACAAAGGATGTTAAGATCTGTATCAACAAAAAAATACAGGCCTTTAGGAGCAAGGGCAAAACAGCTTTAGCTGTGGCACAGAGATAGCTAAATGCTGCTCTAAGGAATGCTAACGAACTCAATGACTTCTTTCTCAGGTTGGAGAGAATGAATTCTCTCCAAGGGTGTGCTGATTCTTTTGACAACTTATCCACCAGTGCTGCTTCTTGTTGTCCTACCATCCATCCTAAACAGGTCCACACAGTTTTTAGTAAGGTCTGCAACAAAAAAATCACCTGATGGCATTTACCTAATCTTACTGAGGACTTGTGCTCTGGAACTGACTGCTGCTTGGTGTCCAATTTCCCTGCTTTGTGGAAGAAATCTGTAATCATCCCGGTGCCCAAATTATCTTGTCTCACTGTTAACAATGACTTAAGGCCTGTAGCCTTGACATCTGTGGTAATGTGGAAATGCTTTGAAAAGATCATTGTGGATATTCTTAAAAATTATGTTAACTCTGGTTTGGATCCTCTCCAATTGGACAAGGGCAGGAGCACGGAGGATGCCGTTAAAACCTTAATGCATCTCATCAACAAACATGTAGAAAAACCCAAAGCTTATGCTGGAGTCCTAGAAGATGAGGTTCTTCGGGGACGAAGAGAAATACCCGGAGCAGACAGAGACTGGACGGACGCGGGACGGACGATAGGACTAGATAGAGCAGGAGTAGACTGAGGCAGGACAGGAACAGGACGGACAGCGGGACTGGAAAAATCTGAGACGGACAAGAAGAACAGGTAAGTATACACAAAAGACCAGAAGTAATTTTAGCGCGAGACGTTTTACCAACGGTGGTTAGTATTACAATCTGGCCTCAATGAGCTGGATGCGGTGCTTCTTATACTCTGCTGATTACCAACGTGGCACAGCTTGTCTATCTCTGCCGGCGCTCCCGCACACCTGTGTCCACTCTGCGAGCCTGCAGGGGCATGGGAGCCGGAGGCGGACCCAGCCGGAGAATCCGCAGGTCGTGCACTCCCTTCCCGAGCCGACATGACACTGCTACTGGTCCAGAAACTGTTTGATTTGCATGTGAACTCTTTTATCATCAAGTGGTTTTATTCCTTTTTAACGAGCAGACAACAGCAAGTTAGAGTAAATTGTGTCCACTTTCCGATCAAATACCTTAACACAGGTGTTCCTCAGGGCTGTTTGACTTCTCTTTTCTTATTTACACTGTACACAAATGGATGCAGAAGCCGTCATCAAGTTCTCAGTCGATACAGTCATTTTAAACATACTGCATAAAGATGACTGCCCTTCCGTGTACACGCATGAGATCGACCATTTTAAGAACTGGTGTGACCAACACAATCTTGTTTTTAATGTAAAAAAGACAAAATAAATAATATTTGACCCAAGAACAGTGAGAGATCATGCTCCTTTTATAATTGGTGACAGTGTGATTGAGCAGATCAGCACTTTCAAATATCTTTTCTGCTGGATTGTAACCTGAACATGTGGACTTTTGGTGCTGGTGACTGGCCCAAAGACTGCACTTCCTCCGCTGGCTCAGGCTGTTCGGTGTGAGCAGGGCAGTCATGTGGGTTTTTGTTAAGGGAATTGTACATCTCCATTAATGTTATATATTATGCTCTCACTCCTGCTCCAGTTCACATGCCTATCCACACACAAGTATGACTTAATGCCTTCAGCTATATCTCCTATTTGGTGCCAGGCTAATCTAAACAACAATGCACTACATCTAATCATTGTCCAGGGACACTCTGTCCTGTACACTTAGACACACATCTCTGACTGACACGTCAGCTCAATACACGTCCATCCACGACCCTGGAGCTGGGGGGGCTGGCATAATGTAAACCTATAAAGCCTCATGTATTGTTTACACCTTTAAGCAAAATCTTCCACGTACCATTGTTCATGTGTGTCCGTTTTGCTTCTCTTTGCAAAGATTAAACCTGTCTATTATTGTCAAATCATATGCCGTCTCCATCGTCTGCTCATTTAATCTGTAACCAAAATTCTCTTAACAGTCTTTTACTCTGCAGTTCTATAAAGCATTATCAGATACGGAATGGCTGCATGGTTTGGTGGTATCTCAGTCCAACAAAAATCCAAACTTCAAAACATTATAAAAGCAGCTATGAAAGTGATAGGCCAAAAAGACAAGCCTTCTCTGCAGTCCATCTACGAAGGCACTGTGTCCAGACTGGCTCACAAGATTCTCAACGATCCCTCTCACATTTTATTCACAGAGTATGAGCTTCTTCCGTCAGGCAGAAGGTATAGATGGAAAACCAATCAACTGAAGCTCTCTTTTATTCCAACATCCATTACTCTGCTTAACAAGAAGGTCTGCTGATTTACTTGATTTTATATTCTTGCACATTCTGATCTGTTCTTAGGGTCAGTCTTTTACTATTATTTATTTTTTATTTATTTTTTCAACAAATGTTTTTACTGTAGATTAGTTTTAGCTGATTCTAGGTTTTATTTTTAGAATGTCCTTTGCTTGGAGCCAGTGCAATTATTTATTTGATATGCAGTATTTGCACAGATTATTGATGGTTACAGTACTGTTGCTGTATGTATGTTGTTCTATGTTGTACATATACGTATGTACTTTTCATTGTGGGTCTGTGTACCGTATGTTCTGCTGCTGCTGTGGCACTGTGCCTAAGAGAAATTTCCCTTTGGGGACAATAAAGTATATTTGATTGATTTGATTGAACATGTCACAAGTTGGACAGGCTGAGGTTTGCTTGCTAAAGTAAACAATACATGAGATTTTATTTCATGCAGTGAAAGCTTTAGTGTACAGTGAGGATTGAAAGTTTGGGCACCCCAAACCAAAAAGATAGCAAAGCGTTTTCAGATGCCAATATCCTCTGTTCGGAATGTAATTAAGAAATGCCATTCATCAGGAACAGTGGAAAATAAAGCAAGATCTGTAAGACCAAGAAAAATATCAGACAGAACGGCTCACAGGATTGAGAGAAAGTAAGTCAAAACCCACGTTTGACTGCACAATCCCTCCAGAAAGATCTGGCAGACACTGGAGTTGTGGTACACTATTCCAATATAAAGAGATTCTTGTACAAATATGGACTTCATGGAAGACTCATCAGAAGAAAACCTTTTCTACGTCCTCAACACAAAAATCAGCGTATTACTTCAAACAATAAGCATGTTAAAAAGCACTGGAGAAAGAAAGCCATCCCGGAGCTTTTACAGTTTTCATATGACAGTTTATTAATGACTTTTCCTGTAAGCCTCTCCTTATTAACTCTCTGTCATCCTGGAGGATGACATGTCATCCAAGGAGGAGGGGGCCTTGAGGACCCCCTCCTCCTTGGGCCTCTCCTTTCCTCTGTAACCTTCGGTAACAGGCACCTATCTAGATTGTGTGTGTGTGTGTGTGTGTGTGTGTGTGTGTGTGTGTGTGTGTGTGTGTATGTGTGTGTGTGTGTGTGTGTGTGTGAGAGATGTCCTAGTGTTGTGTGTGTGTGAGATGTCCTAGTGTTGTGTGTGTGTGTGTGTGTGTGATGTCCTAGTGTTGTGTGTGTGTGTGTGTGTGTGTGTGTGTGTGTGTGTGTGTGTGTGTGTGTGTGTGTGTGTGTGTGTGTGTGAGAGATGTCCTAGTATTGTGTGTGTGTGTGATGTCCTAGTGTTGTGTGTGTGTGTGTGTGATGTCCTAGTATTGTGTGTGTGTGATGTCCTAGTGTTGTGTGTGTGTGTGTGTGTGTGTGTGTGTGTGTGTGATGTCCTAGTGTTGTGTGTGTTTGTGTGTGAGTGATGTCCTAGTGTTGTGTGTGTGTGTGTGTGTGTGTGTGTGTGTGTGTGATGTCCTAGTGTTGTGTTAGTCTGCTTGTTTACAACGTGCACCAACTGTTGCCCTCACCGGGACTATTGGACATTGCTAGGCAACCATAATTAGCTTGCGACGTTACAGTGCATTATATTGATGAACATCAGGAACTGCACTCACATGCTCTGACTGTAATGAAAACACAATACAGTCACTGGTGTAGCCAGGAATCACAATTTAGGTGTGCCCTGACAAAATCGAGTGGATCTAGCCTAAAATGCATCAATTATAAATATTTAAAGCCGCAAGCAGCGATAAAGGCCCTCGCCTCCCTTGCTACCGCGGGGACACGTAGTCGGAGGATTGCATGTTGTGCTTTAAAGCGTAAACTTCACGGTAATGTGCCTCTGCTTGAATCTTCTTCTGGCTGGAGCCTGCTTCATCACCTCGGGCCTGTGCTACTGCTGGGGCCTGCTACACCACCTTGTAATTTAGAGTTAAAGGTCTCCACATTCCCTGGTTTTCCTGGGATCTGTCTGAACTTTTGAAAAATAAGAGTTTATGCTTGGGTTGAGGCAAGACAAACAAAGTACTGGCTGGAGATTTGAGATGAATCAGAAATTGCTGCACCCCCCTGTTAAAAAAGGCAAAATGTAAATATTACTTGTTTAAAAGAACAAGTTTACAAGTTCCAAAAGATTCTGAGGAGTTTTCCAAGACTCTAGCCTTGGCTCTGGAGGAGCCTCCTCCAAAGGAATGATCCTGGCAAAACCAATAGGCCCTCCTGGTCATCACCGGCTCGGGCCTAAAAATAATAATAATAATTTTAAATAGCGCTTTTCCACCTACTGTAGTAGGCAATCAAAGCGCTTTATATACATTAAAACACTGGAGGCTGGATAGGTTAAGTGTCTTGCCCAAGGACACAGCCACAGGATGCGGGGGAGAGCGGGATGAGCGGGATGATGTTTTGGAATGTTTTTAGCGAGGATCAAACCGCCGACCCGCTGTCCTCAGCCACTCTACCCACTGAGCTACTGCCGACGAACACAACTACACCTGCTTGAATACACCACCGTTTAATCAGAGCACATAAGCTGTATTAAGAACATAACGGTAAGAACAACAATAGCACGCACCACACACACACAAACGAGCGCGCATCTGACAGAAGCAACTCAACACTATCTATCATCAAATCAGTATGACAGTAGTGGATACAGTAGTGGACAGTATGTAAAAACAATAATGCTTGTCATACTAGTTTGGCTCAGCGGACACAATGTGGATCTGTTAAAACATCCAACTCGGATGAATGTGTTAACAGATCCATCTGTAAGTCAACCTCTGGCTACTAAAGTAAATTATGATTTGTTCATTTTCATGATTGCACATTTACCCTTATACTAATGTATAGCTGTATGTACCTGTACACTGGCTTGGAGGAGAAGTAGACGTTTGATGGAGCGCTGCTGGTGATGGAGAAATTGCTGAATTAAAGTTAACAACAGAGCTGAGCTCCTTACTACTCGAGATTTGATGGCTCCTGAACATTTGAATTATCTTGCGTTCTTGGTCTTTTTGACACAAACTTTACTAAGCTGCACTGTTTCATTTTTGTTTAACATGCCTAGCTACGGTGTACTGTTCGCGATCTGACTTTGATGTGGTTCGGAGACATTTCGTCATCATTGTGGCAAAAAGAAACATTAATTTATTTTTATTTTTTATATTTTTTTTATTCTAATCTTTTTAGTTTACCAATTTGTTAGTATTTCTATTGAGATGCACTCTTTATACTTGTTATTTGCTCACTTTGCACACTACATTGCACCTAGATTAGACACCCTCTCTCTCACCTGTTGAAACCAGTTAGAACCAGTAGATACATAGTGGGAAAGTACTGTTGCAGTGGCAGGGAGAGCCTGCTTCCTGTGAGGGAAGCAGCCATAGATTACTATTACTTTTGTGGTGTCAAGTCGACTGTGGACACAACTCGTTGGCTGACATTGTCTTAACATTGTGTTGTGTACCAGTTGTGGTGAGTGGGACAGGCCAACTTGAATTTGTTTTGTGTGATTTTTATTTGATTTTTTCTGACTTTCCACAGCAGCAGTCATTTTAAACTCCTCATCACATCCTCGCCATTTCCCCTTGACACTGGACAAAATGCTCAGGTCATTCTCGCCGCAGTGAATCAGGAGGACCTCCGGCACTGATCTTCCTTGTAACGTGTCCTAAAACTACAAGAGAAAGAGTTATGCATAATGTGTAAAATAGTAAAATATAAAATATAAGTAAAATATAGTCTCCAAAGTAATGTGTTTATGCACTTACTTGTCTGGGCAGTGGGTTCTAGGGAGTGAGCAATATAAGTGATGTTTTACATCTTTTTAACTACAAAAGTTAGATTAGTATGCTATATTATAGCTTATAAAATATTAACTATATAACATAGAGAAACATAGTGTGTTCATGAATCTAAAATTATTTTATTTTAATTTAGAAGTATTTATAGTATTTTGGCTTTAATTGCATAATCTATAGGTTATTTCTGTACATTTAATACATGTTTTAACTCTATTTAGAAAAAGTATGTGACAGATAACAATCTTTTCAATATTATATAATATTATTACACGGAGTGGGCATAATACCCACACACACCATTTGCCCATTTTAGTAACATCCTCTGACGAATGAGTCTGAAATGTCCGGATGTAATCGCTATTTTTTTGCCCTGACATTGAGTCATGTCAGTAAATAGGGGACCAATGGGCGGACATCATCCATATTTATACTATCTATGGTTGACAATAACGTTCATCAGGCATTAATACAGCAGGTTCAGTTCACGTTCGCCCAAAATATGAACGAGTTCATGAACTATCGTTCAATGAATGCGTTCAGGCACAACACTGATAACAGCTAAAAATGGCGAGTGAAATGGCTTCATACTCGAGGTTCGTAACGCTATGGGTGACGTCACACTCCTTATCTCCAGCCCTTCTACAGTCATTGCCCATGACAAGCTGTAACGAACAGACAGTCCGTTACAGAACTGTAATGAAGCACGCAGCACTTTAAACAAACGTGAATTTGCACATAAAGGACATTGCACACAGTTGGTTTTAAGAAATTATTTATTGATTGTTTTGTGGTTCCACCTGCGGATCTGCACTTGGGAGGATGGCTGCCGGTCTGGAATAAGAACAAACAATTAGAACTAATTGAGAAATGTGCAATAGGTGTGCTTGGTGCAAAGGTTGTGTTGCTGTGTGTTGGTTTTACTCACCTCTTTTGTTCCATGTCTCCAGGTGTCTGGCCAAAAGAGTCCCCGGGGGAACAACCAACATTAAAAAGGTTCCGGGCCAGACCAAGGCAGGAGAATGGAGAGGGGAGGAAACTTAACAGTGTTTTTGATTAAGGGATTTTAAAGAAGTCTTAAGTATTTGGTTTTAGAGTTTGTAAATTGTTTTGGGTTGTAAATATGGTTTATTGTTTGGTCTATTTGTTTGGGAGTTGATTAACATTGTTTTTAGAAAAGCTAATGTTAAGGAACTTACCTGGGGGGAAGGATTTGGTTTTACCCAATTAGTGGGAAAGTATTTAAGCTGCTTCAAATCATTCCACAAAATGTTTTTTTTTTGTTGTAGATGTTGTTGAGAAGTTGCTGTGTTACTTCCACTTAGAGAGTTGACTGCTGGAGAGAACTGAGCTCATCCTTCCTCCATTGCACTTTGCACCTTTGCACCTAGCACTTTTGGAATTTATTTATTGAAAAAGAAAGAGAAATAAAAAGAAAAACAGAGGTCTATGCCAACTCTTGAGTCCAGATCATCATTGCTTGTCGTACCTCACTGACATCTAGCCGCTAACCAGGTCTAGTTATGTCTACTTCATGCTTGGACAAGCATGAAGGACATGACATGAATTTGACATGACCTAAAGAGAACTATAAGCCCCCAGTAACTCTAAACATTATGAGAATAAAAATTATTCTAACATTTGTGACTTTGATAAGTGCAGTCTCAGTGCTGTGATGGGGCCTGAATCCTGACTGAATTTTATAAACCTAACAGACTGAGTCAATTTTATTAAAGACTTTCCCTAAAAATGGCACGTTTGATATGGGCCAATAGTTGTAGAGCACTGTAGCATCAAGACTTCTATTCTTTAGGAGAGGCTTGTATCGCATGTTTAATTACATTGAATCTTGTCGTTGAAAAACAATCCAAACTCATTGCATTTAGTGGTGGAAACTAATTCTGGAGGAAATTGAGCTGGGTAGTTTGTTAATTTATTCACTGTAGCAAACAGGACATGCAAATTGTTATTGCTGTTATTCTATAATAATGATAATCTCTTAGAAAAATAGATATTATGTTTTTTTTGCAACGTTTGATTGATAACATGCAAAAAAAAAATTATACACATTTCTTTGTATACCTCATTATGAATTAAGAGCTTCAATTTATGCCATTTTCTTTCGGCTTTTTTTTTTTGGAGCAATGCTGACAGAATGAGCATTGCTTTACGATGCCTTTTGCCTATTCCTGATCATTTTAACCTTAACAGGAGCATTTGTGTCCATAACATTTACAACAACTGAAGTATAAAAGTTCAACAATTCATCAACTTAACATGATGAGAAACCTGATTGCCTCCATAAACTGTGTCCTGGTGTTATCATTAATGTGCCTCTTCTGAACAACTGTAGGTCCAGCAGAAAATTTTGGAATTATGGACAGATGGAAAAAGACACAAGAATGATCAGACAGAGCAACATCAATCACAGTGACATCTGAAATATGAACACCCTTAGTAATGACCAGGTCCAGAGTGTGACCTCTGTTATGGGTCGGCTCATTAACATGCTGACAAAGACCAACAGTACCAAGAATAGTAGAAAGTTCTTTGGCATTTCTGTCACAAACATTATCCACATTAAAATCACCTGATATGAATACTTGTTCAAATTCTGTGCAAATAACCGAAAGCATTCAGTGAACTCATCAATAAAATCATGACATTGTTGAGGTGGTTTGTAAAGAAAAACATATAAAATAGATGGAGAAAACCTCAACTCCATTTTGAATGACACATACTTAAATTATACCCATGTGAGTTTCTGGATAAGAATATTATCCCTAAGAAATGCAGATACATTTACATTTATTCATTTAGCTGACGCTTTTATCCAAAGCGACTTACATTGTTCTACAGTAATTACCAGTGTTACAGACACTGGAGGCAAGGTCTTGACCAAGGACACAACAACAGTATGAACTATGGGGAGAGTGGGAATTGAACCACCTACCTTCCGGGTGAAGGACAACCGCTCTAACCACTGAGCTACTGCCGCCCCATTACATACACCCCCACCCTTTTTGTTTTCCCATATTATGGATACAAATGTGACATTAGATGGGGTGGAATCAATATGAACTGTGTTTCCAGTCTTGCTGTCTAACCATGTTTCTGTTAAAAACATCAAATCAAGCCTATATGAAGTCATAAAATCATTAATTAATTTTTTTAATTTGTTTCCCAAAGACCTGACATTGAAAACTGCAAGTCTGTTTGAGCAGGACTTGACTTTATCTGTTTGCAGGGGATTTGAATCAGATTTGTCTGATTAGACAATGTAACTGTCATTCTCTTCTCCAATCTGCAATTTCTGAATGTAGCTATGAAGCTAGGGGAAAGTGTGTTCTCTCCCAGGGCCTGAGGTTGATAATTGTTTTTTTTTATGACAATAAGTCCTGGAACAACAGAGGCCATCAGTGTCATAATGATAGAACATAGCCTTGATGCTAGTCAAGGCTTTAAGAGCTGGTCAGGGAAGAAGTTGAGGGGGTTTGACAGAGGTGCTTTTGGACTCTAGGTATTGGCTGAGATGGAGAAGTTGTGCTCGTAGGTGGTATTTGGGGGTGATCTTTGTAGGGATGATGATAGTACCCGTAGCAGTGAGAGGCTCCTGTCAAGGCCTAATAACAACCTGTTATCCTATTGAGTAGAAATAGGAACAAATAAACCAACATCAAAATTCTAACTCTGATAGATGTACAGTCAGATGGTGTGATAAACATAGACTTATAATGTAGGTCAATTAGTTATTGTGTCCAATGTCTTTCACAACTGAATCCTTATGTTATGAGAGGTCCACTATGTGAGCTTTTTACAGTTAAGGTCTAAAGTCTTGGTTAAGTTCTGAGGTTTAGTTTTAGCTTATATACTGATACTTTTAACTTAGTCCTTCCTTTATTACCCGATAAAACAGTATGGTCTCTCTGAGTTAAATCTCTGCTATTGCCCAGAGCCCCAGTGATTTTTTTTGTGGTTATGATAATTAATAAAATAAGAAATGTTTTATTTTCTTAAAATATGGGGTCTGAAAATTATTACAAATAATAATCCTACATTTATATGGACTGGTTCTAGATATAAAAATTTAAACTAAAACATTGTGCCTAGTCTTTGTAAGCTGCAGTCTCCCATCTGTTAGAACATATATTGATCCAGAATACATTACATTAACCCAAATATACATTACAGCAGGATATGTATTGGAATTATTTGAAAAGTGAACTTTGTCAAATTTGTAAATTTGCTGCTGTATTTTCACTTTTAGTCTTTTACAGTGCTTACAGTATTAGAAGTGTGTCTTTAAACATCAATTTTATAAAAGTTATTAGTAATTTGTACTTTTTTTTAACTTACATGTTTTTTTCATGCTTACATGTGTAATTAAGTATTATTTTGTCCATGTAACATTACTTTTACTTGAGTACATATATTCAGTATCCACCACTGGCTAAATGGTTTGAAAATGCCATTATGTTAGAAGGAGAAGAAGGAGAGATGAGTCAATAGGGCGTCCTGTCCTCAGGAACATCCCCTGCAGCGCTATCCTTTTATGATGATATTAACACAACTGCGCCTGCAGCAAGATCTCAAATCAACATTTAAATTTAAACCCATTTAGATTATATATGATGTTCCTTCTCTTTATTTCTCTTTAGTCTCTGTTGAAGGTCTTCATAAACCAAACATGATTATTATTGAAAAAGTCTGTAAATGATGCCCTTATTTACAGGGCATCATTTACAGACTTTTTAATTTTGAAACCATAATCACTTCAAAAAGTGCACTGCTTGAACAACAAGATGAATATTTGGTGACTAAAAATGAATATTGTCTGATTAATAAATGAATTGTTTTTACATAAGATACATTTTAGTTGTGGGTGCACGTGGCAGAGTGGTTAGCACTCCTGCCTTACAGCAAGAAGGTTGTGAGTTCAAAACCCGGCCGACTCAAATATTCTTGGCCGTCTCCGGTCTTTCTGTGAGGAGTCTGGCACTCTGGCTTCCTCCCACCGTCCAAAGACATGTATGTACAGGTTAATCGGCAACTCTAAAGTGTCCCTAGTGAATGAATGTGAGAGTGAATGTTTGTCTCTATATGTCAGCCCTGCGACTAACTGGCCATTGTCCAGGGTGTACCCCGCCTCAGGCCCAAAGCAGCTGGGATAGGCTCCAGCCACCCGTGACCCCTAATGGGACAAAGTGGTAGAAAATGAATGAATGAATGAATGAATACATTTTAGTTCATCAACATTTTAGTTGTCTTACCTTAGCATTTTTGAGCAAAATTAAAAATCGTGCTCAATTAAAAACATTACATGCCTTGGACTGTTTTTTTTCTCTCTCTGTAAAAACCGTTTAGTGGAAGTGGTCAGAAAAGTGCACACTCTTATTTGCCTGACTTTGCCTGAATTACACTTCAAATGTAAAAATTGAGTTGTGATTTTAAAATATACTTTTTTTTAATATGAATGACTTGGTGCTAATAAATATATTAGGTAACTATGCTGATTTTGAGTGTAATGAACAATGTGGCTGATCAAACTGATTGAGAATTCAGACAAACGTTTTGTAATACTCAGCATTTCATCCAGATCAAAGGCAGAATTGGATTCCTAAATCTGAAGATACTCTGAAAGCTACAGATGCAACAGATAAGCAATAATCAATGACTATCAGTCGGAGAATTGAGCAATAGACTTGTTGCTATAGTCCCATTGTCTCTCCCTGCCTAACAGAGTCCTTTAGTTGGCATGCTGCTTGTTCCATGTTTAATTTATCCTAATTCCTAAACCAGGTGTTTTTGGAGAAGCAAAAACAGAAGCTGGTTCCTTCCATTTGAGTCATTTGATGGATAGACAGGAGTTTTGATTAATATGTCCGTTTATGCTATCTGAAAACTATTGTTTTAATATGCAGTAAACAGCCCGAATGTAACCGCCATTGTATTGCCCTTTCATAACGGCAATATCGGTAAATAGGGGACCAATGGGCAGATTACATCCATGTTTATTTACAGTTTATGGTCAAATGTATCCAGTGGCGAGAACCAGCGACCATTTAAAGTAGCGCCACCTGTGGTACTTTCCGTAATTACACGGGCGCAACCACACGCAATACACAAATTAGTATAATTGAAATAAGTATAATTGAATTTGTGTGTGACTTTTAAAACAGTTCTTGTGTGACGCACAGTTATTTGTATTTCCAATTTTCGATGTTCGCAATATTAAGAATCTAGACTAAATCTAAAATTTTGAGCCCTCAAGGCGATGGTACGTTCCAAACAGTGACGTTGGCCAATAAAAAATACGCGGGACAAGTTTAAACTAAAGGTCCATCAGTGTCCGGAGAAACTCTTGATTTTACACGCAGATAATATTTTAATTTAGTAGTAAGAAGTAAAGCGAAGGACGTAAGAACAATGACAGAAGATTCGGCTGTCAAGGTGTGTGTTCGTGTCCGTCCTCTTATTGAGAGGTGAGTTTACGAAACTGGAGACTTTTAGCCCAGTGTCTAGCGTAGCTGAAGGTTTTATCAATGTTTAGCTAAAAAGAAAGGAGCCTATTGCAAAACTTGGCATGTCCGTGCATTTATTAACGAGTGAAATCTTTTGCGAATTGAAAAAGTAACTAAAGTGTACCATTTTGGAGTGCGACTGTTATTTAACTGACTAGCTAGCTAACTGTTAGTTTAAAGCTAGGAGACTAAATGGCGGTTTAAAGTAAGTAAAAAGAATAAACAGGACAGCTTCTAAGAAAAATATTTAACGTTAGCTAACTAGCCGTTTATGTAGCTAGATTATTCTCCTCTAGTCGAAGTGTAGTTCCTTTTCGTATCACGTCTTTATTGTAAATCGACTATTGCAACAGGCCGAAGGGTAAGTATGGGGCATGAGCCAGATTTTCACTTGGAAATTTAGCATAGTATGCCTTTTTTAAAGTCACGTGTACTTGTTTCCTGATATACTGTGCCCTACAGGGAGGAGAATTCTGCATCGGAGGATGCACAGCCTCTACAGCTGTACTGGAAAGCTGACAGTAAATCTGTTCACCAGGTTGATGTTGGGACTTCTGTAAAAAGCTTTAGTTTTGGTATGTTTTGTTTGAAATATAAACTCTGCAGGTTCTAGTTGTCTTTTTCAAAAGCATTTCAATTGATTGGTTTCTAGATCGAGTGTTCACTGCTGATGAAACGACAGATCAACTTTACCAGGCCATTGCAAAGTCTCTGGTTGTTTCATCGGTTGAAGGATACAATGGTGAGTATAGCCTCAGAATAAAGAGTGCTGTTGTGTATTTCGCATTTGGTTCACATGCTCATGGGTTTGATTTCAGGCACAATATTTGCTTATGGACAAACATCCTCTGGAAAGACCTTTACCATGATGGGGAGTGATCGTACTCTGGGAGTCATACCCCTGGCTGTAGAAGATGTTTTTCAAACCATTAAAAATGTGAGTATGCTGTTGCACCTGCAGTTGTTTTACTGTGTTGTTTTGTTTTAAATTGATGATTATTTACACTATTTGCTCATAGTGTCCCAAGAAGGAGTTTCTTCTCCGGGTTTCCTATATGGAGATCTACAATGAGACTGTGAGTGATCTGCTCGTTGACAGCTGGAAGAGAAAGCCCTTGGAGGTCCGAGAGACTCTCAATGTAAGTAAGCTGATTGTGCCACAGCATCACATCAAGAAACAGACCACACAATAAAAGAGCAAGTGTTGAAATAAACAGAAATAACTGTTTCAGATGCTTGAGTAGTTTACAGATGAATAACAGCTGAGATGCTGCTGCTCAGAGGGAACAGGAGCTAAAATAATTTTTAGTTCAGTTCAATGAGAAAGATGATGGCGACACAGCTTATAATTTGAATTGAATGATCAGGTTTAATTCTGTGAAGAATGAAACTTTTCATACAGCATGTAACAATGGTACAGTGAGAATTGCTTACCATGGTAAACAATACATAAGTCTTTATATCAGGCTGGATGTACAGTGGTAGAGGCAGAATGTAGACAGTGGCTGGATATGTCTATGTTTGGATTAACATGAAGGACATGACATTGGCAGGACTAAGAGCAATAAGTAATTAATACCAACAGGAAATGTATAATTCTCTTAAGACTCCATGACTGATCATACCAAGTCCATAGAGCCATATTTATTCTTGAGACCATTGTTCAAAATGTGGTTTATTTATTTAATATGTTGTGTTTATGAGCTCTGTTTCTCTCAGATGTTACTTTTTATACATCCACATGAAAGAGACTAAAGCTCAGACAACACACACAGACCTAAAACTGCAGGAGAGGCTTTACTTTTGACTTAATGTTTTAATGTGGGGTTCAGTTTTAACTGGTCTCCTAAGCTGCTGCAGGAGAACACTAGCTGACCTCAGATGTGCCCTAAAGACACGAGTGGCACCGGCTCAAGGGTTTTTAGCTGTTGAGCCAGCCACCGGCTGCTCACACCTCATTGTCTTCTGCTGGAGGGCACAGTGGCAGAGGGGTTGTCCTATAATCTGAAGGTTGGCGGTTCGACCCACAATCTTTGTGTGGGTTAAGTGAAACTTAACCCACCTTGCCTCCAGTGGTGTTCCAGCTGTAACCCAGCTGTGGTGAGTGGAAGCTTAATGGAAGTCGCGATAAAAGCGTCTGCTTAATGTAAATGGGACAGGGCCTGGGGATAACGGGACGTCTTTAATAAATATTTACAGTACTTAGGCCACAGAGGTGTGTGTGTTGCTCGGTTCAGCCTGTGTTTTATGCCATGGTGAGAGCAATTGAGATGTTATTTTGGCATTACAAACGCAAGGCTAACAAAATTTAATTAATTATAGCCCATCAAATTTCTCTAGAATCTCAGAATTAGCCATAAAACTAATGCTACAGTGAAAACAGCTACAGGGATCTTTGTATTGGTTTTGACCATGGCAGACTACAAAGACGAGGTTTAACGCTGGTCGTCGTAATGGCTTGCCTAATGGGCTTCCCTCCGCAAAACAATTGCAGATGTCCGCCATTGCGCTGCAAGTGTCCCTAATCTCTTTTTTTGTTCAAATTTATTGTGATGTCACAGGGAGTCATGCCACCCACATTTTTAGTCCAGCTTGTAGGTGTATACTCATAGGCGAAACCTAGGATGATTTAATATTAGTTTAAAGATCTGTGCTCTCATTACTTCTTTTCCTTTTGGCTATTCCCTTTGACGTTCGCCATAGTAAATTGTCTGCCTCCATCTAGCCCTATCCCCTGCATCCTTTTCTCTCAGACCAACTGCCTTCATGTCCACCTTCGCCACATCTAGGTGTTGTGTTAGTCGGTTATCACCCTATCGTGCGATATGTGTAAATAAGCACTATAGTATTTGGCGCGGCAATTAATTACAGTACAGTGTTTACGCTGCATTCACGGCAATGAAGTCCCCCTCCGAGTTCACCCAGCCATGCCCCTATATGCAGAGATGCTCAGTAGGCTACACACATTTACTAAAGAGATGGGGAATAATCTAATATGGACTGACAGGCTCATTTTGTGATGAGTATTTAGTTTACTATGTTTAAATGCTTCTGGTCTTTATTGAGTACAAAGCGTCAGACTTCACCGCCCTCTCTGCTCTGAAACGAGCCAACAGGAGTCGTAGACCTAGAGCTGCACGGAGCACACAGAGCTGAATAATCACATACGGGCAGACGAGTCAGATGAAATGAAGATGGCCTGCAATATATTCTGTTTGGTCCGTTTTTAAAGTTGTTCAGAGAGCAGCCTGTTTAAGCAGCAAGCTAAAGTCAAGCTAACTTTATGAGCATATTACCCACTCACAAAATTTGAAAAATGCTGAAAAAGAAGGCGGAGCCCAGAAGAGACAGATGACAAACCGAGGGCGGGGCTCAGCGGGTGGGTGTGAACCTGAGACCCGCAGTGAAGGATTGATTGACAGTTGCACTTATTTGGAGCAAAGATGGTGAAATGCAAGAGCCAGTGTTAAACAGGCTGATCATAACTTTACAAGCTGTTCAAAATTTTTTAAGAAGTGTATTCAACGGTGTATTAGTGTTTACATTAGTCTGAATTTAGTCAACAAAGTAAAGTCTCAAATAGTGATGCACCGAAATGAAATTCTTGGCCGAAGCTGAATAAAAATGAAATGCTTGGCGAAGGCGAATACGAACGTGGTGTTTCGTGCATTTTTACCATTTATTTTGCCAATTTTTTCACCATTACAATAATTAAATAGTAAAAATTTCAAAACAATTTCAAAATATTTATTTAACACTGAACATTTTTGAACATTCCAGCAAATATTATAATAATATTAAAAATTTGTCCAAAAGTCGTCTCAAAGTATAGTGCAGAGGTTACTAATAGGTGGACCGCGGTCCGGATCCGGACCCCGAGAGGCTTTGATCTGGACCGGAAGGCAGTATTCATAATTACAAGTAAAACCCTTTTTTGAACCGGCACTCCTAGGACAGCTATGTCTACACGGGGGTGTCCTCAGGTTACTATGGTTACGGACAGAGCAGCGGGAAATTTCAACATGTTTAGCGTAGCCCAATAATGCGTTAGAAACGACTAAAATCTAAAAGTTGAGCCTTGACAAAAAATAACGGTGATTCACTGACGTTATGGACGGAGAGGGATCGTTTGTTTCAATCAGAAAATACAGCTCCTACAGCCCCTTTTCCTCTTGTCCCGGCTGCTGTGATAATCAGAGAATCAATCCAGAACTGAACCAGGACTGGACAGTTTTCATGTCAGGATTAAAAAGACTCAGAGGAAAGTGAGGACGTCTAATAATGTGGTGAGTTGTACATTTGTCTGTCAACTTCTTTATTGTATTGTAATTTAGGAACTTGACTAGTTTGTCGCATATTTGAACTCATTTACAAACAACGTGAGGAATTAGCTCACGCTATTTATGCGTTCATTTGACCCCAACACATGTTCATTTGGGAGATTAAAAACAGAAAAGTTTGGAGATGAGTGACACAGGTTAAGTCTTCCTTAAGTTGTGTTAGCATTAGCTGTTGCTAATAATTAACAGTAACAGTTATTTTTTAGAAACAGCTAATGCTAAAGAACTGCTCAGTGCATTTTTCTTTGTTCCTGTTGTTTTCAGAGGAATGACAATACAAAGAGATCAATTATGCCTGCATCTTTGTCATATTTATTTAACAAATATGTTTTGGTTTGATTTGATTATTTTGTATTTAAAATGTTCTCACACATGTATAAAGGAGTATTTGGACTTATATGCAGGATTCCAGGCTATTGTCAATAAACCACCAGGTCCTGAGCTTTACCTTTGATTTTTTTTTTTTTTTTTTTTTTTACCTGTTGTCTGTGAGATGTGTTTGGGAAAAGCTAAACACTCAAACATGGAAACAAAGGATAAAATACAGAAAACAGTGGATTATCTACATTCATCTCCATATTGTTTAAGGTGGTGTGGAATAAATGAGACTTTACTTTAAAGAATTATATTCAAACACATATCCTTTTATTTAAATTTTCCGGACCCCTCACTTGAGGAAAGTTAACTAAGTGGACCTCGGCTGATTTTAATTGAGGACCCCTGGTATAGTGCTAATTGCAGTTTTCAGAGACTGAATCTAAGATGATGGAGAGCAGCAAACTTGAAGGATGAAGTATCTTCAACAGTGAAGTGACGCAGGAACAGTAACCAGGTCCTGAAAATAAAATAAACATTTCTTAAATTAGACCATTTTAATGACTATAAAATTATATATTATCACACACCTCATGTGTTCTTGTTAGAGTATTTAAAACATGTAATTGCACTATAACAGTAAAAAAAAAAAAAACTGAAGAATGGGACTAAACGCATTACCTTGTACAGTCCATAATGCTCTCACTTCCATATGGATGTTAGCTGAAGTCAGCAGTGGACACCACACCTTTTACTCTTTATTGGTGTAGAGCTAGTCCTGGGACATCTGTCTCATGATATTCTCCTGTTAGGCGTTCTGGCCTGGGGGGCTGCAAAAACAAGAGTTTAACAAATGATTTGTTATCTTGAGTATATGATGAGACCCAAACATCTAAGCCCACAACTCAGAAAAACTGCACAATCCCTAAAAGATGTTCTGCCTTGGCACAATCTGCCTTTTCATTTCAAACCATCAAACAATGGAACCAGCTCCTGGACAGTGTGAAGTTCTAAATCTTGTACAAAGCATTTATTTTCTTGTGAGATTAATGTATTTGTACATGGTGCCTGAGAAATAAAGAATAAAACTAAACTAAATATAGGTTTGAGTAAAATCATCAATTTCAATTCTGAGTTCAACTGGTAAGAGAGCCAGTTCTTACCAGTTGATCTCAGAATTGAAAAAGTATCTTGGAATGGAGACAAAACATCTTCACCTTAAACTAAGTCCAGATGCTTTTACTCAAACCTTTGCTTTAAGATGTCCTGGATGACTGAGAACCTTCACAGACATGAACTAAACATACAAAAGCTTCAGTTTTCAAACTCACCTTTGCTTCTCCTGTTAGGCTTCACGCTTGACTGCAGATCTGCAACGACTGGTTCAGTCTGGCACCAAGTTTCTCTGGTCATCTTAGGCAAAACAAAAGATTTGTGTTATTGTTTACAATTACAGTATTAGATTATATTAGAGATTTGTCTGGAATTGTTTATAAATTATATTAATAAAACAAATATTCTCACAAAGCAAAAAATCTAAAGAAGACAAGACATTTATTTTTGTATAGCCCAATATTACAACAACAGCCGCCTCAAAGGGCTTAACAGACTGCACTAGAACACATCCCCTGTCCTTAGACCCTCCATCAGGGTGAGGAAAAACTCCAAAAAAAAAACCCAGCCGGGAAAAAAGAGAAACCTCAGGGAGAACCACAGAAGGAGGGATCCACTCCCAGAATGGACAGGCCGTGCAAGAATGTGTCCAGGGCAGTTGAAAAAATACATACAAATACAAAACATATTCACAAAAAAAGGGTGGGGGCATGGCACGGCCTAGCCTGACGCGCACCTGCTCCAAAATGTGACGACGCGGACAGCAAGATCTGTGATTGGTCGCCTTGGTAGTATCACGTTTCCTCCTACGCATTTCCGGAATGATCTTCTGCACTCTGGACCGCCCGCCATTTTTAAATTCCGTGAAGAGCCAACATGGAAATGGAGTTACCAGGCGATTAATTGAAGAAGTGAGGAAATACAGCCATCTCCAACGTGGGTTTAGATGTAGCGTAGTGCGAAGAGATGGAAGAACTCTCGAGACAAGTAATGCGTTCGTCTCCGTTAAAAAAATTTGCCACAAGGAGCGGGGATCCAGGAGGAAAAAAAATCCCAGCGTTTTATATATTCCTATTTTGGCACCTCATGTCAAACATCGGCTTACGGAGTCAAACTTTGACGATAAGGTAAATAATGCACGTCCTTTTATGTACCTCTATTGTGTTTCGGTTAGCTAACTTAACTAGCAATGCTACCACATGGGGTATTGATTTTTTTTTTTTTTTTTTTTTTTTTTTTTTTTTTTTTGCAGAAATAATATACCTGTGAGTCAAAAAGCATGTGTAATAGGTTTAATTATATGTAATGGGTTGTATTTATACAATATAATAATTTTATTTGGCTCACAGAAATTACAAATGCAACAATTTAGCATTTGCAATGTATGAATATGGAGTTATTATAGCTCGATCTATGAATTAACAATGAATACATCATTTATGTATAACTTATACTATACTATATATTTTTTATTTATTTATTTTTTTAATAATCACAGGATGGGACTGATACCAGCTCAAACTCCACTGGTTTATCGGATGTGAGACCTCCAGCCAACAGCGATGATGACCGATTACCAAGTGGTAGAGCCCCCATCACCAGCCATCTCTTCTGTCCCCGCAGTCATCTCATCCGTCCCCCAGTCCAAGAATGGCACAATAGCACAAAAAAGGAAGAGAAAAGAAAAAGATGACTGGGTCCAAGTGCAGGTTGCTCGGTTGGAGGCTCTGTTGGAGGAACGGCGGGTGGAGCTCAACAGAGACTGTCAAGGCAATGATGAGAGTGACAGGTTTGGACAAACTGTTGCAGATATGCTGCAGAGGGTGCCGGAGGACCACAGAGTGCAGGCAATGCATATAGAAATGCACTGTATCTGCAGTTTGCACTTTTGCTTTTTTTGGTTATTTTTGTATATAGTTTGCACTTCAGGTTTTTTATTTATTGTCTGTTCACACCAATTCATGCAGGTTATACTGTAGTTTGCTTCATTTGTGAAGTTTCTCTTTTACATCTATTTTTGATAATAATTGTAGATCATTGCACATTAATACATTGCACTGTCATGCCCATATGTGTATATGGTTTACACTTTATTTAAAAAAAAAAAAAAAAATACTGCCGTTTCCAAAAATGTGTGAAGGTTATTGCAAATAAACATTAATAGTAGCACATGTGTCTGTGTTTGCTCTTTTGCATCTATTTTTAATTTACAATTCAAGACCGTTGCACCTGTTTTTTTACTATCTTTTGCATCAAACAATTTGTGTATATAGTTTGAACCAATTATGTTGGTTCCTGCTGTATGCATATTTTATGGTTAAGGTTACAGTAAATTAAGATCTTAGAGTTAATTTATTTGTATAGTTTGCTCTTTTGCATCTATTTAATGTAAACAATTATAGACCATTGCACCTTTACATGGTTCATTATCTTGTACATAGTTCGACCATTTGTATGTATAGTACAAACGTAAAAAAAATAAAATATCCCTCATGTCATTTATTGGTGCATTATATTTTACACCAATACAAGATACACACCAGGTTGACCACGACACACAATGTTGTTTTGCCGTGGCACAATTCCGTGGGGTGACTAAAATGTCGTTTCAAACACAGTGGAACCCGCTCGCGTCAACTAGCGTTTCGGCGGTGTACTGCAGAGCAAAACAGACATACGAAGAGGTATAAATGCTCATGACGGCGTCCCCGACATACACCTGACGCAGAAGCATAAATCGCCCTTTAGCGTTTTAGCCCGGTATCAGGATTAGCTGAAGCTAATGTTTAGCATGCTTTACCTAACTAGCAACATGACAAAATTTATAAATTAACTTTAGCTTTACTGGTAAGAAACATAAATTGTGTTTTAAAAATATATGTTCACTTACCTCAAGGCGCAGCAGCGGTGGTGGGAGTCCATGCAGGGACAGCGTTTGGCACTGTGTTACTTTTCAGCGAGAGCTGTTTGGAGAAGCCCATTTCCACGTCCATTGCGTTGGAGAAGCAATCCCGCTTAAAATACTCGCTGTAAACTCCAGCTCTCAGCAGGAACTCAAGGTGTTCCAGGCCAAGTGCACAATACCACTAGCGCCTAATTTCCAAGTCTGCTGCAAAGCAATGCAGTCCAGCAGCGCTATTGCAACCAGCAACACTTTTAGTACATGCTAATATAGCTAGCCTGATGGTTTCAACGCCTGCTGCTTGGCAACGAGGTGTTTTTATACCAGGGGCATGAGCAAATGCCAAGGGTGTGGTGAGCTAGTGCCAGGGGGTGTGGGTAGTGAGCCGTTAGTCGAGCCAGTATACGTCACACATGTAAACAACTACAATAAGCACCGTTCAACCTGAAGAGGGCAGCACTTAGACGGTTTTACACTATATTTTGTAAAATTAATATACTTTGCTCAAATGTCAAAACTTTTAGTATGACCAATGGGCAGCACTAATAAGACCCCATTCATACAGATCATTAACTAAAAAAAGTTGTTTTAGGGTTTAGTTACTCTTTAAACGGAGGCTAAATAAAATGGTCCTTAACCCTCTAAGCGCTAAAGTTGCGATTTATGTGCTAAATTATGTTTGTACTCCCTTCCACCAGATGTACACACTGTAGTTTGTTTCCAGTCCACAATTACCATGTGTTGGCATTAAAAAAAATTGTAGAAGACTGTAGAAGAAACTCGCGTCTCAGTGGGAGTGTCAGGACCGGCTCAGTGTAAGCATCATTCTCTACACGTGACAAATAAAAAATACACCTGTGATGAAGCTTTGGCATTAGTAATGGCTCTGATTCTGAGGGAGAACATCTACCTTTAGAGACTTTTCAGCCGTGTGAAAGTAAGAGAGAGTGCGTGTGGACTTTAACAGCGGCGCCGCTGCTCATGTCTCTCTCAGAGAACATCAGTGAAAGAAACAGGAGGAAACTAGTCGTTCTGGCCGCGGTAGTGACGGGGAGGTTGGAAAGGGAAGCCGTGTGCGCGTAGTACATGCTGCTTTATAGCTGATTTATGCTTCTGCGTTGGGTGTACGGCATAGGCTACGCACGTAGGCGACGCTGTCGTGAGCATTTATACCTCTGCGTATGTCTGTTTTGCTCTGCAGTACACCGCCGAAACGCTAGTTGACGCGAGCGGGTTCCACTGTGTTTGAACCGACATTTCAGTCACTCCACGGAATTGTGCCAAGGCAAAACAACACTGTGTGTCGTGGTCAACCTGGTGTGTAACTTGTATTGGTGTAAAATATAATGCACCAGTAAATTACATGAGGGATATTTTATTTTTTATTAAGTTTGTACTATACATACAAATGGTCGAACTATGTATAAGATAATGCACCATGTAAAGGTGCAATGGTCTATAATTGTTTACATTAAATAGATGCAAAAGAGCAAACTATACAAATAAATTAACTGTAAGATCTTAATTTACTGTAACCTGAACCATAAAATATGCATACAGCAGGGACAAACATAATTGGTTCAAACTATATACACAAATTGTTTGATGCAAAGATAGTAAAAAACAGGTGCAACGGTCTTGAATTGTAAATTAAAAATAGATGCAAAAGAGGAAACACAGACACATGTGCTACTATTAGTTAATTATTTGAAATAACCTTCACACATTTTTTGAAACAACAGTATTTTTTTTAATCAACAGTGTAAAGTACATTCAAATATGGGCATGACAGTGCAATGTATTAATGTACAATGATCTACAATTATTATCAAAAACAGATGTAAAGGAGAAAATTCACAAATGATGCATACTACAGTATAACCTGATTGAATTGGTGTGAACAGACAATAAATAAAAAAGCTGAAGTGCAAACTATATACAAAAAAATAACTAAAAAAAGCAAACGTGCAAACTGCAGGTACAGTGCATTTCTACATGCATTGCCTGCACTCTGTGGTCCTCCGGCACCCTCCGCAGCATATCTGCAACAGTTTGTCCAAACCGGTAGCTCTCATCATTGCCTTGATGTGTTGCAGCTCCACCCACCGTTCCTCCAAACGAGCAACCTGCACTTGGACCCAGTCATCTTTTTCTTTTCGCTTCCTTTTTTGTGCCATTCTTGGACTGGGGGACGGATGAGATGGCTGCGAGGACAGAAGAGATGGCTGCGGGGACAGAAGAGATGGCTGATGATGGGGGCTACCACTAATTAGTCATCATCGCTGTTGGCTGGAGGTCTCAAATCCGATAAACCAGTGGAGTTTGAGCTGGTTTCAGTCCCATCCTATGATTATGAAAGAAATAGCAAATAGTATAAGTTATACATAAAAGATGATGCATTCATTGTTAATGGTAGGAGCACTTTCCAGCTCCCTTCCCAAAGACTCCAAGAAGGCCGGGTACTCTGCACTGCCATTTGGCCCGTAAACACAAACGACAGTGAGAGACCTATCCCTGACCCGAAGGCGCAACGAAGCGACCCTCTCGTTCACCGGGGTGAACTCCAACACATGGCGGCTGAGCCCGCGGGCAATGAGCAAACCCACACCGGCCCGCCGCCTCTCACCGCAGGCAACTCCAGAGTAGTGGAGAGTCCAGCCTCTCTCGAGGAGTTGGGTTCTAGAGCCCAAGCTGCGCGTGGAGGTGAGCCCGACTATCTCTAGTCGGTATCTTTCAACCTCCCGCACAAGCTCAGGCTCCTTACCCGCCAGCGAGGTGACATTCCATGACCCTAGAGCCAGATTCTGTGTCTGGTGATTGGGTCGTCGAGGCTCCCGCCTTCGACTGCCACCCAAACCACATTGCACCGGCCCCTTACGGTTCTTCCGGCAGGTGGTGGGCCCACGGGAGGTCGGTCCCATGTCGCTCCTTTGGGCTGAGCCCGGCCAGGCCCCGCGGGGAAAGACCCGGCCACCAGGCGCTCACATATGAGCCCCAACCCCGGGCCTGGCTTCAGGGTAGGGCCCCGGTTGTGCCATACCGGGCAACGTAACGGTCCTTGATTTTAAAATGTCCATAAAGGGTTCTGATCCACACTTTGTCCCTCCTTGAACCACCACCTTATAGTGGTGGAGGGGTTTGAGTGCCCGGATGACCCTAGGAGCTATGTTGTCGGGGGCTATATGCCCCTGGTAGGGTCTCCCAAGGCAAACAGGTCCTAGGTAACGGGCCAGACAAGAAACAAAGTGCGGTTGGTTCTTTTATGGAGGAGAAAATGTTGTGCACTGACCCAGGTCGTCCTCAATCTTTTATATCCCGGCGATGAAAAGCATATAAAGTAAGGATAGGTTAGAATAGGGTTTTGCAGAATTTTTCTCCGTTGTTACTCTTTGATTTGTACTGCTCTGCCTTCAGATTTTTTTCTAAGCCTCTCTGCTACTGTTATCTCTATCTTGCTTCACCTTTTGCCGCCTGTTTTTATTTCTATTTTGGGCTTAAATAAGCCATTGTTGAGCCTGAGGCAGTCTGGCCTGTCTTTGTTAGCTTTTGTTGATGGAAGTCTCTGATACTATTTTTCTAACTAAATCTTCATTGTCTTCTACACACAATTTACCATTAAACCCGTGTTCTTTGTGCCATTTTTTTTTTAATATTTGACATTATCTGGCTCTTTATTTTGCATTACCTTCAAACCTCCCGTAACTGTTGTTGCTGTTACAGATTTACTATTTGTAGTTCTTATTGTCTGTCAATCTACATTCACTTTCACATATACACTTTTTTGATCATATCTTTTTAGTTCTACCTTATTGGCTTTATTTAGTAATTATTGTGATTTTGTTTTAGTCCCATTTCTCTCTTTTCCTTGTGTCTCACGCAGTTATTTTGACGTAGATCTACAAAGTCATGTATTTCCTATAGTTGACTCACAGACTTAGTGCAGTTCTCAATCTGTATTCTCTCTTTTCAATATTTAATTTGTTTGTACAATTTTTGTGCATTTCCCTATACTCTTGAAGTACACAGACGACAGAAAGCTGGTATTGGAATCAGGGTCACGGCACAAAATGTTAAAATTATTTTTAGTTCAGATCAATGAGAGACACGATGGAGATGGCGTATAAGTAGGAATGAATGATCAGGTCTAATTCTTGCAAGAATGAAACGATACAACATAAAACAAAGATGCAGGGTAAATTGCTTATCAAGGTAAACAATACATCGGTGGATGTACAGTGGTAGGAGGCGTACATCGTTCACGCTTCCTATGACAAGTTCCCAGGTGCAGAATCTTGATAGTGGTTGGTTATGTCTGTCTATGCAGGAATTAGAGCAATCAGTAATTAATAACAATAGAAAATATTAAATTCCCTTAAAGGCCCTATAATGCTAAATTGACAAAAATTGGGCAAACCACTCCTCCAAGAAGGGCTCCTATCTGTTCGCAGACTGAATCCGGTCCTTTTGTGAATTACTTCTGGTCTTCACATTAATTATTTCTGTTAATTCAATTGTATTATTAATAAATAATACAATAATAAATACATAAATTGTAAATAGGCCTGTCACGATAACTACTTTTTGTTGTGCGATTTATTGCACCAGAATTCTTTTCTTCTGAGCAAAGTGCCTTGGTGTGGTTGCCAAAAATCACATGACCTGTTACAGGGGGTTGGGAGCAGGAAGTGGCAAAAGTAATAATTTATCTACTACAAAGTCTACAACTTAAATGCATTAAAATATTTTTATTTCTTTATCTGCTTATTGGGCTGAATTGTGGACCTTTCAACAGATAACAATATCAACAGAAGAACATGAGATAACTTAATATTCTATATTTGTCATGATTTGTTTAATACCCTCACAGCCCTAGCTTCATTAAAAACAGGGTATAGCCTATGTTTAATTCGAATTAATAAACTAACAGTAGTAATATAACGGCTTATTGTCAAAGCCTCTAATAATAAGACCAAATTGATGAGTAAAGGCACTTGTCAGCAACTTCCGACAAACTGTTGCCCATAAAGTTAGCTTTCCTTTAGCTCGCTGCTAAGGCTGTTTTCTGAACAACTTTTAAATGGAACAGACAGTAGAATATATTGCTCTCTATATTCATTTCCTCGTGACCCGATTGCACATGAGCACGCAGCCCTGTGTGCTTTGAGTGTTCCTTGTCTGTGTCAAGTCAGCTCCTGTCAGCTCGTTTCAAAGAAGAGAGAGCTGCAACGTCTGAAGATTTGTACTAAATAAATAAATACCAGAAACATGTTAAACGTAGTAAACTCACAAAATAAACCTGTAAGTTAGTAAATGTGTGTAGCCTACTGAGCATCTCTGCATATAGGGTCATGGCTGAGTGAACTCCGGGGACACACACGCATGATTGCAGCATAAACGCTGTGCTGTGATATATTGCTGGCTAATATACTATTGCATTCATTTTCAAATATTGCGCGATAGGTTAATAAATCAACTATCGCGACAGGCCTAATGTTAACGGTTAAATCAAAGTTATTTTGATGATGTTCTATTGTTTTATGGAAACACATGAGACCAGTGTTTATTACTGGATTTGATCTAAAGTGATTTTATGTCTCAGTTAAAGTTACTAATTACCAAACAATTAACCAGGTCTATATCCATCCGAACCGTATTGTGAGTTGAGTGAATTGTTTCATCTTTATTATTATTATTATTATCAACAATATATACAATACAGGCTCATGCAATTTTTTGGGCACAAAAATATATTGCCCAACCCTAGTCCAATATACAAATATATTATTATTATTACACACATTATATTATATTACACAGTATATTGTTTTTACTGAATATCCTGCACTGGTTTTCCTCTTCTTGATGAATGCTAAACTGCATTTCATTGCTTTGTACCTTTTTTTTATTTTTTATTTATTTATTATGACAAAGTTGAATCTAATATCTAGAGATAATAATCTTTAAATGAAGCTTGTTGTGTTGTCATAAACATATATTCCGAAATATATAATGCATAACACTTTAGTTTCAATTTTAGATGCAAGACTGACTCCCTCACTAATAATTACCTGCTGTTTCAATGTTCTAATTTGTTGTATATGGATGAGTGGGCTTTGAGACTGGTACTAAAATAGCCTTAATTTTTGTTTATTTTTGGTATTTTTTTGCTGTCTTGTTATGCAGAAAAACATCTATGTGGCTGACCTTACTGAGGAACTTGTGACTTCTCCTGCACAAGCCTTGGGCTGGATTAGAAAAGGAGAAAGTAAGATATAATATAGTATATAACATGGAGTCTGATCACTATACAATCTGTTAACTAATCTTCTGTTCCTGTAGAAAATCGTCATTATGGGAAGACAAAAATGAACCAACGCAGCAGTCGCTCACACACCATTTTCCGAATGGCAAGTATTAATCAATTTCCAATCATCAGGAATATTGATCTGAATGTTTCACAAGTTTTTCCACCATAGATTCTGGAGAGCAGAGAGCGAAGTGAGAGTGAAAATGCTGATGGAGCTGTTATTGTGTCCCATCTGGTGAGTTTACTCATATTTTTAAGTAGTCATGCTGTTTTTTGTCCTTGTCTATTCAGCATTTTTTCCTTCAGAATTTAGTTGATCTTGCAGGATCTGAGAGAGCCAGTCAAACGGGAGCAGAAGGTAAGCAAAAAGAATAACACTGGCTGCTCTGCATGAGTAGTCTACTGTGTACATACTGGGTTAAAGTGGGTAATTTTTTTTATTTATTTATTTTTTATTGTAGGTGCTCGCTTCAAAGAAGGTTGCAATATTAACCGCAGTCTGTTCACACTTGGTCAAGTCATCAAGAAACTTACTGATGAAAGTCAAAAGTGAGTAAAACAAACCCATTTTGGAAATAACGACAATATAAAATAATCCCAAAATTCTGCCAGGGTATGGGCACAAATGTAAATGTCTCCGATTATCCTGCTCCCTACTTACGACAGCACCACAACTTTTCTTTAGGCACCCATCTTTTCACCCGACAGGTGATCAAAGAAAGTTTCCTTAGAAGTGGGAGGTTGATATATTGCAAAGGACATTTCTGGTGATAATGTAATCTGTTATATAATTTTATATATATATATTTATATAAGGACAGGACTTTTCACTCGGGACCGGGGTTCGAATCCCCCTCGGGGCGCTATCCAGTGGGGGTCCTTAGGCAAGACGATGGGAGACAATAAATGCTATGAGAAGCCGGATCAGACGGCGACCGGTCAAACAAGGTCTGCGTCAGGTGTTGGGGAACCAGAGCAACTTGATGACAAATGGGCTACAGGAACAGGAACAAGAACATCACAAAGATGGGCGTGATGCGATAACAAGGCTCTGTTGGAATGCTACTACTCCAGTAACCCTAGTCAGAGGGGTTACATGAAGAGGATGTGGGATGAATGGTTACTTTGAAACCCACAATCCAGGCTTACGTCGAAGAAACTAGTAGCTCAGTGTTCCAACATCCACAAGCGGCAACTGCTATCACAACTTGAGATTGACGAGATACAACACAAATGCTAAGGCAAGGGGGAGCCAGGACGAGAGGTCAGAGGGGGCAGCGACTGACCTGAAAGACAAGATCATGGCAAGAATGAATGAAAGGCAACCCCCGACGCCAACTACAACGGCGAGTGCCGTAGATCCCTACCGCAACTATCACTGAAACCAATGAGCTGCTATACACCTCAGCAGCAGTGATCCTCGAGATGCTTGGCTATAAGAGCAACCATGAGAACCATAAGAAACAATACCCACCATGGAAACAAAGGCTGGAGGCTAAAATCAAGAAGGCACGGAGAGAAGTGAGCCAACTGACGGAGGCCAAGATAGGTGCAATGAGAAAAGTACCCAAGGTACAACCAGATGCCAATACTTGAAGCACTTGAAACTGCCAAACAAAGGTTCCAAGCCTTGGCCTAAAAAGGTACACAAGAGAGAATGAAGCCAGAAGAATGAACTATTATTGCAACTCAACCTGCGAAAGTGTACGCTCAATGGCAGGGTAATAACAGCAGAGACGACCCACCAAGGCTGGAAACTAAACAGTACTGTCAAAGTATATTGGAGAGGGAGGCATCACACAACAGCGATGCACAGTGGTTGGTGGCTCTGAGAGAGGACCACAGCAACCTCCCTGAACAGAATCCAGTTACCATCACAGCGGCAGACATCAAATAAAGAGTCTTGGGTATGAAAAACTGGACAGCACCGGGCCCTGACAGGATCCACACCTACTGGCTAAAAAAAGTTCACTGCACTCCACGAGCACCTTTCAAAACAAATGAACCAGCTGCTAAGGGATGGGACACACCCTGAATGGCTTACCGAAGGGCGTACAATCCTGATCTTGAAGGATCCCACAAAGGGTCCCACAGTCCCATCCAACTATCGGCCAATTACTTGTCTCTCCATGGAAACTCATGTCAGGCATCATCGCGGCTAAGATAAGTGGGCACATGGATCAAATACATGAGCACAGAAAGGCATTGGCAAAGAAACCAGAGGAGCCAAACACCAACTCCTGGTTGACAGAACAGTCACCCACATCGACTCACTGATCCACACCACCGGGATCTACAGCTCTGACATTGGGACGTCATTCGAGCTTGAGAAGTGTAGTCGAATTGTGACAAAGGGAGGGAAGGTAGTCCACACAGAAGGAGTCTCACTACCAGAAGGAACAATAGCAGACATTGAGGATGGTTACAAGTATCTTGGAATACCACAGAGAAATGGCAACCTTGAAGAGGTAACAAGGAAAACAACAGCCAAATACCTCCAACGAGTAAGGCAAGTCCTGAGAAGTCAGCTCAATGGCAAGAACAAGGCATGTGCGATAAATAGCTACGCCCTGCAAGTAATCAAATACCCTGCGGGAATAATAAGGTGGCCAAAGGAAGAGATACAGACCACAGACGTTAAGACACGAAAGCTCCTTAAGATGCATGGAGGGTTCCATCCCAAATCCAGCACCCTGAGACTGTACGCTAGCCGTAAGGAAGGCGGCCATGGACCAATGATTGTGAGAGCCACTATCCAGGATGAAACATCCAAGATCCACAAGTACATCAAAGATAAGGCCCCAACAGATGACGTGCTTAGTGAATGTCTCAGGCAATGGGGAACAGCGGAAGAGGAGCTGGAGGAGCGACCATCATGGGAGGACAAACCCCTACATAGGATGTACCTCCGGAACATAACTGAAGTGGCTCACGAAATCCTACCAATTGCTAGGACAGGCCAGACTGAAGGACAGCACAGAGGCACTCATCATGGCTGCACAGGAACAAGCCCTGAGCACCAGAGCAATAGAGGCCCAGATCTACCACACCAGACAAGACCCGAGGTGTAGGCTGTGAAAACAGGCCCCTAAGAACAATCCAGCACTTAGCTGCAGGGTGTACGATGCTGAAAGGGAAAGCATACATGGAACGTCATAACAAAGTGGCTGGCATAGTGTACAGGAACATCTGCACGGAGTACAGACTGGAAACCCCGAGGTCAAAGTGGGAAACACCTCCAAAGGTGGTAGAGAATGACAAAGCCAAGATCCTGTGGGACTTCCAGATACAGACTTACAGAATGGTAATGGCGAACCAACCAGACATCGTGGTGGTGGACAAACAGCAGAGGAAAGCCGTTGTGGTTGATGTGGCAATACCAAGTGATTGCAACATCAGGAAAAAGGAACATGAGAAACTAGAGAAATACCAAGGGATCAGAGAAGAGCTAGAAAAGACTTGGAAGGTGAAAGCGACAGTGGTGCTCGTGGTCATCGGAGCACTCGGGGCAGTGACCCCAAACTGGAAGAGTGGCTACAGCAGATCCCTGGAAGAACACCAGACATCTCGTTCCAGAAAAGTACAGTACTAGGAACAGCAAAGATACTGCGCAAAACCCTCAAGCTCCCGCGAGGACCCGAGCTCAAAGGATGAGACCACCCGCGGAGGGTGAAGGACAAAGTTTTTATATATATATTTTATATATATATATATATATAATGTATGTATGTATGTATATATGTATATATATATATGTGTATATATATATATATGTATATATATATATATATATATATATGTGTATGTATGTATGTATGTATATATATATGTATATATGTATGTATATATGTATGTATATATATATGTATATATGTATGTATATATATATATGTATATATATATATGTATATATATATATGTATATATATATGTATATATATATATGTATATATATATATATGTATATACATGTATATATATATACGTATATACATGTATATATATATACGTATATACATGTATATATATATACGTATATACATATATATATATATATATACGTATATATATATATATATATATATATATACGTATATACATATATATATATATATATATATATATATATATATACATATATATATATATATATATATACACGTATATACATATATATATATATATATATATATATATATACATATATATATATATATATATATATATATATACGTATATACATATATATGTATATATACGTATATACATATATATGTATATATACGTATATACATATATATGTATATATACGTATATACGTATATATGTATATATATACGTATATACATCAGATTCTTCTGAAATTTCCTGGAGAGCACCAGGAGGTCCGGTGCTACACACCAGAAGTGGAATGACCCTTTGGCAATCAGTAGTTCTCTATAAATCAAATGTAAAATTTGGTCAATTTATTATAAAAATTATGAATTTTCACGGGGCTTTTATTTTGAAATGCTACATCAGATTCTTCTGAAATTTTCTGGAGAGCATCAAGGGGTCCTCTGCTACTCACCAGACGTGGAATGACTCTTTGGCAGCTACAAGTTTACTTTTAATCAATTAAATAAATTTGGTGTAAAAAAATTCAGAATTATTAGGGGGCTTTTATTTTGTAATTCTGCATTAGACTGTTCCTAAATTACATGCTTTAATATTATTTTGACATTTTGAAATTTAACAAAAACATTGTATCATTGCAACATCAACGTTAACGTTTCAAAACGGAATTGATTATTGAGTTTCTGAATTATATATATTTATGATAAAAAACATAATGAATTACTGTCAAAAGAGACGCAGCTACCGAGAGTTGAAAATGTAAAAAACGAACATTGATCAGTTCGGGAGGACGTCTAGGCGCTGTTTCCTTGCATTTATGTAAAACATCTAATACGGGAGCACTCCGAAATAAAGACAGGGCTGGCTTGACTGGTGTTTTGCGAAACGGGGATGGCTTGACCGCAGTTGGCCGTGCAAGTTTTATCATTATTCTTCTCCTTATTCTTTACATGGCTTTTAGATAGGTGGTCAGTGCATGTATTTTTGCGCTTCCAGTCAACCGAATGCTGACAGAACTTACAAAACAAAAGTTCACCTGATACATAAAATTCACGCGGGAACTACTCGGCTTAGTACTGAGGACTTAGCGCAGAGTTTCGTAACTTTTTCGCCAACGAAAGAACAGCTGTGGAGAGCCGCTTCGCCATACTTTCGTTGTTTTGAATTTGAAGAGGGGGAGGGGAAACTGAAATGACAGGAGGGGTTGTGTCGCCCAAATTTGCTTCCCCCGTTCTGCTTTTTCCCCAGACATACGTTCTTCTCCCACGCAAAACAGAATTTCATTCAAATTTTTTAAATTACGGGAAATTCTGCGTTAAAACTAGATTCCGCGTTTATATGCTGATTCCGCGATCGCGGAAATTATAGGGCCCTAAATAACATGCCGCTATCAATTTTGACCAAGTTTCCAGTTCCTTTGTAGCTCATACATCCCCAAAACATCAGCAATCCTCCTCAATGTATCACAGTAGGAATGGTGTACCTTTCATCATAGGCCTCCTCTCCAAAATGGTTGTAGTAAAAAAATTCAATTTTGGTCACATCAATCCAAATTATTTTGTTCCAGAGGTTTTTGTGTCTCTGTGCTGTTTGGTGTATTGTAGTGTAAGGCATGCTTTGTGGCATTTGCATGTTAATGGCTTTCTTCTGACAACTCAACCATGCAACCTATTTTTCTTCTAATACCTCCTTATTGCGCATCTTGAAACAGCCACACCACTTTTTTTCAAAGTCCTGTATTCAATTTGAAGTTATTTGTGGGGTTTTCTTTGCATTCTTAACAGTTTGCCTGGCATTTGTGGCTGATTTTTTTTGTTGGTCTACCTGACTATGGTTTGGTTTCAACAGATTTCCGAATTTTTAACACTGCTGATTGGCATTCTCGATTCCTTGGATATCTTTTTACGTTCCTCTCCTGTTTTATACAGTTCAATTAACTTTTCCTGCAGATCCCCTGAGCACAATTTTTGAATTTCCCATGACTCAGAATACAGAAATGTCAGTGACGCAATGGCTGACAGATGCAAGGGTCTGTTGGGAGCCCAGAAAGACACTTATTATAGACACTATAGGCACTAATTACAAGCAAACAGATCACAGGTCAATCCCATTTGTGTGCATTTGATCAAGCCAAAATCACCAGGGTATGTAGACGTTTGATCAGGGTCATTTGGGTAGAATTAACACAATTGTTTGACAATACATACCTTCACCCAACCACTAACTATGAGTAAAAAAAGGTGTTTGTGTTATCATTCACTTCAACTTAAAAACTCAAAGTAACCAAATTTGATTTATCACCAAGCCATATATTCGGCCTTCACCACTCACCAACAATCAACACATCTCTAGGGGTGTGCCGGTTTAAGAATTGGTGATGACGGTTATGACGTGAGTCAAATGTGACGGTTCATAACATAACCGTCGGCGGGGGAAGTGGGCGGGGGAGGGGGGGTAAGATGGTTACGGAGATTAGTTGTGTTGGCATTTGTAACAAATGCCGTTTTTCCACATATTCTGCACAGAGGCTCATCAAGATTTTCTGGTTTTCCGTTGCCATCTGGTTTAAACCCAAAATGTGCCCATATAGGCGATGTAACATTTTTTTCCGCAACGAGATCCATGGTTTTACCTTTCTTCACGAAATTGCTAATGCTAAGGTATGCTAAGTTTCATTTTCATTTTGCAAGTGAACATGGCGCGGTGGCGCTTCCATGTCACGGTTGTCATTGTCTGCTATATTTGCTTTTTATTTATTAAAATACATGCAATTGGTTGATGAAACATTTATTAAAATTAAGATAAAATTTGTACAAAACAAAATTAGTTTTTAAGAAAGGTTTTCTACACAAAGCAAAGTGGTAAATATCATGTCTGACGATTTACAAAACTTCATTAAGTGGTAAAAACCATGTCTCCTGATATATTGCGCATGTTATGATCCTATCAAAAAATGAAAATAATTTTTGATAAAAAATGTTTGTAAAAAATATTTTAATGACACAGTTTTGACGGTTATAGAGTTCTAATGACGGTGTTCAACTATAACCGCCGATCACACGGTTATATAATAACCGTCACACCCCTACACATCTCAATAGTTCTGTAATCCAATTCAAAATGTTCTTGTCCTGGATTGGTCCTGGTGTCAAACCTATTTGGAAATTTTTGGTGTTGGAGAGACTGTGGGATGCCAATTTCTTTTGAAACAAGGAATATCTGGTGCTAAGGAAGATGTCAGAAAAAGCATTAAAGTTCTTTACCTTTCCTCTGTCTTTACTGAATCATCATGGGGACCCATCTGAGTTATGGATGAATGAAGATTGCTTTTTTGTTGCATTCGCCGTAGGCTTTCTGTCAGGGGTAGAGGATTGCATGCTACACTAACTGCTTAGCATAGATTTAGAAGTATGCATTTGAGAATGTTTTGTTTAAATATTGGAAGGCTAACACTTATTTATTTATTTTTTTCTTTCTAGAGGTTTCACAAACTACAGAGACAGTAAGCTGACTCGTATTCTGCAGAACTCCTTGGGTGGAAATGCCAAAACAGTCATTATTTGTACAATCACACCTGTCACCTTTGAAGAGACACTGAGCACTTTGCAGGTTGGGGCTTCTAATTTTCTGTATTTACTTTGTCATTTGAGTTTCCTGATTTTAACACATTTTCTGATCCATATGAAACTAGTACCTAACTATGAGGATAAACCCTAAGATGCATTCACATATTGTGTTATCAACTTAAATATGGAAAAATTCTACTTTTTAATGCCAAATTTATATAAATTTTTATGGTGAATGCTCTTCATAATCACACAAACAAACAATTATAAGACCCAGAAGGATGAGGGGTGTACTGTGAAGCAGTCGTTATTTGAGTGAGCTTGCTTCTCAAAACCTAAATTCTGGCTCTACTGTGTATGTGTCTGTGTTGACCAGGTTGACAATTAAAAATTTGCATAAATGCAAAAAAAAAAAAAAACATTTTACATTTTTTTTTCCAGAACGAGTCAAGGGGTGAGAACCAGTGAAACTGAGGTTTACATATCAAATTACAGCTGATGAGTTATTTTTTTTACTGCCACAAAGATCACAATATTGTTGTTAAAAACCAAAGCACCCTCTGTTTATAATGGCTATACTGTTTAATTCTGGAAATGGCAAAGCATTAGAGCCTGGAAGGTTTATCGGACTTCTTAAATAAAGAAAATGCAAAAAATATATTTAAACAAAATGGATAAAGAAATTATTTCATAAGAGATTTGTCCTCTGTAGATTGTGTAAAATGTTTTCTTTTTGTATAACCATAATCCTGTGTGAGACACAAATCACCTGATAGTTATGGCCAGGTTCATCAGAATATATCAACGACTTGCCATAGTTCCCTGGTTTGTACAGTGGGTTAACTGATCTATAGTCTGTATTAGTTTGTCAGCTTTTTCATCTGTTAAGTCGCTGCACTAACCAGAGAACCATAGCTTAGTTTGTTATAGTGCGGTGGCGTTGTCGATTATGTCTACTACAGTAATACGTGTGTAAAATGACGCGTCACATTGTTTAAATTCATCTCGCGTAATAGCGGCAGCTCATGGGAATGGAGAAAGTTCCATTCTATCACAATAACCCAGACCATGATTATCAAAAGTATGGAAATGCTTTAAACAGAGGCTTAATAAAATGGTCCATAGCCCTCGCAATTTTGCGCCAAAGTCGCAAAATTGTGACAGCAAGTTAACCGGAAAACGGCCCCTACTTCCGGTTTATGTGCTAAATTATGTTTCCAGTCCCTTCCACCAAATCTCAGACACCCTGTAGTTTGTTTATAATCCACTTTTATCATGTGTGGCCATTAAAAAATTTTGTAGAAGACTTCAAACTTGTGTCTCAGTGGGAGTGTCAGGACCGGCTCAATAGAAGCCTCATTCTCTACAAGCGAGCTGCTAAATGCGAAATTGACAAATAATAATAAATATAGCTGTGAGCAGCCATTAACGGGGCCAAGCACAAAGACATGCCAACATGGCTGTGAGTGTTAGACCAAGTGCAACAAAGAGCAATTAAAGGCATTTTAAGATGATTTTAGACAATCGGTTTTATTACAATAGACAAACTTAATGATAAGTTATTAGCATTATTTGAAAATGCATTAAAACTTTTGTCCACAAGGTGGTGCTGCCCCAAAACTTTTTGAGTACCTTCAGAGCTTGGTGCCAAAGACGCATACCAAGTTTCAAAATGATACGGCAATGCGTTCATAAAATATAGCACTTTTTGACAAGATTCAATGGCCGACTCCCAAAATGGTTGATATGGGAAAATTGTCTATGCTATGGCTCGGCATGATGCCACGAATCTAAAGAAACCAGTTTTGTGAATTTTGGCTAAAGCATTCTCAAGTAATAATTAAAAAAGTTTAACATTTACAAAAGTACGTTTTGCTATCGAATTGTCATGAACTAAGGAATCAGAGGAAAAAAGAATTTTCTTTCCAGCCCTTCAGGGTTCAAAAGTTATTAGGATAAACATAAGTCCAACTTTAGGCAGGTGGTGGCGCTATAGGGATTAAGTTAGAGACTTCACCATTTGTTATGGTGACAGATCAGACTGTAATCTGAGTGCCAAATTTCTAAACTTTTTATTCAAACGGTTCTATGGCCTGCCATAGACTTCCATGCGGAATAATGATAATAAGAAATCTAACAATTTCAATAGGTGCTTGGCACCTAATAATAATAATTTTTTGATTATTGCGTCCATTTATGCTATATAAAAACTATTGTTTTACTATGGAGTAAAAGCCCAGATGTAACCGCCATTTTATTACCCTGTCGCAATGGCAATTTCGGTAAATACAAGACCAATGAGCGGATAACATCCATATTTATACCATCTATGGTTGCAGCTCTAGTCTGTTGGAAACTGACCAAATGTTTCAAGCCTGAATGTTTAACTTAATGTGTCCATTAAGCAGCTCATTTCGTTGTTTCTGTCACATTAGTTTCTCAAGTATTACTTCCCATCTTAGATTATGCAGACATTGTATATCAAAACTCTACAGCCTCCTGCCTTCACTCATTTGATGACGTCTACAATAGCTTATGCTGGGTTATTTTCTTTTGTCCTTATAGAACACATTACTGTGTCTTTGCTCAAACATTCAGCCAGATGGCAATATCACTGGCTCCAATTCCTTTTTACTCATTCTTGATACTCCATCTATCTTAAATAGTATCTTGTACCTTTTAGCTCTTTATATAAATTACGCCACACAGAATATCCTTTTTTTTTTTTTTTTTTTTTTTACAGTTCTTAGAGTCAAAAAGAATTTTGCTTTTCATTTTAAGGCCCCCAATTTATTTTCAGATGTATTAAATTATTTTTTTTATCTCATTTGCAAAATGTTTGTCTTTGCTCTTGACAAATTGTACTGTTTGTAAATAATGCTTACTCTTATTTTTGTAACTGAATTTTGAGTGTATTTTTGTGTGTGTGTGTGTGTGTGTGTGTGTGTGTGTGTGTGTGTGTGTGTGTGTGTGTGTGTGTGTGGCAAAAGTGTGTGCGTTTGTGCAAGTTAATTTTATTTGAAAAGGTAAATTTCATCTCAAGGGATTATTCCTCACAAAATTGTGAATAAATAAAATAAAACAATATTTGGTGTTTGATTTGATCTAAACTAGACATTTCTGTACTATTCTTGCCATTCACAGACCTTTTCTGACATAATAGTCAGTTTAAACAACTCAAAAAACGAACAAAATATCTAAATTAATAAAGTTTAATTGGCTTCATTAGCTAAACACCTTTGGGGCTTTAGCGTGTGTATTTAGAGAAATGTAAACTGTTGCCATTTCACATTAAATCATATAGCTTTATTTTCACACACTGTCAATAATTTTGATAGGCAGAATAATTTTTTTTTTTAATCTTTGCCAGTTTGCCAGTACTGCAAAGAAGATGAAAAATGACCCCATGTTACAGAGGTGTCAGATGATGGTGCTCTGCTCAAAAGATATCGCAATGAAATTGTGGACCTTAAGCGTAGACTTCTTGAGGTAAGTTAGTTTCTCAGCACATTTTCTCTGTATTCTCTGTATGTTTGTCTTTATCTCATTTTGTTTCTCTAGGTATCCTCTGTGACGCAGACCACAGAAACAGAGAAGGAGGTGCTCTCACAGCTCCTTCAAGAAAAGGAACAATTGCAGCGAGATCAAGCGGACAGAATCAAAAATCTCACTAAGCTGCTGGTGACAAGCTCCAACGCAGTTGCTGTTCCACGGGTAACTGTACTGCAGTGTAGCACACAAATATTTAGTGGTGAACGTTAGCCTGATGTGTTGTGTTTTCTGTTTTTAGATGCCCAAACGCAGGGTTACTTGGGGAGGTGGGTTGCTCAAGCTGGCTAAAGAGACAGCCTATCACAGCAGTACATCTGACATCGGTTTTGCTGACAGTTTAACCCAAAAGAGGAACCGCTCCTGTATTGAGCAGGGTAAGTGTGGGACATTTTCTTTTTATAAAGCGTGAGCAATTCAGTTAAGCCCAGGATAAAATAGTGTGTTTTCATTTTAAAGTGTATAGTTTTGCTGCATTTTCAATAGCATTGACACATAGCGTTGACACCAAGACACTCAACCTTCATTACTTTCCTGATCATCTTAGTAAACTAAATTAAGGTTATATTTGTCATCTAAATCAGAGATGCTTTACTTGGACACTCCCAGTGTTTGAACTGGAAAGTTGTAATTCGGGAGTGTTCATGTTCTTTCACCTAAAAAAAATATAGCTATAGCTAATGTTTCCGAATCTAGAGGGTTACAATACTAATTGTAGTAATAATAATGGATTGTGTGTTCTCTGTGCCTGGGAGGGTTTCCTCTGGGTATTACATTTTTTCCCCACCAACATCTAAAAAAATAAAAAAATGGAGAAAGATAATATATAGTCTATAAATACATCAAAACATAACCTATGTACAAGTATTTATAATATAGGCTATACAGTATAATCTCATAGCCAAGGTTTTAATATA
This sequence comes from Neodontobutis hainanensis, assembly GCA_024349245.1. Taxonomy (NCBI): domain Eukaryota; kingdom Metazoa; phylum Chordata; class Actinopteri; order Gobiiformes; family Odontobutidae; genus Neodontobutis; species Neodontobutis hainanensis. The sequence continues at coordinate 106,345 of JALDNG010000369.1, read as the reverse complement.
TTTAATACATAACATAACATTACAATACATGGTCTAATAAAGTTCAAGAGTTTTTTATTTTTTTTATTTGTCACATACAGTTGTATACATAATATACAACCAACAGTGAAATGTAGACGCAGTGCAGCATATTACATTTATATATAGACACACAAAGATTGCAACTACACAAATACAGCCATTTCTTCAGGGTCAAAGATCTCCGGAAAAGGAAATAAGGCATTGTACAAACATAGCAGACATCAAATATAACTACAGTTGCAGTTATAGGAAGGGGATGACAGCACACATGGCCACGTGATGGGATTTTTTAGTGGCTTACAATGAGGGAGGGGAGGGACGAGGGGGTAGCATTAGAGTACAGGGTCAGACAGATATCAAAATGGCAGACGGTTGAAGGCTGTTGTTGTTAGTCAAGGCCTCTTTGGGGGCAATGAATAGGCAGTCTGTTGGAGTGAGATGTTTAGTGGCCTTGTCCTTAATGGGAGTACGGGAAGTCTTGAGGATAAGAAAAGACCCAGCTGCCGGCTAGGCTTTCTAAGGCTTTCTCTGGGCAGAGGTAACGGTAGACAAAAATCTGTCCTTTTATATATTTTGATCTTTGGTCATTTGTCCGGATTGTGATCAATCAGGTCTGGTTCTCAGCATCAGTTGCGTATGTCCATGTCATGGAGCAACTTAGATTTATCCTTCATGGTCAGACCAGTAACACTACGTAGCAGCTCACCGGTCAGTTTTTCGATGATTTCCACTCTTTCCTGAATGTCCTCAGATCGGGCTAAAATGTTGCGAATCAGCTCTTCGATTCGTGTGCCCCATTGCTGTAACCCCTTTACCTTTGTTAAGCCGCCCAGTAGCTCACAGTTCTGCCTCCCTGTGTTGTGAACTTTTTTTCTGTATGTCCACAGTCCGTGCTGAGAGGTCCCGTGTCAGCTCCTCGGATTGTGCATCTCTTTGATGTAATCCTTTAAAACTGTCACCCACTTCACCGAAGCACTTCTTAATTTCAGCAGACAGTGGCTGTATAGATTTAAAGACAGCTGTCTTACAAATTTACCGATAGTTGAAGACATTCCCCAAACCAATGAGCAGGAATCCAGCTATAATGAATCCAATCATGTATATATCCTTGACGTCCTCCATGGACAAGGCTTCCAAACACAGAACCTTCCAGTTTTTTTTTAGGCGTTCTGCGAGTAGCCTGCTGCAAAGGTCCCGCCAGGGCAAATGGGTTCCCCTAGAGCACGGTTCATTTGTGAAAAAATAGTTTCAATAGCGATCAGAGACCAGGTAATCAGATCCATATCGGTTCTTAGGAGTCCAGCAGGCAGCAGAGTCTAAAGTAATTACTAAATTACTTTAATTACTTTAAAAGTAATTAAAGTAATAAGAGAAAGTTAAGTATGACAAGTGCAAGTAATTGCTGCCAATGTTGAGTCAACCAGTTATTAATTCTTGCATAACTTATTTTTCAATACCCATGACTTTGATAAAGATCACATTTTAAGACAAATTTATTCGAAAACCATGAAATTTCAAAAGGTTCACCGATATTTTTTTTTTCTTGCCACTTTAGCTCCTGCTTTGACAAGTGGAAGTTAGTCCAGAGATTTGTACTTCTTTGCATATTGTGATTAATTTTTTTCTCTTAGACAATTCAAATATTGTTTGTCATAACATTATCACAATATTTCAAATTCAAAATAAAATCAGGGAAAATTCAGTTGTTAGGTCACTTTACATTAACTGATCAGACTTCATCTGCTAATAGACTGATCTCAGATGTCCACTGACTTCTCTGTTGTTCAAAAGCTGAATGCACGAGATGGTTCATGTTGTTCAGTACAGCATCTGTCCTGTTGGGTGTGCGTTGCTCTATTGCCTCTCTCCAAACTACATATAGTTGAACCAGCCCTCTCTATTAGTGTTTCAAGGAGCCTACAGTCTCTCTTTCTGAAACTGCCTTCCTAACAGAATGTCTAATAAAACATTTGCAGAATTTTGTTACATTAAAAGACCGTAGCTATGTCCAAATCCACTACCTTGTCCTTAACTCCTCAATCACTACTTAGTGGTACACTTTATGGAGGACTAATTAGTGCCCTCAATTAGTGAACCATTTAAGACACTAGACAACATAAAAAAGTCTGAACTCTGTTGATAATGGGGAATTTATAAATAACTATCACAAGACTTTAGTTATATGTATTAGTTTAAATCGGCTTGTCCCAATAATGATAAAAAACTGAGTTGTTGCTTACTGATTATTGCAACTTTTTCTTGCCATAAGAGGTTAGCTATCATAACGATCTATTCAAGCTAATGTAAGCTAATCTTTGTGATTTTACAAACATGGTTGTGGAAGAGTGGAGTTTGCATGTTGCCCCAGTCCTGGTCATAGTTAAACTTATGTTTCTCCGAGTTGTCTAATAATGTGTTTTTGCTTAACCACAGCTGACCGTTTACTTGGGTTACATTACTTAGGCTGTAGCATTGGCATTAGGGGTGTAAAAAAAAAAACAAAAAAACAATTCTGTTAAATATTGCAATATTTCACAGCAATTTATATCGATTCAAATTACGACCAAATGGATTTTTCTTAAATTGAAAATTACACCTGCTTAAAAAAAAAAAAAAGTTGGAATCAAACATTGTGGATTATTTCTGAAAAAAAAATCTGTGAGCAATAAATTTGTTGCTTATTTAAAGAAATGTTGCAAAATATAGTTTCAGTGCTCTCTATTTTGATAATCGCAATATTGTCTTATAATACAGTAACAGGACATATTGTATTGTGACATGTGTATCGTGATGCATATTATTGCCAGGTGCTTGCCAATACACACCCTTAATTAGCGTTGTAAATGCAGCCCTTGATTGAACTAAATAAAGAAAATGCTCTGTTATACATAGATCTTGCCGAAGTTAAACTGTGCTGCAATCTCGGTTTGAGAAATCTGCCAATGCATATGATATGGCTATCCATGTATTTAGGTGCTGGTGTCTAGTTTCAAGTGTATTGCAGTGAAACTCAATTTTAGTACTACAACAACTGTGGAAAACTTTATATTAATGCCCTATTTTACACAACACGGTGTGAAATGGGGCATTAATATAAAATTTTCCTCTTTCATAATGCCAAAAAAAAAAAATACTTGTATTGTATTTTATGATGGCACAATAGACAAAGTTTTTTTAATGGTGGTTTAGCTTGTTGACATTAAAAAACGCATGGGTCAAAATGTTAAAGTTAGATCTGTTCAGGCATGTCTACAGAAAAAAATCTTAATATCTAAGTAAGTAAATTGATATATTTTTTTTACACATGCAAATATTTGGGTTGTTGTCATGGAAACAAAAAGTTAAGGCACCAATAGACTTTTCTGTTAGGAGTGACATTCCAGTATTTGGATGCTTTCACTAATATTGGCCTTACCACAGGTCAATAAAATGTCGGTTACATCCGGGCTTTTTTTGCTGTTACTCCATATTAAAACAATAGTTTTCAGATTTTATAAACAGTGGTATTAATCGATAACTCACCCACACAAGACTTGTCATGTAGTAAAAACTACAAAAAATACATTTGTACCATGCTGTAATCATGATTTTTTTTTTTTTGCAAAAAATTGTAATTGTGTTAGTTAGTTTTCTATCTTCCTATCTATTAAATACATTTTGTGATGTTGCCATTACCTTATGGTCAGAGATAGGATGGGGCTCCAATATTCATTTTTACTTAGGGTTACATGAGGAATATGTATGCCAAATTGCGTCCATTTCAGACAAACTACATTTTTCTTTTTTTTGTGTGTAACATGAGGAGGTCATTTTTGTATTTCGGTCATCACCACAGCAACACAGTTAAAAATTGGGCATGGGTCCATAAGGATTTTAGTGTAAACAATCAGTACAGTATGGTCCATATTTTGTCCTTTTCTGATAAACTAAATTTTGTGGCCTTCCATAGGAATTTTTACATCACTGCGAGAAAGGCGCTGTTGTGCCAATTCAAATGTGTTTAAGCCAGGCTAATACATAATTAATAAGAATTTGATGCATATCAGACTTTACGTTTGAGTGTTATTACAAACTGGGGTCCACAAAATGAATGTTAAGTTTGAGGCACCGCCACAAGGAAACCAGGTTTCATCTACGAAGAATTTGGATATGTATTAGCTCTACAAAATGTTTTTTTGTTACAGAGGACTGTAATATGGAAGTACCAATGCGTTGTTGGTTCTAAATAATGGTTTTGCTTCTCAACTCATTGCCGACTTTAAACATGCATATATTTACACCACCACCATTCCTGGTGAGGGATTAGAGCCACGTTCATATTGATAAATGCAAAAGATTGCGTGGTAATGGTTGTAAACACAAAATTAAGCTCTTTTTAATAAATGAGAGCAAGTGGGGCTGCAGTAGAGACACACAGAAGGCAGAAAAATGATCCACCAGAAAATTATTACGTTTCTGACAAGGATGGTTCTCATGCACGTGAACACGTAGTTTAAGCCTGCTATTAGAAAATATCTTGTGGTTCAGAGAGTGTTTAGACTTGGGCGACAGCTTCTTTTTAAAGTTGAGCCTCTTAGCACTTAGATCACTGCTCACATTCTGTCCCTTCTCCGCCGGGGATGTGACATTTACAGTTACTTTTTGTCTGTTTTGGAGAGAGTAAAGTACAGACACTCAAGAAATGTTTTCATTGCACGCTCGTTAAATCCGCGCGATGCCATCTCTCCTTGGGACTGGTATGTACAACAGTGGAGAAAAAACAAACAGTGAGCGAGTGAACACCTTTTTACTAAAGTGGATTCAAATATTCATTTCTTATGGGCAAAGTTTTAAATTGTACTGATATTGTGTACAATCCACCTCCTGAACTGACTGACAGTGGCATGAGGTAGGTGTATGTTTCGCCCCGAGGACCATCATGGATCTCCAAAGAGCAATTTTTACTCTCTCACAACAGTGTTACCCCCAACCAAAGCAGCACAGTGTTGCCAGCAAACGAGTTTGCAAAGCTTTCTATTTTAATCAGTCTGAGGGTTGACACCAGCTCGATCATGTGCATATTACATGCAACATGCTGCTACGCGCCGCTCCAGATATGCTGGAGTTCCATTTTTCAAATATATACGCATCAATCTACAAAGCTACAGCGGGGAAACAATAGAAGTTAGACAATAAGTGTCAGAATAAAATTCCGCTACACTATCAAAATGAAAGCTCACTAAAACAAAGTGGTGACGTAAACCGTGTGCACATCGCACCAGGGACTACAAGAACATATTCTTGAGGCGCACTCATTCAATTTACTTTAGGCTACAACACCGCTACAAGGACACTGTAAAGGAGAAGGCATGTGGGCTCAAAAGTCACATCTTTGAGTAGCCAGTTATCAACAGTAGTTGGTAAAAACAAATAATCTGGGATAAATTAGCTAACAAATTTGAAGACGCGAGAATTGCCACAAAACTACAATGAAGTCAGCAAAACAGAGGGGGGAGCGCTACAAGCACCATGTAGCAGAATACGCTCTTGGTGTAAATTGGATATCATTCTCGAGCATTGGCTGGGAAGGCGGAAGAAAAGCTGTGTGGGGCCTGATGTGGCCACTAGTTGATAATCACCGGAATAGGGTTTGGTTTTAATGTGAGTGTGACCAATCAGTTTGACGGATATAGCGTTTTAGATTGTTGGAGGGTAGATATGTGAACACAGCATCTGAATTCTGTATGTGCAAGGGAATTGATGTCATTTAGAAAGATTGCATTTATGTATGAATCGATTGTAATAATTTTTTCAATTATTATGCAGCAGAATGGTTTATCACGTCCAATCCAGAGGCAGCGCTGTAACTAAATTGATGTGTGAAACAACTAAGGTCCTCAAACTCTGCAGGCAGACTCAAGTCATGGTTGCCATAACAATTACTAAGTTTGGTTAGAATATGTTAAAGCATTGCAGAGATATAGCCCGACTTTTATTTTTGTGCGCACTAAGTTGATTTCATTTGTGCAGTATTCGACAACGGTTTGACGAATCAACTCTTTTAATAACTTTTTGTCATCATAGTCTGAAGAAGATCTGGTTCAGTTTTGGTAAAAATCGGACAAACAGTGTGGGAGGAGTTCGAAAAAGTAGGTTTTTGGAAAAAAACAAGATGGCAAACAGGATGTTTGTCCGAATAGGACATATTTGGTATCTGTGCTCTTGGCTTGATCCAGTGAACACATTAAGACCATTTGTTTTACAATAGGTTAACGTAATAAAAAGTTATTAGCATATTTATTGATTTGGGTTATAACTTTTGACCACAAGGTGGCGCTGCCCCAAAACTTTTTGAGTACTTTCAGGGCTTGGTCCCGAAGACGCATACCAAGTTTTGTAATGATGCAGCAATGCGTTCAAAAAATATAGCACTTTTTGACAATATCCATAATGGCCGACTCTCAAAATGGCCGATATGGGAAAATTTGGTATTGCAGGACTCGGCATGACGCACTGAATCTAAAGAGACCAGTTTTATGATTTTTGGCAAAAGCGTTCAGAAGATATAAGCAAATAATTCACTTTTTTATATCTCCTGACCACTAGGAGGCACTGCGCCAAAACTCTGCAGGCATCCTCAAATCATGGTTGCCATAACACGTACTAAGTTTGGTTGGAATATGTTAAAGCATTGCAGAAATATACCCCGACATTTATTTTTGTGCTCACTAAGTCGAATTCATTTGCGCGGTATTCGACAACGGTTTGAAGAATCAACTTTATTCTCATAACTTTTAGTCAGCATAGTCTGAAGATGATCTGGTTCAATTTTCGTGAAAATCGGGGCTACGGCCTAGGAGGAGTTGGCAAAAGTACGTTTTTTAGAGAATTCAAAATGGCGGAAAAACTATCATGGCGGAAAATGACGTCATAGGGTGCAATCGAATCGTCATGAGCTAAGGAATCAGAGGAAAAAAGAATTCTAGGCCTTACGGTTCAAAAGTTATTAGCATAAACATAAGTCCAACTTTGGACAGTTGGTGGCGCTAGAGGGATTAAGGTAGACACTTCAGATTGGTTAGGATGACAGCTCACACTGTCCACTATGAGTGTACCAAATTTCACAACTTTTTATCATACGGTTCTATGGGCTGCCATAGACTTACATTCCAGGATAATAATAATAAGAAGAAATCTAACAATTTCAATAGGGTCTACGCACCTTCGGTGCTTGGCCCCTAATAAGAAATCTAATGATTTCAATAGCGTCTACGCACCTTCGGTGCTTGGCCCCTAAATATAGCTGCAAGCAGCAATGACGGGGCCAAGCACAAGGCCGGCATTAAACCTCATGCCGACATGGCCGGCAGCATCAGACCAATGGCAGTCTAAAGACATTTCAATAAGACTTCAGTCTAAATGGCTGAAAAATCCACAATACGGTCTTTAGCACTTTGATTGAATGGTTTATCACGTTCAACCCAGAGGCAGCGCTGTAACCAAACTGATGTGTGAAACAACTAGAGTGCTAAAACTCTGCAGGCAGTCTCAAGTCATGGTTGCCATAACACGTACCTAGTTTGGTTAGAATATATTAAAGCATTGCAGAGATATAGCCTGATATTCATTTTTGTACGCATTAAGTCGATTTGATTTGCGCGGTATTCGAAAACGGTTCGACCAATCATCTTAATTCAAATAACTTTTTGTCAGGATAGTGTGAAGATGATCTGGTTCAATGTTCATGAAAATTGGGGCTATGGCCTAGGAGGAGTTTGCAAAAGTACGGTTTTTGGAAAATTCAAAATGGCCGACGCTCAAAATGGCCGATATGGGAAAATTTGGTATCGCAGGACTTGGCATGACGCACTGAATCTAAAGCGACCAGTTTTATGATTTTTTTGGCAAAAAAGTTCAGAAGATATAAGCAAATAATTTACTTTTTCATATCTCCTGACCACTAGGAGGCGCTGCGCCAAAACTCTGCAGGCATCCACAAGTCATGGTTGCCATTTCACCTACTAAATTTGGTTAGAATATAATAAAGCATTGCAGAGCTATAGCCTGACATTTATTTTTGCGCGCACTAAGTCGATTTCATTTGCGCGGTATTCGACAACGGTTTGACGAATCAACTTTCTTTTAATAACTTTTTGTCAACATAGTCTGAAGATGATCTGGTTCAATTTTCATGAAAATCAGGGCCAAGGCCTAGGAGGAGTTAACAAAAGTACGTTTTTTTAGAAAATTCAAAATGGCGGAAATTCTATCATGGCAGAAAATTATGTCATAGGGTGCAATCGAATCGGCTTGAGCTTCATTCTAGGCCTTACGGTTAAAAAGTTATTAGCATAAACATAAGTCCAACTTTGGACAGGTGGTGGCGCTAGAGAGATTAAGTTAGAGACTTCAGAATTGTTATGGTGACAGATCCGACTGTCCTCTATGAGTGTACCAAATTTCACAACTTTTTATCATACGCTTCTATGGCCTACCATAGACTCCCATGCAGAATTATAATAAGAAATCTAACGATTTCAATAGGGTCTACGCACCTTCGGTGCTTGGCCCCTAATAATAAGAACCGGAACAAAAACAATAGGTGCCTCAAGCACCTTCTGTGCCTGGCCCCTAATAATAAGAACCGGAACAAATCAATAGGTGCCTCATGCACCTTCGGTGCTTGGCCCCTAAATATAGCTGCAAGCAGCAATGACGGGGCCAAGCACAAGGCCGGCATTAAACCTCATGCCGACATGGCCGGCAGCATCAGACCAATGGCAGTCTAAAGACATTTCAATAAGACTTCAGTCTAAATGGCTGAAAAATCCACAATACGGTCTTTAGCACTTTGATTGAATGGTTTATCACGTTCAACCCAGAGGCAGCGCTGTAACCAAACTGATGTGTGAAACAACTAGAGTGCTAAAACTCTGCAGGCAGTCTCAAGTCATGGTTGCCATAACACGTACCTAGTTTGGTTAGAATATATTAAAGCATTGCAGAGATATAGCCTGATATTCATTTTTGTACGCATTAAGTCGATTTGATTTGCGCGGTATTCGAAAACGGTTCGACCAATCATCTTAATTCAAATAACTTTTTGTCAGGATAGTGTGAAGATGATCTGGTTCAATGTTCATGAAAATTGGGGCTATGGCCTAGGAGGAGTTTGCAAAAGTACGGTTTTTGGAAAATTCAAAATGGCCGACGCTCAAAATGGCCGATATGGGAAAATTTGGTATCGCAGGACTTGGCATGACGCACTGAATCTAAAGCGACCAGTTTTATGATTTTTTTGGCAAAAAAGTTCAGAAGATATAAGCAAATAATTTACTTTTTCATATCTCCTGACCACTAGGAGGCGCTGCGCCAAAACTCTGCAGGCATCCACAAGTCATGGTTGCCATTTCACCTACTAAATTTGGTTAGAATATAATAAAGCATTGCAGAGCTATAGCCTGACATTTATTTTTGCGCACTAAGTCGATTTCATTTGCGCGTATTCGACAACGGTTTGACGAATCAACTTTCTTTTAATAACTTTTTGTCAACATAGTCTGAAGATGATCTGGTTCAATTTTCATGAAAATCAGGGCCAAGGCCTAGGAGGAGTTAACAAAAGTACGTTTTTTTAGAAAATTCAAAATGGCGGAAATTCTATCATGGCAGAAAATTATGTCATAGGGTGCAATCGAATCGGCTTGAGCTTCATTCTAGGCCTTACGGTTAAAAAGTTATTAGCATAAACATAAGTCCAACTTTGGACAGGTGGTGGCGCTAGAGAGATTAAGTTAGAGACTTCAGAATTGTTATGGTGACAGATCCGACTGTCCTCTATGAGTGTACCAAATTTCACAACTTTTTATCATACGCTTCTATGGCCTACCATAGACTCCCATGCAGAATTATAATAAGAAATCTAACGATTTCAATAGGGTCTACGCACCTTCGGTGCTTGGCCCCTAATAATAAGAACCGGAACAAAAACAATAGGTGCCTCAAGCACCTTCTGTGCCTGGCCCCTAATAATAAGAACCGGAACAAATCAATAGGTGCCTCATGCACCTTCGGTGCTTGGCCCCTAATAAAGCGGGGCCCAAAATGGAACCTTGTGGCACTCCAGAGGTCAAGGGGGCCGAGGAGGAGGAGAGTTTACCAATCCTGACAAAAAAAACTCCTCTCTGTTAAATATAATCTAAACCACTGAAGCACAGGTCCCTGAAGCCCAACCTGTTGTTCCAGACGTGTCAGGAGGACTGAGTGGTCCACGGTGTCAAATGCTGCAGTAAGATCCAGCATTATGAGCAGCACTGGCTTTTTCTCATCAAGGGACAAGAGAATGTCATTTTGTACTTCGAGGAGAGCGGACTCAGTGCTGTGTCGTGTCCTGAAGCCAGACTGAAACTTTTCAAAGATCTGAATGTTCTCCAGAAAAGACTGTAACTGTAAGAAAACTATATTTTCCAAAACCTTTGATAGAAAAAGTAAATGGGACACAGGTCTAAAATTTGACAGAACAGTTGGATCAAGGTTTTTTTTTTTTTTAGCAGAGGCCTGACCACTGCGTGCTTGAATACAGTTGGTACAGAACCTGAACTCAGGCAGCTGTTTATAAATGAGAAGAGGCATGGGACTACTGAGTTTAAAAAAACTTGTTTAAAAAACTTGTTTAAGCATGGTATAATTTCCAGAGGACAGTTGGTAAAACAAGAAATAACTAGTAAGATAAAAAAAAAAACGGCTGAGACCTTCGCCAGCCAGTTTTTATTGTGACATGCCAGTTCAAAATGCCAATTAAGCATCCTCTGGGGGGTCAAAAAAACACAATGTAAATCTAACAAAACCCTGCGCTTTTGTTGTGATCTTTGAATATTTTGCTTTGACTTGTTCAAGAATGTTGTGACGTTTGAAGTTGTCTCGAAATAATATGGTTTTCAGGCCACCTTCATTTGCAATATCGAGCAGGTCTTCCTCGCGGACCAATGGGGCCGATTTACCTGGCTAGTTCAAATGGGTTATGGATCTTTGTATTATGGGGAAAAGCCTCATTTGGTAGTTGTCAGCCATATATTACACAAAGGGGGCTTGGGCAGTGTGTAATCACCTGTTGAGATGAAGCCATAATTTAAGTAGGTCTCGGGGTATTTTCTATTAACTGCAGCTTTCTTATTGTTGGAAGTAATGGCCTCTCATCATTGGGCTTTTCCCTTCTTATCCAAGAAGCACTTAAGATTTTTAGCTTAGTTCAATGTGTTGGCTTAATTGGCTGTACACCAAGTTGAATGTGCAGAATTGTGCTGTGGTTGCTTCATAAAGTCAATTAAATGAGAAGGTTTTGGGATCAAATCTCCCGCGCTGTTTCAGCGGATGTTACTTGATGTGTATGCATGCTTGTTTACTTGGTTCTCATTTCCTGATTTGCTGCTGTAAGTTAAACTAAGCAGCAAAGTTGATCCTACAAACACAGGAGAGAGACAGGTCTCCAGCGCACTTGAAAACGGCAGATTTTCTTTGGTTGTTGTTTGTTTGGGCTCGTACAAGCATGTGCACTGTGAACACTCATGACACTGGATGCAGTAACGCTAACGCCAGAGGTGGCACACTAGTACATAAACTCGGGATCTTACGTAAGGAACCTTTTTAAAATGTTAATAAAAATAAATACATGTTTTTTAAAAACAATTTATGAAATTGTGGACCAAGTTCACAAAAAATCCTTAAAAAATTTCCCCCTGATGTAATTAGACCTGGTTAATAGGGTGCACGTGGCAGAGTGGTTAGAACTCCTGCATCACAGCAAGAAGGACGAGAGTTCAAAACTCGGTCGACTTCAACGTTCTCCGACTCCGGTCTTTCTGTGAGGAGTCTGCATGTCCTCCGCGTGTTATCGTGGGTTCTCTCCGGGTACTCCAGCTTCTTCCCACTGTCCAAAGACATGCATGTATAGGTCAATTGGCAACTCTAAATTGTCCTTAGTGAATGAATGTGAGAAAGAGGACCCCCTTGAAAACGAGGTGATTCATCTCAAGGGATTTATCCTCACAAAAAATGTGAATAAATAATTATTTTATTTAATAAATAATTGGTTTGTTTCCATAGAGCGCATTGGCTCATGCGGTAGAGCAGTCGTCCTATAACCGGAAGGTCTCCCCAGTTCATACTGACGTTGTGTCCTTGCCTCCAGTGCAACAGCTTTAGTGTTTGAATGTGTGTGATTGTAGAGGTGAGTTTGGTGGTGGTTGGAGAATGCTGTGAGTGCCATGTGTATGGCAGCCCATCTATCTGTCTGCCCCAGGTGTGAATGTATGTGAACAGGGTGAATGGAAGCATCATGTAAAGCGCTTTGTGTGCCTGAGAACGGTTCAAAAAAGCGCTAAATTAATGCACATCATTTACCATTTTACCCCCAAGAACAGTAGAACAACTCTGTTGTTTAACTGTTTTCTTTTATGCATTTTCACCTATTATTTATTAATAGAATGACTTAACAGTAATGATTAATGAGAGGACCAGAAGTACTTAACAAAGGTCTAGATTTGGTCCGCAGATTTTAAGTTGGACACCTCAACTCTCAATGGCTGCAGCAGAGACACACAGAAGGCAGCACATAATCCACCAGAAAATGATTAAGTCTCTCGGCCAATGATGGGCCTCAAACCGATGAGCATTTAGTTTAATACAGGTCTGACTTTGTTAGACCTATTCTGAAATAATAACTTATCAATCAAGCTGACATGGCTAAGACTCGGGGTGACAGCAGCCTCTGTTTAAAGTTGAGCCTCTTTGCTAACACAGATTATGGTATTATCTCCACCGGTAACTGCACATTTGCGATACTTTTTGTCCGTTTTGGAGAAATTAAAGCTCAGCCTCAGGCACACACTTGTTTTCATTGCTCACTTGTTAAGCCCTTTCTGTGCCGGTCTGTGCAGCAGGTGAGAAATTGCTATTTCCATTATGCTGATTTTAAAATGATCCTGATATTGTACACATCGACCTCCTGAAATGACTAAGACAGGAGGGAGGTGTGTGTTACGCCCCGAGCCCGTCCCGAGATGCATTGTGAACTGTCCCCAGGATGGCTTTTCTTTTGAGTCCTGGCTAGGGGGCCGGATGGGAAGTTCTCCTTAGTCTTCTTTTTTTTAAAAAAAAAGTATTTAAAATTGTTATCATATATTGGACAATATTTCCAATAACATGCCCTAAAAAACTTTCTTCCGGATTGGAATGACCGTCAGTAATCAAACTGCAGTGTCAATTTTTATTTATTTATTTATTTTTTTTAATTGAAATTGTTTTAGCTTTAGATATATAGCCTAGGCATTTACTGTGGATTTGTTGAACAGATGATGAAGACTTTTATACTCAGTGGGAGATTCCTGATGAGACTCCAGAGGACATGGATACAAGTCAAGCTTGTATAACTATCCGCAGCTTTGGTGACAGGTATATTTTCCGCTTGTTAGGTTTTATAGTCATCTCAAGATTAACATGGTTCCTACCCACATTCTTATTTTACTGTAATTTTTGCACTTCCTCTAGTCCCAAAGACTTTGTGTCACCAGACAGAATGCGTGAGTTGACTGGGAAAGTGTCTAGCCTTGAACATCAGCTGGAAATAGAGACTCGAGAAAGAAGTGATGCTGAGACGAAGATTAAGACATTATACGACAGAGTGGCGGAGCTAGAACATCAGTTGCAAACAGAGGCTCAGCAAAAACAAGAAGCCTGCGAAAAGATGGAGGGTGCAGAACAAAGAGTCTCAGAGTTGGACCAGCAACTCAAAGCACAAACTCAGCAGAAGCTAAAGCTCACAGAAAAAATAGATATGTTGGAGTTAAGACTGTCAGACCTGGAAAAACAGCTGCAGGAAACTGCACAGAGTGAAGAAGTTGACCAGGTTTGGCTTTTGACAAGTCTTGTTAAATGACAATGTTATAAAAAATTTGATGTGCCAAACTTTGACTTGTTTTTCAGATAAGGAGGGAATTTACAGGAAGCATCCAGTTGTGTGAGACTCTGGCTTCAGAAAAGGTACTGCTCATAAAGAGTATAGTAAAGTTGTTCTACAAGATATAAGATATAGTTTATTTATTTAGGACAGTGTACAATTGGACATTGGTCTTTTTTAATCCTGTTGCATGTTTGACCACCATTTAGGGTGAATTTTGCCTCAGACTAAAAAAATATAATTAGGAATTTGTAATTAATAATTTTACTAAGGCTAGGCAAGTTAACATGTTATTATTGACTATCTCCAACAATTATTTTACTGTTGCGCAGTAGTTAATGCGTCTAAAACAATGAGAGCATTGGGGGCGGGCCTAAAGACTGCTGCAGCGCTCACATGAACTGTCCTGGAATTATCAAAACTCAAACATGCACAACAATACGGAAGTTAATCATCCTATAATTAAAAACCGCTGACGATAATCGGAGAGTTTTTTTTTTTCTAAAACAAACTAGATAAAAGGTTAATGCCCTTGCAGTAGCAGCTTTTGTTTTTTATTTAATTTGATTATTGAAGATTAAGGAAATTTCTAAACATAAGCCTAAACTTCCTGCTTAGGTTGTGCTGGAGCTTTCTTTACATATAACTTCTCTCCTTTGACCTCTGTTGGCTCTGATTACCCTTGCCATCTATTCACTTGGTTAAGCATTCCTTAAAAATCTGGTGCCAGATTAGGAAACAGTTTGGCCTTAAAGTCTTGTCAATGTCGGAGCCCTTTTCTAAATAACGCCCTCTGAAGGCCTTCTGTCATAGATCTGGCCTTTCAAAGATGGCACTGGGGGGAATGTTGCCTGATTTAAAGAAGTTGACAGATGGCACAGTAGCATTATTTGAACAGCTGAAGGGGAAATTATATGTGGCAAATTCAAAATTTATTATCTTTAGATTATACATTTTCTAATAACACAATTGTCTAAATCCTCATATACTATACAAACAGTCACAGTAGACAAGATTTTGTCCGTAAAAACATCTAAAGCCCTTATTTTTAAGCTGTACAATATTATTCTAGATCTCAAATTGGACAAATTTAAACGGGCCTGGGAGGAAGACTTAGGATTTAACATAACTGATGATGCCGGGGGCTCCACACTCAGATCAATCTACTCATCTTCCCTCTGCGTTCGCCACCGGTTAATATAATTCAGAGTGGTTACTTTACTCGTAGCACGCCTTGCCATACTGCTCAGGTGGAAGGATGCCTCCTCCCCATTTTATTGGAAATGATTGCAAGATGTCATGGCCTGTTTGCAACCAAATGTTCTTGTACTTTTTTTCATATAGTAGTACTTTTGAAATAAAAGTGTGCTTACATTACTATTGTTGCCAGGACCAATTCGACCTACTGAGAAACATTATGCGTAAAAGTGAAAACTATATTTTTATATAGTTTTCACTTTCAATTAGAGGAAAAGCAATGTTCAGATACTACCTTAATGTTGTATATGACATTAGACAAAGTAATGTTATATGAAATACAGCTCCTTTTTTCTTTGTATTTCATTATTTTACATTTTTAGACTTAGAGCCTCAGAAATGCATGTCTTGCTGCTTTAGTGACTTTGGAGTGTAGCAGTTACAGGTAAAGAGCTGGCCAGCGCTAATGGTAACACAAATTTAAATGCAACACTTTTGATTTTGCTCCCATTTTTCATGAGCTGAACTCAAAGATCTAAGGGTTTATCAATGAACACAAAAGGCCTATTTCTATCAAATCTTGTTCACAAATCTGTCCAAATATGTGTTAGTGAGCACTTCTCCTTTGCTGAAATAATTCATCCATTTCACAGGTGTAGCATATCAAGTAATGTGCAGGTTTATCACACAGCACAATGCCACAGATGTTGCAAGTTTTTAGGGAGCATGCATTTGGCATGCTAACTGCAGGAATGTCTACCAGAGCTGTTGAACATTCATTTTTTTCTACCATAAGCCCTCTCCAAAAGCGTTTTAGAGAATTTGCTGTATCAACCGTCCTCACAACCACAGACCACAAGTAAACACATCAGCCCAGGACCTCCACATCCAGCATATTCACCTCGAAGATTCTAGCCATTTTTACAACAATCGGGTTGCATAACCAAAGAATTTCTTCCCAAACTGTCAGAAACCGTCTCAAAGAAGCTCATCTGCAAACTCTTGGTCCTCATCTTGTCCCCGACCTGAGTGCAATTTGTCGTTGTAACCCACATTTTAGAGCGCCCAGCCTAAGGCACACTTGTGCAATTATCATGCTCTCTAATCAACATCTTGATATTCCACACCTGTAACCTGTAAGGTGAATGTATTGTTTCTGCAAAGGATAAGTGCTTACTAATGCAGATTTGATTAATGCAATGATTGAGAGAAATAGGCTTTTGTGTACATAGAAAAAGGCTTAGATTTTTGAGATAAAAAATGGGGGAAAAAACAAAAGTTTTGCATTTAAATTTTTGTTCAGTGCAAGTCAATAAATCAATCAACAGACATTTTTGTGATTCATTTTGACTCTTGCCTGGTGCATGATAAGGCTCAGTGACATTCTGTTTGTTTGAGCGTTACACTGGCACTGTTCCGGTCATTCCGATGGAATGTCAATTAAAGGGTAATTTAACGTTCACAACTTTTGAGCTAAAAGACTAGGAAAAAAAGCAAAATAGCCAAAAATTAAAAAAAAATCTGATCTGATGCCAGTGACATTTTTTCTTAGGATATAGTGGTTACTGAGTGTAACTACCTGAAGCAGGAACTGGGGATTTTCCTGGATCAGATTAAAACACTAGAGAGAGAAAATGCTGCTCTTTCACAAGAGCTGGATGAGAAAAAAGAGACTGATGAATTCCGAAACCTGGAGGAGCAAGTCCAAAAAGACAATGAGGTAAGGTCAGCCAGTTAGTATTTAAACATTTTAGAAGCATCATAGTTTTAATTAAGTTATATAATTTTGTCATTTTACAGGATGAATTGCGTAATGAAATTTCTATTTTGAAGAACATTATTGAATCTTCTGAAATGAAATGCCAGGATCTTCAAGTAAGATGAAGATAGGAGCCAGAATTTTCTATTGCTCACAAATTAATCGTTTGTTTTATTTCAGAACAAACTAGAGGCTATGTCTGAGAAGCTAATAAAGAAAACGGACTTTATAGAGGAACTTCAGAAAATGGTCTTTAATATAAACATGCATAATGTTGTATTTAAAAGCCTGTACTTAAAACATGTCACCGCCTGTTTGCAGAATGGAAAAGATTTAGTTCAAGAGGTGGCGATGCTCCAGCGCTCACTGGATGATGCAGAAGGCCTCAGCAGAGATACAAAGAAAGAATGGGCTTTCCTACGCTCTCAAAACATTGCTTTGGAGGAGAAAAATGTCTGATCTGAATTTTAACAGCCATGGTATAATGCAGGTTCATATTCTTCCTTTTTGTTGAGTTGAATGTATTTTCTCTGTAGGCAACATTGACTCTTTATCACAAGAAGATGGAAAATGAGGTGAACAGCTTGCACTACAAGGTCGAGATGGAGAAATCAAGATACAAAAAGATGCAGGTGGATCTCCAAAAAGAACTAAATGTTGCATTTGAAGAGAACACTAAGCTGACTACTCTGTTAGATGGAAAACTTCCTAAAAGTAGGTTGATTAATGATTTATGTAATGATTAATTAGCACTTAGGTAAAGATGGACAATATTAATAAGTTTAAATACTAAAGCAGCTTTATATGGTTGTGAAATGCCACTTTTTTCCAGGTTTGTCAAAGTCAAACAATATGCAGCTAAAAACAGCAGAATATATGAACATACATGTAAGCAGCATTTTTTTCCTTTAGATTTGATTGACTGTGTGGAACTCGAGAGAACTGTGACTATACTGAACAAAGAATTGTCTGAATGTCAGGAGGCAAATGAAGAACTTAAAGTTAAGGTGAAAGAGCTACAGGAGTTTCCTGCAAATGTGATGAAGCAGGTGAGACAATAGGCTTTTGTTTAAAAATCTAATGTCATTTAGACAACTACATTTTGCATTATGGTTTGAAACATGCCTACATATTCCCGAAAAGTCAACCTAAGAATTACAATGAAGTGGGGCATTTCCAGTTCATTACCTTACCGCCCCTTTTAATTTTGTCAAAGGCACACAGCAAATTGGCCTACTGCAGGTTCAGTAGCCATCAGCGGAAATATTAATGAATTTTGGCTTTCACAACTTGTTTGTTTTTTTTTTCCCAGCTTGAGAAGAGTGAGTGTCAGCAGGTATTACTAAAACAGGAGATGCATGAGATCCAACAGCTCAGGAAAGATTTGGAGGAGAAGCTCACCTATAGTGAAGTATCCAGACAAACACAGGAGGCCATTGGCAAAGAACATGAAGAACAAGTATGTTGAAGATACCTTTTGCAGTAGTAGTGGGGAAAGTGGTTGTAACGATTTATCATGTTTTCAGCTTAACCAGTTGACCAAAAAGCTGCAGAGTGTGCAGGCTGAGATGGAAGCTCTCCTGTTGGACCGGGATGCTATTCAGACATCTACAGACGAAATTATACAGTCTCTCACCGCAGAAAGAAATCACCTAAAGCTGACTCTCGAGGAGCGTGTGCACATGGTCAGTGAGATGTTTAATTGTGTATAAGGTATTTCTATCAAATGGTAATCTTGAAAAATAAATGTAAATTGTTCTGAACAGATGGGGCTTTAATAGTAGTTTGTACATTTCTTCAGACTAAAAAGGATTTTAGTAAGTCAACAAATACTGTACCTGTATATATAGTATACTTACAAGAAATGTAATTTTATTGTCTCGACATACCATAAGAAATTTTTTGCAGCACAAAAATGTGCTGGGAATAAGTGTAATGGTTCAGAGTTGCATTAAACGCTGAACAAGTGAAAGAATGTGGGCTCTGTGATTTATCTGCCCATACTAAAGGGCTGCAACTAATGATTATTTTAGAAGTTGACTAATTTGTAATTATTATTTTGATTAGCTGATTAGTCAACAATTATTTTGTCATGCTTCAAGAAAAATCCATGAAGCTTTACCAAACAATTTTTTTAGCTTCAAATATCTTTGATATTCAATAAAATCTTATTTATATAGACCAGGGGTCGGCAACTCCCGGAATTACCTATTATTATTTTGCATATATTTTCATTGTTCAGTAAAATAGTCCTTTTATTATTGAGATTGACAGCTGATGGCACAAAGAGAGACGACGGTGGTTTTGCTACTGGTGGATCATTTAAGTTCGCATTTTTTTCATAAATACAATTAAAACTCAAATAAAATTGAGCACTTTACTTAAAAGGTATCCTTCAACCAAATGTATTTTATTCAGTTCAAAAATTTTTTATTGCATGCAGAAATGTAGTTTCGTTTTATTTGAGTTGATCGTTCATTGATTTCATTAATGCAACACATAATAGTATGTTTATACACAGCATAAAGACAAAAAAAATAGGTTCAGTGTTATTTTATTTTAAATGTCAAAAGGGTTTTGTGGCGCCATGTGTTTTGTTTAGTTTTTTTTTTTACTGTATGAAATGGGTCGAAATGGCTCGTTGAGTGGTTAAGGTTGTCGACCCATGATATAGACTAATATCACAACAACAGTTGCCTCAAAGGGCTTCACAAAGACAAAAAGCATCAAAAAGACAGACTGTACTAGACACTTCTTGCCCCCTAAAGCCTCCATCAGGGTAAGGAGAAACTCAAAAAAAAAAAAAAACAGCTGTGGGAAAAGAAGAGAAACCTAAGGGAGAACCACACGAGGAGAAATCCTAATTTGTCTTAGTAAAAATGTTTAATTTGTAGACTTTTTGCTCCTGTCAAACAGCTTCATTTACTAGAAACAAAATAATAAGGCTTAGTTCATCAGTGATAAAGTCAAAGCCCAATTTTTTTCCCACCATTAACGTGAGCGGATGAAGGAAGTTAGTGGAAATATCATAGATGAAACAACAGGCATAAACATAAATGTACAACATTATGCCAAGAAAAATTTAAATCAGTTCCCAACAAATTTCGATTTCAACAACCAATTTTGAAACGGTTACACGTCTGTAACATCCATGAAGAACTGAATGCTGATGTTTGTAAAACTGCACTGGCATGGTAGTGCGGGCATGTGTGTATTAGCTACATTGCCAAGTCATCAGGGCGAACTCGGACACTGGTCTTGTAGGCTCAACTGGGCTTCTGGACGTCTAAGGCAAGAAGTGGGTAGCACTAACTGAGTGCTGCCTTGAATTCAGCCCCTAGCTTCTTGCGTGGAAATGGAGTGTCTGTCTGGCTAGTGTTTGCATAGTTTCTCATGTCCCTTTTGTTACATTTGGACTGTTTTGAGAAAAAGAGTCTGCTTAATGTGCTTGACCACGAAGTGCGAACATGCAGTTTGAAGGTTTGTGGGCAGAATTTTTGAAAAGTTACAATTTTAATTACTCAAAATGCATACATTTTTATTTAATTTTTTTTAAATTTAGGCTTCAGAGACTGAAAGTTTGCTGCACTCTCTGCAAGAACAGCTTGAAGAGCAGAGGCAAAAGCTGTCTATTGAGGAAGAAGTTCATCTACGGAGGGTGGCTGAATTAGAACAGCAAATGGATAGTGTGTCGCAGGAGCTGGAGAGAATGCGACAGGAGAAAGAGGCTAACATGTCTGCCGCTCAGAGCGCTGCAGAGGAGATAGAGAAACTGCTTTTGGCAGTGGGGTCTCTGACTGAAGAGAGGGTCCAGCTGAAGATGGACCTCCAGGAGAATATTGAGATGGTAGGTAGCAGTAATAAACTTTGGTGTTTCATATTTAAACTCTTAATGACATCTGTACATCAAACAGATGATTGAAGTTCAAGATGAGCTCAGGATAACTCAGGCGAAGAACTATAAACAGAAGGAAGTCATTACAGAATTGGAGGCAGAACGGGCAGCTCAAATGTGTAATCCTGCCAATGATACAGATCCTCACCTGAAAAAGATGCAAGCACAGGTAAAGAATCAAAAATGTTAGAATGATGAAACCTGTGTCTTGTTTTTGTACAACTTAAAGCCTTTTCATTGCTCCATATAACAGAACAAAGCTCTGCGCGAGGAGCTGAAGTGTGTACAAGCAGACGATGCTCTCACTGAGGACAGAGAGCAGCCACAACATGCTATTGATGCTGATAGACAGGAGAAGCAGCATCTCCAGCAAAAACTGGAAAACAGGGTAGACATGGTATCGGTGTTTTCTGTTTTACAACAGCAGCTTGTCGTCAAATCTCACATACAGTATTGTTCAAAATAATAGCAGTACAATGTTACTAACTAGAATAATCCATATTTTTAGTTATTTTTTTATTGCTGCGGGGCAAACAAGTTACCAGTAGGTGCAGTAGATTTTCAGAAAGAAAACAAGCAGCATTCATGATTAAGTCTGTGCAGTTGGGCAATTAGTTGAAAGGGATATGTTAAAAAAATTGCAGTCTGACATTGACTGTACAAACTCAAAAATATTTTGTACAAATGTTTTTGTTTGTGTGATTTAGCAATCCTGTGAGTCACTAAACTAATAGTTGTACGACAACAGTTTTTTAAAACTGCTTCATATCTTTGTGGCATAGAGTCAACCAACTTGTGGCACCTCTCTGCTGTTTTTCCACTCCAGGATTCTTTAACAACATTCCACAATTAATTTTCATTTTTTGGTTTTGCTTCAGAAACAGCATTTTCGGTATCACCTCACAAGTTCTCGATTGGATTAAGGTCCGGGGATTGGGTTGACCACTCCTAAACATTAATTTTGTTGGTTTGGAACCAAGACTTTACTTGTTTACTAGTGTAATGGGCTCATTGTCTTGTTGAAACAACCATTTCAAGGGTATGTCCTCTTCAGCATAAGGCAACATGACCTCTTCAAATATTTTGACATATGCAAACTGATCCATGATCCCTGGCAGTGATAAATAGTAGGAGAAACATGCCCATATCATGATGCTTGCGTCACTGTCTTCACTGTGTACTGTGTTTTGGGGTCATCTCAAAAACTGTCTGGCGCTCTTGGACCAAAAGAGAAAAATTTTACTCTCAACAGTCCAAAAATGTTCCTCCATTTCTCTTTAGGCAAATTGTAACCTCTTCTGCAAATGCCTTTTTTTAACAGAGGGACTTTGGGGGGATTCTTGAAAATAGATTAGCTCCACACAGATGTCTCCTAATTGTCACAGTACTTACAGGTAACTCCAGACTGTCTTTGATCATCCTGGAGCTGATCATTGGCTGAGCCTTTGCCATTCTGTTTATTCTTTCATCAATTTTCATGGCAGTCTTCTGTTTTCTTCCACATTTTTGCTCTCCATTTTAAGGCATTGGAGATCATTTTAACTGAACATCCTATAATTCTTTGCACCTCTTTTTTGGTTTTCCCCTACTCCAATCAACTTTTTAATCAAAGTACGCTGTTCTTCTGAACGTCTTGAACAACCCATTTTTCTCTGGCTTTCAAATGTATGTTAAACAAGTGCTGGCTTCATTCTTAAATAGGAGCCACCTAATTCACACCTGTTTTTTCATAAAATTGATGACCTCAGATATTGCATGCCACACTCCTATTTTTTAACACAACCCTTTCTTTTTGAGGGTTGTTTTTTTAACACTACCCTCAATCGCACAGCCTTAAGAGCGTGCTTATTATGAATGCTGGGCCGTGTTTTCTTAGAATCTACTCCACCTACAGGTAACTTGTTAGCGACGTAGCAATAAAAAATATACTAAAAACCTGGATTATTAAAATTAGTCACATTGTACTGCTACTGCTACTGTACTGCTATTTTTTAACAATACTGTATGTAAATCATATTGTCGATTAAAGACAGCAGTTTTCTCTATGGGGCTCTATGGTAACGCTTAGAGGGAGGGTAATGGGGAAACTGATAAAGTGTAAGATACAAACTTAGCTTTTTTTTTTTTTGCTGTGAACCAGTAGCTGGAGAAGCTCTAATGAGCAACAGAAATAGCGTTAATTAAAAATTAAAAATTGCAACACTTGAATGAATTTTTTTGGTGCATCTCCATAGTGGGCACTGTGTTAGATATCTCTTTAGAAGAGAGTCCATGCTCCATCTGTACATCAGTTTGGGGGTCTTTGGCCTGAACTATTAAGAAGACTCCTGGTATTGATGAAAGAGATATTGATGGATCGTTCTCAAGGGACTTTTTATTGCCGCCATCTTGGTTGGCAAAAAACCTCTATTGTAGCATATAATTCAGACTATATTGAAGATACACGGCACCAACACAAATTTGTCTCTCTTAGATCACTGAAATGTTAAATGTTTGATACGTGGCTAAATATGTAATATGCAGACGTTGGAAATTTCAATATAGGTAGGTCAGTGTAGGCTAAACCTTTTTTTGGCCATTAACATCTGGCTATTAGGTTGTTAGCCAACATGGTCAGAGTCAAGGTTGTAAGTTTTTCCTGAGGTTGCTTCAACCTTTTTATAATAATTAAATTACCATTTTAAAATAAATTCCCCAAATTGTGAAAGTAATAGAGGGATACTATTGATAACTAATCCTGTTTCTTGGCTATGAATGTACACTTCACTCGGCTCATCGGGGCTAACCAGCTAAAATAATGATTATAGCTGTAACCTGAAGCCTTATTTAGGGGCCAAGCACCGAAGGTGCGTAGACCCTATTGAAATCGTTAGATTTCTTATTATTATTATTATAATTCCGCATGGGAGTCTATGGTAGGCCATAGAACCGTATGCTAAAAAGTTGTGAAATTTGGTACACTCATAGTGGACAGTGTGAGCTGTCTCCATAACAAATCTGAAGTGTCTACCTTAATCCCTCTAGCGCCACCAACTGTCCAAAGTTGGACTCATGTTTATGTCAATAACTTTTGAACCGTACGGCCTAGAATTAAAATTCTTTTTTCCTCTGATTCCTTAGCTCATGATGATTCGATTGCACCCTATGACGTCATTTTCCGCCATGACAGTTTTTCCGCCATTTTGAATTTTCTAAAAAATGTACTTTTGCGAACTCCTCCTAGGCCGTTTGTCCGATTATCACGAAAATTGAACCAGATCATCTTCAGACTATGCTGACAAAAAGTTATTAAAAGAAAGTTGATTTGTCAAACCGTTTTTGAATACCGCACAAATAAATTTGACTTAATGCGCACAAAAAAGAAAGTTGGGCAATATCTCTGCAATGCTTTAACATATTCTAACCAAACTTAGTACATGTTATTGCAACTAAGATTTGAGGATGCCTGCAAAGTTTTGGCGCAGCGCCTCCTAGTGGTCAGGAGATATTAAAAAGTGAATTATTTACTTATATCTTCTGAACGCTTTTGCCAAAAATCATAAAACTAGTCTCTTTAGATTCAGTGCGTCATGCCGAGTCCTGCGATACCAAATTTTCCCATATCGGCCATTTTGAGCGTCGGCCATTATGAATATTGTCATAAAGTGCTATATTTTTGGAACGCATTGCCGCATCATTACAAAACTTGGTATGCGTCTTGGGGACCAAGCCCTGAAGGTACTCAAAAAGTTTTGGGGCAGCGCCACCTTGTGGTCAGAAGTTATAACCAAATTCACAAATATGCTAATAACTTTTTATTACGTTAACCTATTGTAAAACAAATGGTCTTAATGTGTTCACTGGATCAAGCCGAGAGCACAGATACCAAATATGTCCTATTCGGACAAACGTCCTGTTTGCCATGTTGTTTTTGTTTAAAAACCTACTTTTTCGAACTCCTCCCACACCGTTTGTCCAATTTTCACCAAAATTGAACCAGATCTTCTTCAGACTATGATGACAAAAAGTTATTAAAAGAAAGTTGATTTGTCAAACCGTTGTCGAATACTGCGCAAATGAAATCAACTTAGTGCGCACAAAAATAAAAGTCGGGCAATATCTCTGCAATGCTTTAATATATTCTAACCAAACTTAGTAATTGTTATGGCAACCATGACTTGAGTCTGCCTGCAGAGTTTGAGGACATTAGTTGTTTCACACATCAGTGTGGTTACTGCGCTGCCTCTAGGTCGACCGTGATAAACCATTCAATCAAAGTGCTAAAGACCGTATTGATGATTTTTCAGTCATTTAGACTGAAGTCTTACTGAAATGTCTTTAACTGCTTACTGCCATTGGTCTGATGCTGCCAGCCATCAACACATTGAGTCTGCCTGCAGAGTTTGAGCACTCTAGTTGTTTCACACATCAGTTTGGTTACTGGTCGACCGTGATAAACTATTCAATCAAAGTGCTAAAGAGCGTATTGATGATTTTTCAGCCATTTAGACTGAAGTCTTATTGAAATGTCTTTATATGCTTACTGCCGTTGGTCTGACGCTGCCGGCTATGTCGGCATGAGATTGAATGCCGGCCTAGTGCTTGGCCCCGTCATTGCTGCTTGCAGCTATATTTAGCCTTGTAATTGTTCTTGTGTCTGTTTGTCTGTTTAACCACAGCTGCACACCCACTTAGAATATTAATATAAATAGGCAGCTGAGAGTAAATTGTGGCTCATCGGCTTTATGATGGACTGAAAAGATTCACTGAATGATCCAACAACATTAATGCAAACAAGCCAAACAAATGAATAAAAAAATCCAGTGAATTCAACACTTCGTAAGGACAAGGACAGTCCCCACTCTATGAATGATGATCCTGGTGCAGGGCAGTGGTGTATAGCGTTGCAACACCGTGAAATTAAGACAAAAACGAGTTGAAGCACATTCATTGGACAAAATTAAACTCTTAGTGTTTGCTGTATATTTTTTTTACTTTGCTATATTTTGTTAAATATTATATTAAATATAACTAACCACATGGAAAACTCACACATTCCTAATGCATGTGACAATTTCAGGATTAAATTCAGCCCGTTTTCAAAAAGAACAATAATGACTAAAGTTCAGGTATAAGCTTAAGTGAAATGAGAAAACAGTCCAAACAGCTACAACAACAAAACATAGCCATAGCGCAGGACACCACAGAAGAGTTACTCGAACACTTGAGAAAAAACTGTAGCTGAGGCTGAGCTGAAGTAGTTTAACTGTTCTGTCAGATCCAGATATTGGCCGCTGAACAAGCTCGTGCCGTTATTGATCCCTGAAGGGCTTTATGTCCTGTGCACTCAAGACTTGCCAAGCGTCGTGTTGCATGAGGATGTTCTCAAAAGGGCGACATTCAGTATATCTGTCTGAATCATTAGTCCTTCTGTGGTAGATTTAACAGTGTACACTTTATGGGGGATTGGGTTAAAAAGGTTAAATGAGCCTTTGTTAATATGCTTTGCAGTTCAGTTTAGATTATTGCCTTTTCAGCACATCTGCCTGTTCAGAGAAAAAAAAATGTTTAACTGCTTTATGATAAGTAAAGATATTCAGATTTACAGTGTTTTGTTGAGGCTAGTGGCACAAAATGTGAAAATTGTAAACGAGCCAAATGTTTTTTTATGGCAGTGGCAACCACTTCTTGCCAAACAAGAACGTAGCAACGTCATCATATAATGTACTGAGAATGGTCTATAGATATATATATATAAATATATATAGATGTTAAACAGAACATTTTTTTAATAATAATGCTTTCATATTGCTTCTGATAATATGTCTGAAAATTTGTCTTATTTTGTTCATCAGGTTTTATTGAAGAGTGAGCTGAATCAGGCAGAAACAAAGAAATCAGAGATACAAGCACAGAAGAATACACTCCATCTTCAGCAGGAGGTAACTATGTGGTTTATCTGGGACCCAATTTATTATAATTTCTATAAATGTGTGTTTTGTAGCAATATTGAGATGCACCCTACAAAGAAACTGGAGTTTGTGTCTGGAGTTTTTTTTTTTTTTAGGTAAATAAAAAAACAATACAAAAATACAGTTTTATTTCTTAAGATTTGTTTACATCTTAGATAGAGCAGCTTCAGGCTTCTCTGCAAGCTGTCAAGTTGGACAAGAGCCAATTGGAGAGTGAACTGCAGCATAAAGTACATGTGGTAAGTATTTGTTTGCTTTTTGCCATTCATCCATCACATTTTTAATAATGGAGAAACACCTGAAAGCAAAAGTTTGGAATAAAGAAGGCTTTAATTGTAGCTTAATAAGACTCAAAGACTTCTACATTCAACTGAAAAGCAGCTTAATGGGCAGAATCAAAGGAATCTGGACTTGGAAAGACTTAGTCATGAGAGACAAGCTGAGCTGGAGAAACAGGTTAGTAATGTTGTAGTTGGTAATTTTGTAAATAGTAATTTTGTTAGTAATTCTTTTAAAAATTGTCACGTTTTCCCATGGCGTCGCTGCAAACTGTGTTTGTTTTGTGATTGACCAACTGATATTTCACTCAAAAATTATCGGTTGATTGAGTTGGACCTTGTCGTAGGAAAATAAAATTTGGTCCCCCTGAACATAACAAACTACTATGACCCAACCATACCTGCAATTGTGTTGCCATGGAAACACCCCAAATGTGTGGAGGAGCTGAGTCAACCATTCACTCTTATATTTATTCACTAGGAGCAGTTATAAAATGATCAGTTGACCTACCACATGCATGTCTTTCGGCGGTGGGAGGAAGCCGGAGTACCTGAAGGGAACACAGGGAGGACATGCAGACACCTCACAGAAAGGCTGAGTGTTGGCTGTTCTA
The DNA here is from genome assembly GCA_024349245.1 of Neodontobutis hainanensis. Lineage (NCBI taxonomy): Eukaryota > Metazoa > Chordata > Actinopteri > Gobiiformes > Odontobutidae > Neodontobutis > Neodontobutis hainanensis. The sequence goes on along the minus strand of JALDNG010000369.1, from coordinate 78,697 downwards.
GGGATGGAGGCTGAGAGGCACCCCTGCAAGAATAATAAATATTCAGTAAATAAATCTTTCCTTTTTGTCCATTATCTCTTTGTCAAAAGATTGCCCAGCAGAGTGTGTCCCTACAAACTGTCAGTGAGGAGAAGAGCTGTCTGGCGAGGGATTTACAGAACAACATAGACTTGGTGAGAATACCGATTACTCGTATTATTATTATTATTATTATCATTATTATCATCCAAGCCAGGTTGCATGTCCATGAAATGATGTCCAGACATCTAATCTTGAGAGGAGCAAAAGAGGTGTGTCAAGGCTATGATACTTGGTCCACCCAGTGTCTCCTCACAATGTTACAATCACAACTATTAACACAAATTTAAGCAATTCCCTCATATTCAGTGGCAAGAAATATTGAACACTGTATTTACTAATTACAGCTTATTACAGCTATTTGGGTCCAGCAGCTCCACCATTTGTGTGAATTTATTATTTATTACAAACAAAACCAGGGCCATTTTCGTTTCCAAGGATCTACTTTTCTTGGATTGTCAGCTGAGCGTTTGATCAAATTTTTAGATGCTCTAAGACTTGTTAAAATATAGAAATTAGTTTGTTGCTTGTAAGTATTAGTTTTTGAGATATTAACTAATAACTTTTTTATTTTTTGATAAAATAATCTTAATGAGAACAGTTTAATCTACAAGGATCCAATTTCAAAAATCTTTCAGCAGGTATGGACTCTATGAAAATATATTGAGGTGAAGCAGTTGATATTTACACACCCTGACACATGGATTTAACTAGGCAAATTGGTAAGAGCCTCCCATTGGAAAATTACTACATGGATGATTATGTTTAAGCTGGCAACAAGTTATTTAACCCTAACTGATGCAGTGAGTAGTTTTTAATTTCTTAATCAACCATGTCTGAATCCTGTGGTTGTGGAATATATGATAATCTGTTTCATAAAGGTACAGGTGTTTATTTATTAATTTGATTGGGACAGTGCATGTTGATGGACAGAAAGTACATGAGACATAGCCACATAAATGTACACACGTGGGATTTTAGCCATAGATTTATACACCAGTGCCACAGACACTGGAGGCAAGGTGGTCCAAGTGTATTGTACAACAGTATGAACTGGGAAGAGCTAGAATGGAACCACCAACCTTCTAGTTACAGGACGAATGCTCTACCAGTGACAGTCGATTCTTTTTGACAAAAAGCCTCTAGTTCCTGTAAATTCTTATTTTGCATGCACAGCAGAGCTCTCCCCAGAGTGGCTCAATGATATTGAGATCAGTAGACTGAGGTGGCCAGTCCAGAGCTTTCTCTTTATGCTGCTGTAGCCAATGACAGATTGACTTGGCCTTGTGCTATGGATTGTTTTCATGTTGGAACATCCAAGTCCGTCCCATGTGCAGCTTCCGGGCTGATGAGTTCAAATTTTCCTCCAGTATTTTCTAATAACACGTTGATTCCTCTTCAAATGTAACTTTTCTGGTTGTGGCCAAAAAGTAAAATTTTGATCTTATCACTCCAAATGACTTCTTGGCTTTTGCGTAGTAATGGCTTTCTCAACCATGCAGCACATTTTTCTTCAAGTGCCTCTTTATTGTGCATCTTGAAACAACCATACAGAGTCCTGTATTCCATCTAAAGTTGTTAGTGGGTTTTTTTGCATTCTAAACAATTTTCCTGGCAGTTGTGGCTGAATTTTTTTGATGGTCTACCTGACCTTTACATTTTTCACTTTATTAGAGTTTGAGCACTGCTGATTGATATTCCATGGATATCTTTTTATATATGTATACATATGTTGTCTTTTTATATATGTATACATATGTATGTATGTATGTATGTATATATACAGACATACATACATATATATACAGACAGGCTGGCTGGCTGGCTGGCTGGCTGGCTGGCTGACTGCTCACCTGATTTACACTCAGAGGCTTTGACTAGTTACATGAAAAATAAACTTGGCCATGATGTTTCAAAAGATTGAAACTGTACAAAGCCGGTTCAGTTCTTTTAAAATAACTGCAGAGTGTAAAGAAGTGGGTGAAATGTATAATCCAGAGCTGTGGCCTGAAGGCACTTTTGTGCGGAGTGTTTATGAGGCACGCAAACCCAAGTCTTCAGTGGGGCTAATGTCAGTGATGAATATTCCTTTAATAGGGGCTGGGGTACAGGATGCCTAGTGCTAGTCACAGTGATGGTGGTCAGAGTGATATCATACAACTCACGAGGCTTGCGCCTAGGACAGACTGCTGGGGACAGAGCGAATCGTGTTGTTGTTGACCAGCTACTGGAGACCACAGACATTCTCTGCTTGCAAGAGAAATTTTTAACCAAAAAGGCCTTGATAAACTTAATTTTGTCCACAGTGAATTCCATGGAGCAGGAGAGTCCACAACGGATTTAGGCACCAGATTGGTGCATGGTAGAATACCTGGAGGTGTGGCCATTTTGTGGCGCAAGAAATAATAATTTCAGAATAATTTCAGATTGGAGGTGGACTGGTGAATTGCAAATAAAGTTGTGCATGATATGAATGTTATCATTTTAAATGTTTATACTCCATATGATTGTTATAAAAATGAAGATGAATATATGAATAGATTGGCTTTTTTAAACTCCTATATTAAGGAATATACATATACAAATATATTTGTGATGGGTGATTTGAATGCAGATATTTCTGACGACAAATCTATCTTTGGTCAGCACTTGGTGCAGTTCTGTCTTGACAGTAAACTGTTTCTCTCCAGCAAGAAATTACCTACCCTATAGATGTTTATACTTACATCAGTGAAGCATGGCACACAACATCCTGGCTGGATCATGTAATCTGTACAGCTGATGCTCATGAAAGTCTGGCGATGGTTGAAATTATGTATGGGTTGACTACCACTGATCACTTACCTGTCTCTATGACGATAAATGTTGATAACCTTCCTGATTGTAGCAGATCAACAGAAGTTGGTGTTAATGATGTTAAAGTTAAAGTGAATTGGGCTAAACTATCAAAAGAGGATGTCTTATCTTATTGTGGGAGGACAGATGTTCAAAGAAATACACCTACCCAGGGATGCGCTTTAATGTTCAAATATTAACTGTGATGATAATATTCACTGTAATGACCTATGTAAATGTACAATAGCACAGTGAGTGTTATACATGAGGCTAGTAGACCTTTACAGAAACATTCCAGAAAGGAGGTAAAAGCTACAAATATGGCCAAAGCAGTACTCCCATGCCACATTGAAGGGGTATCTGGTGCAGACAATATAGCAGAGCGGTGGAGGCAGCACTACGCAGCTCTGTTTAATTGTATCAAAAGTGAGCCACATTGTGTGGGCAAGTTAAATGAGGAAGTGATTCATTTTACTTCCAATGAGGCTTATCAAGCTATAGAGCAACTAGTGGATAAGAAAGCTAGTGGTAAGGATGACATCACTGCGGAACATCTTAAGTTAGCTAGCCCCAGAGTAGCAGCTCTGCTGTCCATTTGCTTCACAGGGCTGATGACACATGGTATACTGCCAGACACCATGCTGACAGTCACATTAGTCCCAATCATCAAGGATAAGGCAGGTAAAATAGGGAGTTTGGACAACTATAGACCCATTGTCTTAGCCAGCATTCTTTCGAAGGTGTTAGAAAAGATGCTCCTAAATAGACTGAGTGAGTTCATCTA
>JALDNG010000369.1:65000-70000 GCA_024349245.1 Neodontobutis hainanensis | reverse complement strand
ATACGTGTATGTATACGTATATACGTGTATGTATACGTATATACGTGTATGTATACGTATATACGTGTGTATGTATACGTATATACGTGTGTATGTATACGTATATATACGTGTGTATGTATACGTATATATACGTATATATACGTGTGTATGTATACGTATATATACGTATGTATATATACGTATGAATGTATGTATATATGTATGTATACGTGTATACGTATATATGTATGCTTTGAGCTTTTTTGGCTACTGTACAAATGACCCAGGTATTACTGCATGATTTGCCGCAAACGGAATCAATAATGCTGCTTATACAAACCTTCAGAAGCACTTTTGATCTGGTCCTTAACCCAAAGCATGTTTGCCTTTTAAAGACCCTACCAGAAGTATTCAGCGCATGACAATATAGGGTCAATGGTCATTTGGGTGTAAACCCCTCCATTGTGAGTTGACAGTTCAAGAAGGGCAGACAAATGGTATAACTTTTTTCTTAGCGCCTTTGATTGGCAGTTCCTGTTTTTGTTTAAAGCTTCCAAAAGCCAGGAGAATCATTAAAATGATACAGATTTGACTGAGACTTTGCCCCATTTTTCCTCACAGATCCAAAGTCTTAAAGAGAAACTGCACAGTGTTGAAGCTGACAGAGAGCAACTGTTGAGTGAGCAGACAGCTTACCGTCAAAGCTCCACAGACAAGATGGACAAGCTGCGCCGCATTGTGAATGCGTTCACTGAGGACAGAGAACAACTACAACAGGCTCTTGATGCTGTTAGACAAGAGAAACAGCATCTCCAGCAACAACTAAACGACAGAGTAGACATGCTACAGGCTGAGGTTAGGATCACAGTACTTTTTAGCCATCTGCATGAATAATGTGAAATCATTTCGCAAATAAAACTTTCCTAACTGTTATTCAGAAAGTTTACTTTGTTTGAAAAATGAGTCTATTATGTGTTATTTGGGGGGCAGTATAGCTCAGTGGGTAGAGTGGCCGTGCTTTGACCGGCGGGTGGGCGGTTCGATAACTCCACTCCACTAATACCAAACTGACATGCACTCTGTTTTACATTGTAGTGCTATGTTGTTGTTATGCTGTTGCACTGTCATTTGAAGACACACCTAAAGCTAATTCTGCTTATTGCTCACACCACAAGGACATATGACCCGCACACAGTTTTTGTATTAATTGCACTTAGATTTGTTCAAATGACCTGTGAGTGATTCTTAATTCAAACACACACATAGTACTGCCTTAGGTCAAGATTCAAGATAGACCTTATTGGTCCCATAGGGGTAACTTGTGTAGTGTGGCTCATATTACATATATACATAAATAGACACAACAAACATTACAAGATCAGCCCAACAGGATTACTGTAATTACTGATTACCTACAGGGACAATGCACAAATAAACATTCAGCTCATATGAACAATGTATTGTACCAAGTTCTAGCTCAGTAGCCAACTTTCACTCGTAGAGCCTGGACAGTTAGATGTTACATATATTGTACAATCTAAGTCTTTGTCAACAGATTGCCCAGCTGAATGCATCTCTTCAGTTTGTCAGTGAGGAGAAGAGTCATCTGGAGAAAGATCTGCAGAACAACATGGATATGGTGAGAAGAGAGTGAGATGCTTCAAACTGTGGATGGCATCTTTTTTAAGATTATCTTTTGAACATTTAAAACATTTTTATCTCTTGGTTGTGATCTGCCTCTTTTTAACCAGAAAATACTGTTTTTGTTTAAGGCTTCTAAAAGCCAGGAGCTCTTGAAGTCAGTCCAGGAAGAGCTGTGTGAACAGAACAGAATCAACTGTGATCTCAGTCTGGAGGTGAGCTTCTTAAGCCAACAGGTGTCTCTGGAGGTCATATAAACAATACAGATTTGACTTTTTCACTCGCTCTTTTTTCCTCACAGCTCCAAAGTCTTAAAGAGAAACTGCAGCATGTCGAAGCAAACAGAGAGCGATGGTTGAGTGAGCAGACAGCGGACATTCAGAGTTCCACAGAAGAAATGAACAAGTTGCTCTGCAGCATGAACGCTCTTACTAAGGACAGAGAGCAGCTACAACAGGCTCTTGATGCTGTCAGACAGGAGAAGCATCTTCTCCTACAACAACAAGACGAAACTATGGAAAAGGTACAATTTGTTGATACCCCCTAACCTTTAGGTGTATGATGACCTGGATAATGAGAATACAGATATGTTCATATAAGTTAATTGTAATATCTATTCTAAATGAATGAACGTTTACATAAGCAGTGTTGATTTACTGAGAGTCTCAACAACAGATAGCCGTCATTCAGAAGAAGCTGAGTACACAAGAACAGGTTCAGTCTCAAAGAGAAGAGGAAGTGTCTGGGCTACAAAAAGAAGTAGGTGCACATGATGGTCACAGAATTTAGAAATGTAACATGCTACTGCATAACATTTTACCCTCCACTGTGACAAAGGTAACCCTGTAGACATGTATGCTCAGTAGTGAAGTGACTTATTTTGTACTAAGGTGGAGCAGCTTAAGAAGCATTTGGAGAGTTTAAAGGACAATGAGACTGAAGCCCAGCGTTCACAGCAGGTTTGCATATACTGTTTCCCTTTTATTTATTTTTCCCTTTTTTCAATGTCTTTTATTTTGTGTCTAGTTACTAAGCAAAGCTAACCAGACTATCTCAGATCTGAGAGAGCAGCTGAACTGTCCCCGTAAAGAAAAGCTGCTGTCTTCACTGCTGGAAGATTCCTCTCTGCTCCTTGAGGTAGACTACCTCTGTTTAGGACTTTCCTGTTGTGAACGTTATTTGTGAGACCCTAAGACAATCCAATGGCTGTTGTTGCAGAAATCCTTGAAGAAGTTCCAGAGCTTTACAGACATGTGTTCTCAGTATACATCCCTAGACCTGGGGAAACTGAAAGCAAAGTTCTCACAGCTCTCTGCCGGCTCTCTGCCCAAAAGCACTATGGACACCTATCATGCTGTCAATCAGCTTTATCGCCAGACTTTGCAGAACATAGAGAACATGTTTGTAAGTATGACGTTCTAATAAACATTAAGGATGGGCAATATATCCTTAATTAAACCCCACAATAAATATATTGATGTTGTATGCTAATTTAACCAAATATGTAGCTTACGTAGGAAGCATTTTATGTAGTATAGCAGTAAAAAAAAAAAAAAAGGTTTCTAACCATTCAATTAAAGTTAACCGTAATTTTAGTCTCAGTGATCTATAACATCCTAACTCTTACTCCTCATGAGCCTCAGGCAATTGTTCCTGGTGTACCCACTCAACATCCAAAGCAGTTGTTGAACAGTGGTTTAAGATGGGAGTCGATCCATTCATCTTTTGCTTATCTGGGGCCGGTTCACGGGGGCAGCGGTCTAAGCAAAGATGCCCAGATTTCCCATCTCCTCTTTACCGTCTGGTAAATCGAGAGCTTTAGCTCTTTCTTTACCGCAACAGATCGGTACATCGACTGCATCACTGCAGATGCTGTAACGATCCACCTGTCAATCTTCCACTCTGTCCTTCCCTCACTTGTGAACACAACCCCAAGATACTTGAAATCCTCCACTTGGGGCAGAAGCTTCCCATCAACCTGAAGGGGACAGACCACCTTTTTCTGGCTGAGAACCATGGCTTCGGACTTGAAGGTGCTAATTATCATCCCACTTGGCTGCAAACTTTCCCAGTGCACACTGAAGGTCCTGGTGTCACTGTTGCTTCCCACATGAGCATTAAAGTTCCTCAGTAGAACGACGTATTTTCCAGCACCCCTCCTAGAGACTCCAAGAAGGCCAAGTACTACTACACTTGCCATTTGGCCTTTAAGCACAAGCAACCTATCCCTGACCCGAAAGCGCAGGGAAACGACCCTCTTGCTCACCGTGGGCAACTCTAGAGTAGTGAAGAGTCCAGCCCCTCTCGAATGTGGTTCCAGAGCCCGAGCTGTGTGTGAAGATGAGCCTGACTATTTCTAGTGGATACCGCTCAACTTCCCGCACTAGCTCAGACTCTTTTCTCGCCAGCGAGGCGATGTTCTACATCCCTAAAGCCAGTTTCATTGTCCAGAGATTGGGTAGTTGGGGTCCATGCCTTAATTAATGAATATTAAGAAAATTTGCAATACAATATTTAATACACGACATTAACTTTTTATTGGATATTGCAGCACTCATTATCACAGCAAAGAAAAGGCTATTTTAGCACATTTGTTCTCCTAATACAGCTTGATACTGTTACCCCTTGGTCTCCTCTGGAATATGATTTGTAGTTATTGGCTGTCTCCTTTGCAGGCACATCTTCATAAGTATGGCCAGAGGTACCGGTGCCAGTTTGAAGAACTGGTAAAGACGGACCTGGCTATATTCGAAGAGAGACGTTTGCAGGATGTTCTTCTGTGCAGAATGCAGGCCCCAAGCTACTCAATCAAAGATGAGGACTTTGTGTCCATGTGGAAACCAAAACTGGACGAGCTGCTGGAGAAGAGGCAGTTTTACCTACAGGTGCACTGCTGCTTCATCAGGGGGATTTCATAAACACTAAATGCAATGCTTCATGGAATACAAAATGTAGGGCTACACAATTAATTGAATTTTCAATTTTGTCTCCCAATGATAGACCCAAAAAAAATATTATTTAGTCACATTCTGTTTTGCAAGTTATTTTGGCCCAAACACATTAGAAAAAAAATTGTTATACACGTTATAAAACATGTTATAAAATTTTTTTTATCAAAAACGAGTGCAGATCTGTGCATAAAGGTGGCTGCGCGACAAAGTGGGCATGGGATTTATGAAACGTGTGAGTACCATGCCAATTAGGGCTGAACGATATGGACAAAATTTCATATCTCGATTTATATATTTTATACAATACGATATGACTACTTGTTTGGTGAAAACCAAGCATTTATCAGAAAAATAAAAAAAAAATAAATGTGGAAAGTATTGTTTTATTTTTAGAACAAGTCATCAACATTAACAAAAATTACCAAA
>JALDNG010000369.1:50000-62500 GCA_024349245.1 Neodontobutis hainanensis | reverse complement strand
ATCTTTGGACCACAGAAACAAAGAGAATGTATCAGAAGTCACCTCGAGTCTTTCTCTAAAATATAAAAATCAGGTTAGACATGGACTCAGACTTAAATTTCCAGAGTCACATTAAGTCAATTACATCATCTGCATTTTATCACCTTAAAAATATTTCCAGAGTCAAAGGAATAATGTCTCAACCAGACTTAGAGAAACTTATTCATGCTTTTATCTCCAGCAGGTTAGATTACTGTAACGGCCTGCTCACTGGTCTCTCAAAACGAGGATTAAGACAGCTGCAGCTTATTCACAACGCTGCTGCTCGGGTTCTAACTAACACCAGGAAGTACAACCACATCAGTCCAGTTTAAGAATCTCTGCACTGGCTTCCTGTTGCCCAGAGAATATACTTTAAAACAGCACTGCTGGTTTACAAGTCTCTAAATGGTTTAGCACCAGAATATATTTCTGAAATGCTAGTTGCTTATGAACCTCCTCGGACTTTGAGAACATCTGGTGCCTAGAGTTAGAACTAAACAAGGTGAAACAGCGTTTAATGCGTTTCATGCAGCAAAAACCTGGAACAACCTCCCAGATGAAGTAAAACAAGCCTCAACTTTAACAATGTTCAAGTGGAGGTTAAAAACCTTCCTTTTTAGCTCCGCCTACACCACAACTTACATTTTTTTTTTATCTGCACTCTTCTACTTTTATAATGCTTTTAATTTTTTTTATGTTTCTAAATCTTGTAAATTGTCTTTTATTTCTGTAAAGCACTTTGAGTTACCCAGTGTATGAATTGTGCTATATAAATAAAATTGCCTTGCCTAAAAAGCTTGCCTTTTCTACTGTTAATTTTGTTTGATTGCAGAGTTAAGTTTTGTCCTCCTATGTTTTATTTATTGCTGACATGATTGTACATTATCAAAAGTGGTCTTGTTTTTTGTAGATCTTAATTGTAGAAAATGAGGAGCTTCAGAAGGCCCACATCAAGGCCAACAACAGGGAGCCCTCTTATAAAGAGGCAACTCAGCTGCTGCAGACAGAACTGCAAGACAGTCGTGCACTGGTCGAAGAGAAGGAGACCACAATCCAGGCACTGACCAGCAAACTGCAAATCCTGGAGGCTGAGGTGAGTGGACCTGCTTCTACAACAGAACATACCTTGGCTGCTTAGATTGAAGTTGTCTTCATTCTGTTTTATGTCGGATAGAAAAATTCTTTGCCCTGTTCTGTGGAGCTGGAGAAACTCCAATCTAAAGTTTCTAAAATGGAACTTATGCTTATTTCAACTTCAGACAAACACAAGCAAGAGTAGGTGACATTTTTGTTTGCAGATCATTTACCTGTGCATCCATTATTCTTCCAGACGCTCTTTAAGGTCTTTTTTTGTGTTTTCAGGATCCAGAAGCTGACTTCACTTTTAGATGGAAAAGAGGCGTCGCTCAGGAGGCTCAAGGAAACGCTAAGATCCAAATTGCAGGGAGAAGAGTCCTGTAAGCAGCACAATTGGAATTGGCCAGTCTGATATGATGATCAATATAAGCTCAGAATGCTAGCTTTTTCTGGAAATTTAAATATTTTAATGCAACACTATATTTAACAGCAATCACATTTCACTTTTTATCTTGATCTTGTACAGCTCTACCTTCTTATCCCTTTCTTCATCCTGAAACAGGCTTTTCTGTCTGTATTCTACATCAGCCAATATAATTCAGTTTACATTTTTTATTTATTTACATTTAGTTTATCCAAAGCGACTTACAAGTGAGGTTAATAACTTGGAACTGCACCACAGGTTTAAGTTAAATATCGTAAAAAGCCAAGTCCAAGAATAGGAGGGAAAGTAGAACATGAATGATAGTCTTAAAGGATGTAGGTTGGCCTGGGCTTATGTGGTCCTGTCTGGTCTTGGTGTGTTTCAGATCTGGAGGGGGAGGATCTCCATGCCCGGCTTGTTCAGCCCAAAGGTCTGGTGCAGAGCAGTGTGGTTCTGGAAAAGAGCAGACTCGAGGAGGAGGTCAGACAACTCAAACTGAGAATTACGGAGCTTGAGAGGTAAGACCTGTTTACCCCCTTTTTTTTTCTCTTTCTTTTATGCTCCTTTAAGTGCTACTGATGAGAATATCAGCTGTCTCAGTCAGCCTTGGCTCAGATTTAGTTTGAGCGAGCAAGACAAAAAGCCGTTTGGACCGCCCTGCAAAAAAGACAGAAATTTGTCTGGTTTGATGTAAATGGAAAAACCAGATTAAAGGAAATAAATGCCAATAGAAATTGACAAAAAAGTATATGGCACAATTCTATTCAACACATAGTTTTGTTTTTGGTTGTTAACTGTGAAACTGAACATGTTAAACATGGTCAGGTTCTTCTATTCTGGGATAAAGAATTTGTTAAAGGCACCAAAAAGGGAGCATTAAAGGAGCTTTTGACTCTTGTGGTTCCAAGTCCTGTTCTGACCTGCAGGTTGTTCCCACAGCCTTGTGTCTAGTCTGCAGGCTGAGGTCAGTAAGTGGAAAAACCGAGCCCTTAAGATGAAGAGCAAGACCGAGTCGAACCCACCTCAGCCCTCAGCTTCTTCAACCAAAAGAGAGCTTTCACTCGTCTTTGAGTCCAGCCCACCAAAACGCCGCCTGTGTGACCCCAAGAGCCTAGATTCTCCCAGAAAGATCCTGGATTCGCCAAAGCTGTCCCTCCTCAACTCTCCTAAGAGCAGCTTCTTCGATGGAGGGCGTAGCTCTGAGCTCTTGGTTAGAAACTGTCCCAAGCAGTTCTTTGATAATTCCTGCCTTGGAACACCCCCAGGTAAAAACCTCACCCTTTTTAGTTCAGTTGCAGCTTTAATGAATAGTGGTTTGTTTTGACAGAAGTGTCTCTTGCTCCTGATGCCACAGAAGCAGAGGCCGGTAACAGTCAAAGTCTCTGAGTCACTGGGAGAACACTCATCTTTACCGCTTCTACTCTGCGCCTAAATACTTAAAACAAATTGAAAATGGGCCAATTGAAAAGACAAATTTGTCCTTTTGGTCTCTCACCTATCAATATCAACATCAGATCTTGGGACTTGGTTTCATTAACATAACCAGAAATCAGTACAAATTCCCCAAAGCAATCCAAAAGTGCTGGGACAAATGACAATGGATCAGTTGTATATAATATTTACATTTAGTATTTAGCAGATGCTTTTATCCAAAGCAACTTACAAGTGAGGAAAAAGATGAAAGCAATTTTAACAACAACTGGTAGCAAAAAGCATAAGTGCACCAAAAACAATACAAAGCTAAATATTTTTTTGCTGGAAGAAAAAGAATACATGGAAAAAAGTAGAATTCCATGTTTGTCAGTTAGGTGTTGAAAGAAGAAATGTGTTATTAGGCGTTTTTTTTTTTTGTTTGTTTTTCTTTTTGTTTTTTTTTTAATATCCATCTTTAAATATTAAAAATTGGATATTCTGCGGATCTTGTAGGAGATCCGCAGATAAACAATCTGCGGATCTTGTAGGAGCAGGTAGATCTTTCCACCAATGTTGAACAGATCCAGAGAAGGTATGCTTCAATAGGAAAGGTCTATTTTTGAATGATGAATCTACAGGACGGGATGGGGCTGGCAACATGACTTGTGTTTAGCTGATCATCAGTTGCCACTCCCAGATTTTTTGCAGTGCTGGACGGTGTTATGGTTGGTGGGCCTAGCTGAATGTAGAGGTTGTGGTAGGTCTTTGGGTTGGCCGGAATCACAGGCAGATCTGTTTTTGCAAAGTTCAGCTGCAGGTAATGTCACTTGGGCGAGCAGACACCGTTGGATTGTCAGGTTGAAATGACAAATGGAGTTGAGTGTCATCTGCATAGCAGTGACAGGAAAAGCTATGCTTCTGAATGACAGAGCCAAGGGATGTAAAGTATATGGAAAAGAGTAGTGGTCCAAGCACTGAGGGGGTGTAGGTACCGGAGAACAGGTGCACGTGCCAGAAGGGACCGCGAGTGCGTGGAAATAGCACGGCAGATTGCATTCGCGCGTGCCAGCCAGGTTCGTGCTTACCAGAGCGTGCAGACCACTATCAGAAGCTGAAGAAGCACATCTGTCCTCTGAGATTTTACCTGACTGAATTTGGTGAGTGATGGTTTCTTTTAATATTTTCTGGTATATCTATGTTAGTTACCTAGGAGCTCTGTTGACATAGCTAACGTTAGCTCCAACTTGATGAATTGAGTCATTAAACACAGCAGGAGAGAACGCAACGTTAGCCAGCTAACGTAAAGCTCCGGTGGCAAATTCTTAATGTTAGCTAACGCTACCGTTAACGTAAGTCTAACATTAGCATGATATCGTTACTAAAGTTACCTGCTAGCTTTTACAGCTGACGGTAAATCACAAAAAAAGAATCACTGTTAATGTTAGTGCTTCTTTCTTAAATATCTACAACTCGTTTTTCCAGGACGTGTACTGTAGATGATTTTGAGGTGAGGGGACTGACAAGGCTGAAGGTAAAGTGAAGTGTCAAGAAACAGACTGCTGAAAAGGAGAAAAAGGCAAGGCTGAAACATGTGGCAAAACAACGAAAGCGGGCCATGGAGACACTGGTGGTCCAGGCAAAGAAGAAAAATGAGATCTGCTTCTAAGAGTATTACGAACGAACTATAATGTAATTTGTTATCTTTGCCAATAAAATGTGTTAAAATCTGAATTGCGTAACATTGTATTGTCTGTCATTGTTCCAATCATGATGGAAGAGAAGACAAGTTAAGCTATAGCATGTCTACCATCTCTTGTGGGGTTTATGCAATCAGCCATTTGTGTTGCCCTTATACCACATTGTGCCTCATATATACTGGTCATTTTAGACCCAGTGACAGGCTGGCATAAAATGGCTTGCATAATACTTAGTAAGAAGGCCATAATATTTTTGACTCATGGCTGAAGTTATGTTTTAATGCCTCTCCCCAGGTTGGTAAAAAATGCATCTCTAAATACATCAGATTGATGCTTTAAAATAGGGAATATTTAAAATTTTCTTCCAGGGGAGCATGCCCCCGGACCCCCCTAGAGGGGTAATATCTTTCTCACCTTTTTTACCCCTGACCTATTTTCATGCCTGATACTGTTATTTTTATTTATTTAATTTTTTTTCTCCATATTGATATACAGACACAATAGCACACAATCTGTAAAAGTATTATATATTATATATACAATATACACAACAGAAATACGACATACACAACAATCAGTCATCACAAACAAACAACAATCAAACATTAGAGACGGGACATAACAAAAGGCAAGAGGCCAGCAGGGAGCAAAGAGAGCTAGTCATTGCTTACAGCGCTGTTTGTCAATGAGACATTTCTTCAGCTTTATCTTAAATGTGTGATAGGTGTTAAAATTTTGGATGGTGGAGGATGTGTGATTCCATTCAGTAGCTGCATAGACGGAGAAGGTGGATTGACCAAATTAACTTTTCCTAAAGGGAATCAACTGGCTAAGTGGAGGGGATGACCAGAAATAATCTTGTATAATAGGCACAGTTTTGAATAATTGACCCTGTTTTCCCAGCTAAGTAGTTTATATTTTATTAGTATTAGACAATGGTAATGAACTTTTTTTTTTTTTTTGTCTATAATTTTTAGTTTGTCTGTTTAATAATTGCAGGGGTTTTAACTGACGTGTGACCAAACAGGTAAGCCGTATGTAAAATAGGACAAGATCATTGAATACATAAACATTTTGGCTGCCTGAGTGGACATTTGGAAAGTAGTGTATCTGAACTTGCTAATATTGAATTATATCCGATTATTGACCTCGGTGATGTGTGGTTTGAATGATAGTTTTATAATCATTTAACAGGCCAAGATATTTATATTCCGATACAACCGTAGCCGTTCTTCTGAGACAAGGACATCTGGCTCACCAACGGGAGGACTGTTGGATTTATGGAAAAACATTGACACTGTTTTAGATGTGTTTAACTGCAAACATGGATGTTTTAACCAAGTGGAGATGGAAACCATGGAGTTTGTAGTCTTCTCAGCCAGCTTTTTGGTGATTTTACTTTTCCATTCAGGTGAAAGCTGAATTTCTGAAATTGTAGTCAAATGTTGGTTTGGGAGTGTGAGTGGATGCAGACTCAAAGGCACTTGGTTTGTGACATATGACTGACTTAAAATAACATATTTCAGCGATTGAAGCTCTAGGATGAGATCATGTTCTGATTCATTGTGGACTACCTCAGATAAGTGACAAGGCAGATGACTGGGAAGATCAACAAGCATGGACCGAACCAAATAACCCACCAGGAATTGGGAAGAATGCAGGATGTTTGATGATGACTGACTTCTCTGCTTGCAGAGAATGGGAAATTGCTACGCCATTCAGAAAAATGGTCTGGCCTGCAGGTATGGTTTAAGGACGCTTTGGATCTAGCTTCACCACAACATGGTGACTATGCTTGGCCTGTTTGAGTCTCTGTTCAAGAATGTTAAGTTGATGAGTGATGCTTAACAAATTTATTGTAGACTGTATCAAGGGTATTGGAAATTATGAGCACAAAGGGCTGGCTGCTTTTCACATCAGGCGCAACCTCAGCAAGTGAATGCATATTCACTACTGCACCAACAAAATTATGAGGGAACTTAATGGTAAGTTCAATGTAGACAAGGTATGGCAGGAGTTGTCCGTTTGCTCCTTCAATCTCAATGATGTTATGGAATGGATTGATTTCATGATTGGACAGGTACGTATTGTACATTTTCCTCAATTGCCTCCTTGTTGTGCATCTTGAAACAGCCACACCACTTTTTTCCAGAGTCCTGTAATTAGTAATTTGAAGTTATTTGTGGATTTTTCTTTGCATCCCAAACTATTTTCCTGGAAGTTGTGATTGATGTTTTTGAAGGTCTACCTGACCTTTTTATTTTCCACTTCTTAATTTGAGTTTGAACACTGCTAATTGGCATTCTCAATTACATGGAAAACTTTTTATATCCCTTTCTTGTTTTATACAGTTTACTTACCTTTATCCGCACATTCTTTGACAGTTCTTTTGCTTTTTGCACTGAATACAGAAACGTCAGTGTAGCACTAGATGAGAGCTGAAAGCAGATGTTTGCCTTTTGTAGCCATTCAAACCTGTGTGTGTCAACTTGTGTGATTGTTATCAGGCCAAAACTACCAGGGTATGTAACCTTTTATCAGGGTAATTTGGGTAGTTTTTGTTATTATAATTTTAAAAAGTGGAAACACAATTGTTTGATAATAAATGGCTTCACCCAACTACTTACAATGAGTGAAAGAAAAGCTTTTGTGTTATCATTCATATTCTCTGAAAAATGGCCAAAAAAATAACAAATTCTGCCAGGGTATGTTAACTTATGAGCACAACTGTATGTACACTGTGAGAAAGGAGTGGTTGCCACTGTGCCACCGTGTTGGCAATGAGGAAAAATAATTGTAATCAACAGGCAATATTTGTTGTATAATTTGAATTTTGAAAGTAGAAAAGGTGGGGGATTAGACATAGACCTGAGAAGTATTTTTTTTATTTTATTTTTTTTTTTATTGTGCATTATTTTTCTTAAAAAGTTTAAATGTTTAAATGTACAACATGGGTTAAAGAAGGGGTGTCTGTCAGAATTTTAACCATTTGTGTTGGCGTTGGCTCAGTGTCAGGGCTGACACCCACACCCTTGATAGCCAAATGTCAGAGGGCCTACCTCCCTGTTTTTATCAGGGTCATTGGCAGCGCCAGCTCATTTTGTTGATCTGTTGGGCCCTTATGGCGTTAGATCCATTCACAGGCCTGCAGTAAGAAGTGAAGAGGGAGTACAGGAAGGGGCTCAGTACACAGCCCTGTGGTACACCAGTGTTGAGTGTGGTGGTGTTGGAGCAGATGGAGCCGGATTGGACCTGCTGGGGTCTGTTGGTCAGGAAGTCTATGATCCAGTTGCAGAGAGAGGAGTTAATGCCCAGGTCGTTAAGTTTGGCTATTAGCTTGGACAGGATGACTGTGTTGAATGCTGAGCTGAAGTCAACAAACAGCATACGTGCATAAGTGTTCTTATTGTCCAGATGTGTTAGCACAGAGTGCAGTGCCATGGAAACGGCATCCTCTGTGCTCCTATTGCTGCGGTAGGCAAACTGGTGAGAGTCCAGTGTGGCTGGCATAGAGTCCTTCAGGTGTCCCAGGACCAGCCGCTCAAAGCACTTCCTGACAATAGGTGTCAGAGCTACCGGGAGGTAGTCGTTAAGGCACTTGGGGCTGGAGTGTTTTGGCACTGGCACAATGGAGGTGCATTTAAAGCACAGCTGCTTGGGCAAGAGACAGGTTGAAAATGTCTGTGAAAACCCCAGTGAGCTGCTCAGCACATGCCTTGAGGACACGTCCACGTGTGTACACGTGTTGTCTGGTCCAGCAGCTTTGTGAGCACTGATTCAGCTCACTGCGTTGCAGACGTCTGTGGTGGAGAGTGTGGTCAGTTGAGGGTTTGAGCATGGTAGCAGTAGTAGTATTGTTTCTCTCAAAGCGCACATAAAAGTCATTAAGCTCGTTGAAGAAGGAGACATCAACGGTTGCAACGTAAGCTCCAGCCATGTTTGTGTAAACATGGTCTAAAGTTTTGTTTCCTCCGGTGTGACAGAAAACATGCTGGTGAAATTTTGGAAGCACTGCCTTTAGATTTGAGTGATTAAAATCCCCTGCAACAATAAACGCAGCTTCCGGGTGAGAGGTCTGTTGTTTACTGATTGCTGTGTGAAGTTCTTTCATAGCAAGCTTTGCATCAGCATCCAAGAAAATATAGGCTGCCGTTATAATGTTCAAAGTAAACTCATGCAGTAGATAAAACGGTCTACATCTAACCATGAGAAACTGAAGGTCTGCTGAACAATGACTCCTGACAATAACAGAGTTTATGCACCAAGCTTTGTGAATGCACAATCCACCACCTCTGGTCTTACCGGAGCCATCTAGTGTTCTATCCGCCCGGTGTGGCATCCCGCTAGGTCCCCCAGATGTATATTTGCCCAAGGTCTATATCATGGTACAGCATAAAACCAATAGTCACGTTCATACAGTTCATTGTACCATCCCTAATTTTGCAATATATGATATATATTTTGACATAGTGGTCAAAAAATGTAAAAAAAAAAAAAAAAAAAAGTCAGAGGACCGTCACACCTTAACCGTTTTCATTAAGTTTCTATAGCAGGGCTGCTGGCCCTGGTAGCCAGAGGGCCCACTGAAAGCACCCCCACACGGCCCATTGAAAGCCAAAAGGCCCCCTTTCCTGTTTCCATCAGGATTGTTGATAAGCTTTGCGGCCCAGTCCGTAATCTGTACCTACTGCTACTATAAGTAACTCATTGGTCAAAGACGCACCTTAAAAAACTTTGTTATTCCTTGTTCATTCCTTGTTAAGCCTCTGCAAGACGCTCTGATCTAAAATAACAGTGTCTTTCATACAGCGCTGCTCAACACAGCCACAAGACAAATATAGTTTCTTTTTATTATTTTTATTTTTTTATCTGCTCAGTGCCAACACAAAACAATTATAGCAAAGCAGCAGCTGTGAGCATTACCTTTAGAGTTAAATTAAAGCTGTTTATGTTTGATCCCTTTAGTTTGACCCTTCTCTGGCTAGATAGATCTAATGTGCACAACACAGTCTTAAAAGATGCTAAAAGTTCTTTACACACATTTGCATAAATCAACAAAACGGCACTATTTTCTGCAGAGACGCTAATATGCTGATCCAATTTAATACATTTTTTACTACTTTCTAAACCAGTGGATATCAGAGGTGACATGATTCCGCGCTGACTGTGGATTATTACTGTCTTTAGTGTCTGCAGGGTCTTTTAAGGACATTATTTGAGCTGTTTTGTTGTTAGCAGCACATGTTTCTTATGTTTTTATTTATTATCACTTTCTGATCAGTTCTTTCTTCCACACAGTGACTAATGGGTTTTTTGTGTAATTTTATGTTTCAGTTTCAGGTGGGAATTCAGACAAAAAACAGGAATTGTCCCAATGGCCCATGTCTCCAAAAGAAGAGGAAATATGCAAAAATCAGTAGAATGTGTTTTCAGTGTTTTATTGCTTTAAAATGTTTTCAAGTGCATGGTTTTATTGTGATTAATAAAAACTGTATTTCATCTTAATTTTCATTACTCTATTCTTTTTGTTTTGTTGTAGCAACTGAATTCTTGTAAGATTTGTAAACTTGGCAAACAAACTTGGCAATGGAAAGGGGAATTGCATGCACATTTGGCAAAATCTCAAATTGATTGGTGGAGAACAAAGATGCTAGTATCCAATCCAATTATATTCCTTAACTCTGAGATAACTGAACTATTTCCTCAAGCCTCTGTTTAATTTAAGTAAAATAACAGCTGGAAGTAGTAGAATTTGTCATTCAAACTAAATAAAATGTCTGAAAATGGCTTTGATCAACCCAATTTTTTTTTCTTTTTTCTTGTCAGTCAGCATCTCCCCAGTAATGTCTACGGTTGCTGAGAGATGGGTTGCAAAGATTATAAATGAACATTTAAATAAAGGTCACTTTTTGCATCCTATGCAGTTTGGGTTTTGTGCAAAATGTTGTATGGAGTCCACAAACTGTTAATAAAAAACATCAAATGAATGTTGAACAAGAATACTTGTGTTGGTGCTGTTTTTAGACCTAAAGAAGGCATTTTGATATGGTCGATTATGAGCTTCATGTGTCTGAATTAACACATATGAATGCCTCTGCAGATGCTAATTTATAGATAAGTGCATACCTAACTCATAAACAATGTGTATTGACGGTGTCAAAAATTTTTTTTTGTATTTTCCTGTTGGTATACCCCAAGGTTCAACTCCTGGTCCACTAGTTTCCCTGTATATTGATAATGTACAAGTATGAGGTTATCTTAAAAACAATCGGTGGACAGAGGAGAAATTGTAAGAGAATTTAAGTATGATGGTATGACACAGGATGAAATAGTAAAATTTAACACACTTCTAAAAAAACACACTGTTTACAAATAGACTACTTAAAAGAAACATCTGTCAGAGCTTCCCACATCATGAGGACCCATTTGTGCTTGCCGCTGATGTGTGGCAGTAGGCGCCACAAATCCTAAAGTATATTGAATTTGGAGTCAACGTGACAAATGTTAACTTTATTTCCATTTCGCTCTATTGTATGTCATCACAGCTAAGACCAGTAGATAGGAATATGTTTTTTTTATTATTATTACAATAAACAGACCACAGTAAACTGACATGACTTGAATATAATTCCAGGTACATCCCATGCTAGGCGGGCAGTTACATGCTCTTGGCCCGGTTTACAAATCCTAGCTTCGAAATGTGGTGCAGCACTTCTTTAATTTATGCCTCTTGATGTAATCCACCGTGGATTTTGAGGTGTGTTTAGAATCATTATCCATTTGTAGAAGCCATCCTCTCTTTAACTTTAGCTTTTTCACAGATGGCATCAAGTTAGCATCCAAAATTTGCTGAAATTTTATTGAATCCATTTTTCCTTCTACTCATGATATGTTCCCTGTGCCACTGGCTGCAATACAACCCCAAAACATGATCGATCCTCCCCCATGCTTTCATTAAATTCGGTGCCCTTTCTTCTCCAAACATACTTTTGCTCATTTCGGCCAAAAAGTTCTATTTTAACCTCATCGGTCCACAGAACTTGTTTCCAAAGTGCATCAGGCTTGTCTATATGTTCATTTGCAAACTTCAAACGCTGATTTTTGTGTTGAGGATGTAGAAGAGGTTTTCTTCTGATGAGTCTATCATGAAGTCCATATTTGTACAAGTATCTCTTTATAGTGGAATAGTGTACCACAACTCCAGTGTCTGCCAGATTTTTCAGGAGGGATTGTGTAGTCAAACGTGGGTTTTGACTTACTTTTCTCACAATCCTGCGAGCCGTTCTGTCTGATATTTTTCTTGGTCTTCCAGATCTTGCTTTAACTTCCACTGTTCCTGATGACTGCCATTTCTTAATTACATTCCGAACAGAGGATATTGGCATCTGAAAACGCTTTGCTATCTTTTTATAGCCTTCTCCTGCTTTGTAAGCGTCAACTATTTTCAGTTTCAGTTTTCTAGACAACTGCTTAGAAGAACCCATGGTGCTGATTGTTGGGGCAAGGTCAGATTGGTCTGGGCATTTAAAACCTTTAAGACTGACATTACGAGGTCTATCCAGACGATGATTGAGAACAATCCATGACACTGTCGGGTCTTAGCTTGCCAAAGGGGGCAGTACAAGGTATTAACTCTGCAGGGTGCCCAAACATTGGCAGACACCATTTTTTTTGTTTTCTGTTATTTTGAAAGTTTAAATGATGGAAATAACATCTAACTTTTTGACTTATAAGGATGTCTAATCTGTCATTTGACGCCTTTTGATAATTGTTCCATCTTTAAAAAATCTTTGCCTGGGGTGCCCAAACTTTCGATCCCCACTCTATGTATGTATACCTGTATCTGTATGTATGTATGCATGTACGTA
>JALDNG010000369.1:40000-45000 GCA_024349245.1 Neodontobutis hainanensis | reverse complement strand
ATGGTCCTTTATAACTCTTCTTCATATTTTATAGCATATATTTATACTTTTTACATGTATATAGGCTACTTGTTTATTTACCAACTTATATTATTATTGATATTTCTTTAAATGTCTTGATGTGCACATCAACTGTGACACAACAATTGTCCCCTGGGTTATCGATATCAATAAAGATCAATAAAGTATTTCTGATTATGATTTTAAGATAGTCTATAGTAGTGTGCAGACTGGTTTATTAATTATTTATTGAAGTGTTTGACATTTTGGAAAAGCATGTCTGTGTAGCCTACGATAAAACGTCAGCAGAGGGCGTTCTAGGCTTAGGTCACGGTACCTCTATTTGGCTGTATGTATGAGCCTTATGGGTGGCAGAGTTAGCGTGCATGCTTTCGGGAGAAAAGCTGCTCCATTGTGCATTGTTCTCCTTTTATATTCACTTATCTTGAGGCCACGACTTAGTTACATATATTTTTGACATAGTGTGACCAGAAGGGCTCCGTAAGTAACAGCTCAAAATGAGCAATGACTATAAACAGCAATTTTCTACTATATCTGTAAGGACTTTAGGTGTAGTTGAAAAAGGTTTTGTTAGTTACTAAACACGCTTGAGCCTTGATATAAAATACCATAAAGGAGATGTATATCTATCTCTATATCTCTATCTATATATATATATATATGTGAAGCATCTATTCGCCGTCTATACAATAGTACTAAAGACAAAGTTTTACTTCAGTTAATGGAAGAATATCGAGTTGTAAAACGGAAGCCTACTTTACAGTGACTTTTCACTATATTGATACCTTGTGGAAATTGAAGTTATATTGCTTCAGACTCATGTTTTGAATGACTCTCACAACGGATCAAATGGAGTGGTCCTCAAATAAGCATGCGAAGAATGTAACATAATCAAAACAACCAGCTCTTGTAAGCAATAATGCTAGTAATGCATGTGTAGCTAGCGGAGAGGCCTGTCTCTTGCCCCACATAAAATGTTTTGGACACACCCTCTACGTGGCAACACAAGGAGGACTGAAATGCAATAAATCTGTGGATCTTTGGGTAGAGTAGGATGAATTTTGAACTCCCTGCACAAAAACTAATACAAGACGTTACGACACATTTGGAAAAGTTAGTTAGTTTTTTAGAACAGCAAGCTGCAGTGTGTGCTACACTTTCTTGACCAAAAAATAAGAAGGTCCAAAAATTAAAAAGATCCGTTAATGATAATTTACACACACTAAATGAAAATGACATCTCAACAGAGGAAATGGTCAAGTTACTGAGAGCCAGTTAAAATGTGCAATTACCATCATGTGTGAAGTAAACCACCTCACCTTGTCAGCCATTGCTCCTGTAAAAGCTAGGTGTCTCAAATAAGGACTTGCCACTAATCAGAGAAATTAAAAACTATGGCCAAAAAACGCTGGCACCTTTACACTGATACCCAGAAAAAACTAAACACTGCATTTTCACTTGACACACAATTTAGGGACGATACCCTTTCTTAGTATAGAGGAGAGAGATTACACTTTCCAGAGGCTGATCAATAAGGCCGCACAGCTGTAAGAGAATAAGGTCAGTGAATTTTTTCATGTGTAATATTTAGTGCTTCTTATATCTTTTCCCCACTCTTTCTGTCTGAAGTTAAAAAAAATTGTGAGCACTTTTTTTTAGCGTTTCATTATTAATTGCAAGGCAGAGATCATTTTTAGTGTCATTTCAGAATAGTCTCCAGCCCCAAACAAAACAAAAGCCCTTAAAATCTGTTTGGGGACTCATACGTCACTGAGCAGCTCTGCTACAACATCCAGACTAGGGCTGCAACAACTAATGGATTAAATCAATTACTAAAAGAATTGGCAACAAATTTCATAATCGATTTGTTGCGCGAAACGAGCAAGAAAAAAAAAAAAAAAAAAAAGCAGAGGTAGAGGAAAGATACATAGCAGAGGCAGAGTAATCCGGAAAAACAGGATTTTTCACCATACTTTAGTGACCATGTATGTGTCGCCATTGTAACAATTTTAAAAATTCCGTATGAAGGCCATAGTACGATTAAGGTGTTTGATGGTCATACTCCAGGTTCTTATTGTAGTTATACGACCTAATTACAAGTCATTCAAAAACGCACATCTTATTTGGCGCATGATCTTATGGGGTTAATATCAGCTTATTCTTGTTCAGGCAAACAGTCACTGTTTAAGTTGTATAACACGTCAATGGGCTGCTCTGTCTCCGCTTCTCTGGGAATGCACTTGAAAAACTTTTTTCTGGAAGAATTATTTTTGTCAATATCTGGTGTGAAAATCATACATTCCATTTTCTTAAAATATTTTTTTGGTCACATATTAACCAAAAAAAAAAAAAAAAAAAAAAAAAAAAAAACTCTTCAGCTGGGAGTAGTTTCTCAAAAAAATAAAAAAAAAACCTTTGCTGTCAGAGTGAAAGTGTCACGTCAATGTCATGTAGTGGTCTGACCTGCAGACGTTAGTTATGTCGGCTCCAGAGTAACCCTCCATTTGCTCTGCGATCTTTTCTAAGTCCACATCACTGGACAGTTCCAGCTCCTTTAAGTTGATCTTTAGCAGCTCCACTCGGCCTTTCACTGCAAAACACAAGTAGACATTACTTAAGGCTACCTTTTCATTTGATTTATATAATAATTTTATTTCTAGGCGTCTTTCAGGACCTTCAAGATCGCCTAACAGCAGCTAAAAGTACACAACATTAAAAACTAAAATATATAACATAAAATTTGTATAAAGTTTTTAGATGTGATTTTAAAGATAGCCAGAGATGTTTTTGTATGGATGTCTTGTGGGAGAACGTTCCAAAGTAGGGGAGTGGAGCAGCTGAAGGCTGGTGGGCAGATGAGCAGGTGCACTGAACAGGAGAGACGCTGAAGAGGACTGACAAGTACAGGAAGGTTTGAATCTGAAGAAGAGGTAGTAGTGAGGTAGGAAGAGAGCAAGGTTAAGGGATCCAGTGGAGTTGCTTGAGAACAGCGGTGATGGGCTGTATGGATTGGGTTCTGGAAATCATACGGCGCGAGTTCTGAACCAGTTGAAGTTTATGGATTTTATATATTTTTTTGCAGTAATTAATTGGGATGTGACCAGTATGGCGATACTGTTGGGGTTAAGGTGGAAGCAGGTGTGACAGGTGATGTTTATGTGTTAAGAAGAGAGTGCTATCTCACACACTTAAGGGGAGATGGTTGTCAATTGTTAATAGTTTTTGAGATATCAAAATAAGTAAAATAACTGAAAACAAAGACGCAAATAAAAATTAATTTAGCATAAAATGTAAACAGAAACTAATAATGGATCAAGGGACCAGGGGAGGTGAATACCATTAATCTTGGATCACATTAACTGTGGTAAGTAGGCAAAAAAAAATAACTTTTCATTTATACTTATTTGCCGTCTTAAAAATCATTTTGGGTTTTGTCTAGCAGGGAGGGCAGTAAACTTTAATGTCTTAATAATGCAAATTACTTTTAACAACAAACATTTTTTTTAAACGCTAGTTAATTGCACGTCTTATGTAGCTTGAGGAAACAAAACAGATTGCAGCAGTAAGTTGGCATACATTCAAGAAGCAGACATTGTTTTTTTTCAGCTATTTATTTTATAATTCAGTTTTAAAGTGACTCTACATTGTTTTAGTAGTAATGTTGCTTTTAATTCATTATGCCCATCTGTTTTGCTCTTTGGGCTTGAGATTGGAATTTTATGCTTTCAGCTTATTTTATTCAGGGTGAAAGCTTTTCTGGATAGTGTTACAAAACATATCTTCCTCATCAAAACAATTAAAGGGCACGTCCAAATCAACCTTTTCTGATTTTTCAGGGCAAAGTAGGTGGTACAAATAGGCTGGCTTTTCTTTGCTTTTAATCAATCACAAGGGCTTTTCTCCAGTGCAGCGCTGATTATTATCAATAAATTATATTACTTTTAGCCTATTATTTATATTTTAGAGTCATTCGACTGTTATAAGGCATAAATATTCTCAAATTGTTTAATTTATTGTTAATCTCTTTTTTCATATTGGATGAGCAGAAAAAAAAATAGAAAAATACAAATTGTTCAGATAAGCCTACTTGATCACTTATTTTATTATAAACAAAGTCACTTTCATCCAGATAAAAATATTTGTATCATTATTTTGGCAGAATTAACATTTTTATGTCAAGTTTTATGTGTGATAATTTTAATGGTGCAAATCTTCTGCACAACAAAACCTATAGCTACAATCTGGACATGCTCTGCATAAACATGATAGAAAAAAGTGGAGTATTTTATATCAACCTGCTGCGTTTTATACTCTTAATGTAGAAGTAAACTAAAGACAGAAGAACCCACACAGGGATTTTACATGGCGCTTTTCCACCTACTGTACTAGGCACTCAAAGCGCTACACATTAAGCTTCCAGTGTTACAGATGGAACACCACTGGAGGCAAGGTGGGTCAAGTGTCTTGCCCAAGGACACAGCGACAGTATTTGGGGGACATGTTTTGGGATGTTTCAAGCAGGGATTGAACCGCCCACCAGCCGGCTGAAGGACGGCCGCTCTACCCCCGAGCTACTGCCGTCTTAATGCACACTGCATGATCACTTCTGTGGATGATACCGATGAGCATGGGACTGTGTTTTCACGATACTCTAATCGACAGATCCAAGCTCCTGATCCGTTTCTAGAGCCCTGATTTTTCCTTATTTAAGCTAAACTTTTTACTCTTGCTCCACCTCAATCAAAACATGTACATTTTTATTTAGCCATGTGCTAATATGGCTGTAGCATAATGATTTTCTTTTTAAACCAAATCAGTGAATTAGTGATTCAATAAATCCATGGTAGTAAATTACTTATTCATTAGTAATGTTTCAGGATATAAAGGCAAATTAATGAGAATATTTAAAATATTTATTTTTAAATAAATTCAACCAATAATTGTAATTAATAATTAGAAATTTTATAAAAATTAATTTA
>JALDNG010000369.1:0-32500 GCA_024349245.1 Neodontobutis hainanensis | reverse complement strand
TTCTGGGACAGCCACAGTTTAATGTCCTCTAAACATCTGTTGATGGACTGAAGATTATTGGGACAAGCAGGGACAACCGGAAGGTAAACCTGCAGGTCGTCTGCGTACAGATGAAAAGACATATTGTGCTTTGAAATAACTGCACCTAATGGCAACAAATACAAGGGAAATAAAACAGGGCCCAAAATTGAACCATGTGGCACTCCAGAAGTCAAGAGGGCAGAGGAGGAGGAGAGGTCACCAATCCTAACAGAAAAATTCCTCTCTGTTAAATACGACCTAAACCACTGCAGCACAGGTCCGTGAAAACCCAACCTGTTCATCCAGACGTGTCAGGAGAACTGAGTGGTCCACGGTGTCAAATGCTGCAGTAAGATCCAGCATTATGAGCAGCACTGTTTTCTTCTCATCAAGGGACAAGAGAATGTCGTTTTGTACTTTGAGAAGAGCGGACTCAGTGCTGTGTCGTGTCCTGAAGCCAGACTGAAACTTTTCAAAGATCTGATTGTTCTCCAGATAAGACTGTAACTGTAAGAAAACTATCTTTTCCAAAACCTTCGATAGAAAAGGTCTAAAATTTGACAGAACAGTTGGATCAAGGTTGGGTTTTTTTAGCAGAGGCCTGACCACTGCGTGCTTGAATACAGTTGGTACAGAACCTGAACTCAGGCAGCTGTTTATAAATGAGCGGAGGCATGGGCCCACTGTGTTAAAAACCTGTTTAAGTATTTTAGATGGTATAATGTCCAGAGGACAGTTGGTCGGTCTCAGCCTCTGGACCACCTCAGAGAGGAGAGAGAGTGATACTGGCTCAAAAACATTAAACACAGAGAGGACAGGAGAAGAGCACAAGTCAAAACTGTTAGACATGTTCTTAATGCTCTGTTTAACAGAGGCTAATTTATCAACAAAATAATGGAGGAAATCATTACAGGTTGATGTTGAGGCCTGCTGTAGAGCATGACTAGATGGGTTTATAACAGACTGAATTGTATTAAATAGCGCTCTAGGACGATTAGAGCTGGTGGAAATAACATTAGACAGATACTGACATTTAGATGTTTTGACAGCATTTTGATATTCAGTAAGACTGTCTCTCAATATACCCAGTGAAACATGCAACTTGTCCTTTTTCCCATTTGCGCTTGGCCTGCCTGCACCTCCGTCTAAGGGCATGGGTGGTGTCATTAAGCCAAGGTTCTAGTTGAGTCCTGACAGCTCTGCATCTGAGTGGTGCAATGATGTTAAAAATCTCTGAGCAGGTGGAGTTGAAGGAGGAGATGAAGACTTCTGTGCAGAGTGGAAAGACCACCTCGTCCTGAGAGTAAAGACTGGTGTTCATAAAGGCAGCAGCAAATTCTCCAGCTGTGGTGGAAGTGATGATCCGGCGGTGAATGGCTGGAGTAAGGGATTTTGCTGCAGGGACCGGGCCTTTGAATTCAAACATAACAGGACGGTGGTCTGAAATGCAAATGTCACTTATTTCTGAGATTAATACAGTGAGTCCATGAGAGATGATCAGGTCCAATGTGTGGCCGTGCTGGTGTGTGGGAGCGTTCACTGACTGTGTCAGATCCAAAGAGACCAGAAGGCTCTGAAAGTCATTGGACAGTTGACTTGATGGGCAGCAAACGTGAATATTGAAGTCACCACAAATTAATAAACTGTCGTATTGTGTTCGTAATTCCCCAAGTAACTCAGAGAACTTCGGAATAAAATCCTTATTATATTTTGGAGGTCGGTAGACAACAGCACACAGTAGAGGACATGCAAATGGAGCCAAGAATAGCTGAAGCTCAAAGCTACTATAGTTCTTAGCTGGAAGCAGACGACAGTTCAAGTGTTGTTTGAAGACAGAAGCCAGACCACCACCACGACTGGACACTCGCGGCGTACTCAGGAAAGAATAGCCGGGAGGGAGGAGCTCCGAGAAAGCGCTGTTATCACCTGGTTTTAGCCAGGTCTCCGTGAGCATGAGAAAATCCAGGTCGTGAGTGGAAATCAAGTTGTTTAGGATGAAGGTCTTGTTTGTGAGCAATCGAGTGTTAATCAAAGCTGCGTGCACAGACCTACAGTTCACCGACTGCAGAGCGGCAGGATTGAGCGGGCGAAGATTCCCTCGCACGCAGCCCCGCACCTGAATCCTCACCGGCCGGCAACACGGAAGTAAACACCCAGTGTCAGGGAGAGCTGGTCGGAGCCACCGATAGTTGAACTCCAAGGAGCGGCGCAGGTCAAATTTTTCGCACACCGTGGATTTTCCATTCAGCGAACAGCCAGAAACATCCGTACATATTGAAGCCAGGTAAGCCTTGAGTCTTACGAGCACCTCTCCTCTTTTCCCGCGTCTCTGCTTCTTATTGTGAGGCAACGTGCAGAAAGGACGCCACAGATAGGCCATACACAGCGGCGCCATCTTGGATTCAATTACAATTACTATGCAACTGACTGCACGCGCCAGTAAAAGGATAACGGCACACAGAGAGAGGCAGCGTTTTTGGTTTGTTGCTGGTGGATCATTTAAGTTCGGCAGAGTTCAAAACGGAGTTCAAAATATTTGTTCCATGCAGAAATGATTTTTTGTTTTCTCTGCTGTTCATTGATTTCATAAATGCAACAAATTATAGTTTGTTTATACATAGCATAAAAGCAAAAAAAAAAAAAAGTGCAGTGTTATTTCATTTTAAATGTCAAAAGGGTTTAAGGGCTCCCGATATTTTGTTTACTGTAGGAAATGGGTCCAAATGGCTCTCTGAGTGGTAAAGGTTGCCAACCCCTGACTTAAGGTTACAAACTTTTTTTTTTTTTTCATTTTCTACCGCTTTGTCCCGTTAGGGGTCGCGGGTGACTGGAGCCTATCCCAGCAGCTTTGGGCCTGAGGCGGGGTACATCCTGGACAGTGGCCAGTTAGTCGCAGGGCTGACATTTAGAGACAGACAGAGACATACAACCATTCACTCTCACATTCATTCACTAGAGACACTTTAGAGTTGCCAATTAACCTGTACATGCATGTCTTTGGACGGTGGAAGGAAGCCGGAGTACCCGGAGAGAACCCACGGTAACACGTGGAGGACATGCAGACTCCTCACAGAAAGACCAGAGTCGGCCGAGAATGTTTGAGCCGGCCGGGTTTTGAACTCACGACCTTCTTGCTGTAAGGCAGGAGTGCTAACCACTCTGCCACGTGCACCCACCCAAAAATACAAACTTGCATTTTTATATTCATGCGGCTCAGCCACATGAATATACAAGCTGGCCATTCATCACAAGCTGATATAAAGCAGTTACTGCCTTAAAGAGCGCAGTAATTATGCCACTACAACGGGCTACTCTTCCCGCCAACTTTGTTTGGGAAGCATTGTTCACAGCTCCAGCCAAACATGCGCGAGCATGAACGATCCAAAAATACATCACAAACCGATATTAGAGGAGAAGTGGGACTTGGGACTCACTTTGCCATAACTGCTGGCCAACATGTTGATTGACAAGTACATGGCACGCACTCACAAGCGCAGTGTATGCAAGCCCAGCTCCTCCCGCTGCAGAATGAGATAGCAGCCAGCAAGAAGCAATAGTGTGACCAGCTGCTTTTTGAGCATTTTAAAAAGCAACAAATCATACTGGTGTATTTTGATGTCAAAATCCGTGCCTGCTACGCAAAATGCGTACAGGTGGTGGATCTGCAAAGTGGTATGGCATGCTTTTTGGGGGACACTTTGGACTAGAGCTGCAACTAAATTATTTTTTCTGTCGACTAATCTAACAATTATTTTATTTTTATTCTTTTTCTTCAATCTACTGTATTTTTATAAAATGTATACAAAATAACACTAGATTACTGTATTTTAAAGAGGGTAGTAAATATGCATATTTTATTGTCATTTTATTATATAATAAAAAAGAAAGCATTTTAAACTATTAACTAAAAAGATAATTTGTTATTAATGACATACTTATGATTATGTTTTATTTAATTGTTTTTTTTTTTTCTTTTCTGAAATTAAATTATTAATAACAGTAACTTGTAAAGCAAAATTAAGTAAACTAAAGTACAACTACAACTTCTAATATACCATAACTAGTAAAATAGTTAAAAGTATTAAAATAGATCTGAGAAATATTTTTTCCGGACTATAAGCCGCACCTGAATATAAGCCGCACTCACTGAATTTAAAAAAAATAATTATTTTGAACATTAAATAAGCCACACATGTCTATAAGCCGCAGGTGCCTACCGGTACATTGAAACAAATGAACTTTACACAGGCTTTAACGAAACACGGCTTGTAACAAAAATAAACTGGCTTTAAAAAAAAAAAAATGGCAGTAAACAGTAGCCTACCAAGAAAGTCATTGGTCACTATCTTCCTCCTCCTGTGCACTGAAACCAGTGAAGTCATCTCCTTCGGTGTCGGAGTTGAATAGCCTCAGAATTGCTTCATCCGATATTGGATCGTTTTCATTGTCGCTCTCGTCACTTTCCGGAGGCAAATCCCCCGCTGGGCCCTCTTTAAGCTTCATTCCGCCAAAAAACTGAGCACGTGTTTAAAAAAAAAAAAAAAAAAATTGAAAGCGGGAAAAATCCATATATTAGCCGCGTCGTTGTTTAAGCCGTGAGGTTCAAAGCGTGGAAAAAAGTTGCGGCTTATAGGCTGGAAATTACGGTAGTGTAGGTGTTTGGATGCATTAGCTTTATCTGTTCTTATCCAAATGCATAGTGAGTAGTTTTTTTAGAGTGTGGAACCTCTCATAAAGGCACAACACACAGCCATCACTTTTATTACGATCGCTGCTTTGATTAGCGCATTCGCGCTGACTATTTTACCCTTCCTCTCCCTCCTCTACTGGGTAAAGTGTCAGGATGAGCAACATGCATTTCTCCCACACAGTTGTAACTGGAAGTTGCGTTATTTCCAAACTCCCTGTAACTACCACGGCCACAGCAAGTACACCTGCCCCGGCTTCCATCTGTGCTAAAAGTAAAGCAGCAGGTGCTACGCGCACACGGCTTTCCTTCCCAAACTCTCCGTCTCTACCGCGGCCAGAGCGACTAGTTTCCTCCTGTTTCTTACACTGATTTTGAACAAAGTGTGTGAAAAACGGAGTGTGCTTTAAGTAGCTACAGAGAGAGGCACCAGCAGCGTCGCCGCTACTCTCGCTCATTCTCACTTACACTTGGCTGAAAAGACTGAAGGTAGATAGTAGGTCTGATTCCCCTCAAAATCAGAGTCAGCCACTACTAATGCCAAAGCTTCATTACAGGTGTATTTTTTATTTGTCATTTTCGCGTTTATCAGCTGGCGTTTAGAAAATGAGGCTTCTACTAAGCCGGTCCTGACAAGCCCACTGACGCGTCGACGTATTTTACGCACGCCAACGTATTTTTGTAGTCAACGACATTGACGCGTCGCTGCAGCACTACTTTGGACCCCTTTTGGTAATGGAAACACGCACAAACCGCACTGTCCCAGTGGAAACCAGGCTCAAGTCTAAGTTCCAGTACATGCACCTTCCATGGCCTCCGTATGCCTTTGAAAAAAGCTGGCATCCACATTGGCAACACAACTGCTTCTTTCAGGAGTTTTTTAGCATCTTCTAGATCTGCGATATTGTCCCTAAAAAGATTTCACACAATAAACATGAGAAGGAAAAGAAATGTGTGAACTACCAATACCAACCTCAAAAGCTGCTTTTAGTTAATACTCACCATTTGATGTTTGGATTCTGGGTTATAATGTCTCTCTCCAGGGCCTCCACTAGGTCTTTGTCATATCCACTTCCATCAAACTTTTTCACTTCTTTCTCCTGAATGTCCACTTTATTCTGAAAGCACACAAACACCTGGCTGTGGTCAGTGCTCCTAGTGTAAACGCAACTGACAGTTTGGACACTTAGGACCGCTGCAGCTCAGCAACAAGCTGCATCTTAAGTCTTTTTACTCAATATCTATTCAGTGAGATAACATAATCCCAGCATAGCCAGGGGTGTGGTTTACCCACACACTTTGTACCCTGAACAATTCCACATGCGAAGAGAGACATATTTCCACTAAGGTGATGGGGTAAGCTACGGGTGACCTATACCACTTTTGGGACAGTAACCTTTTGCTGTGGTTTCAAAAGTGAGTCACAAGAAGCAGGCATTAAACACAGTGGTTTGTTGACTGGACAATAGAGAATCCTCGCCCCAGGACAAAATCAGTTTGTCAACCTGCAGACCTTACTCTAACTATGCTCATAGCTCAATTAAACGCTTTACAGCTGGAAATCACACCTTATCTGAGTTTACAGCACAAGAGATAATCAAAATACTGTGTCCGCTCAGACTAATGCTGCATTGATGTACTGTAATCTTTAAGATTTCACAGCATTAAGCGTTTGTTAAAAAAGGAAAAGAAGCTAACCTGACTCATTCGTAACATTAAATGCCTGGCTGATTTGCTTTGTATTAATAAATAAACGAAAACAGACCAACATTACAAGACGTAAACAAACTAAGAACAGGTCCATAACTCATTACTTTTATGTGTTCTTTGAGACTCAATGTGGGGCGCAGTGGCTCAGTGGTAGAGTGTTTGTCCTTTAACCGGAAGGTAGGTGGTTCGATTCCCACTCTCCCCACAGCTTATACCGTTGTGTCCTTGGACAAGACACTTTGCCTCCCAGGGGCTATAACACTGGTAATTTGTAGCTCAATGCAAGTTGCTTTGAATAAAAAACGTCAGCCAAATGAATAAATGTAAAAATGTAAATATATAACAAAAAGACACCAAAAAGGTTTAATGGGTCATTTAAAGATTACCGTCAGAAAAATAAAGTGGGCCAGGTCAAAGACCATGGTTTTAAAAGGTTAAATAAAAATGTCATTCATATAATTTTATGCAACATCAAATTTCTTAACATATAGCCACAAGAAAAATGAGTTTATGTGTTCCTCATAGTTATTGAGCATTTGTATAAAAAAAAAAAAAAAAAAAGATGAACGCAGAAAGATGAAGAGCAGAAACTGGAGCAGCTATGTAGATTAAACAGGTTGGATTTATGAGGCTGAAAACCACATCAGACATAATACAAAGTCTTACCACCAAAAGCAAATGACAAAAAAATGCTTAGGCAATGGTGCTCTTAAAATGTATAAAGTTGAGCGCTGCTCAACTGAAATCTACACTCCAAACGCCTGATTTGCGTCACTGGCGTTCCCTCATGCGCGTGCTCAATAAGATTTGAATTTGAAAATGAATGGTCGCTTTTGGTCCTTCACCTTATCATCCTTAGCTTTGCCTGCCACCTCCTTTGCATCCTTGGTGTCCTTGTCTTTGGCCCTAGAAGCCTTGCTGCGATCTCCATTGGCACCCCGAGGCGAGTGTCGCTGTTGGGCCCTCACTGCCACACTCAGACGGTTATTAGGAAGTTTGTGTTCTTTGCACGGATTAGCAGGACGCCTCACTGGACAGGGGGAATGTCTGGAGAACACATGCCTCATGATAATGACTGCCACAGTGTATAAACCCAAGTCTACAGATTATTTCAAATAGCTTGGCAAAAACTGGAACATTAGGAGCCCTGCTTCACTGTGCCTCCGAGTCAACCCTTTTGGTTTTATTTGATATTTTTTGTGTCTTTGATAAAACTGTAATGGAATCTTTTATAACATCTTGAATAAACTGCAATAGAAATAGCTTTTACATAAGGTAAAACTATTGAAGTAATGTAAATTGTACTCCCACAGTGTGAGACTTATAAGGCTCCAGCCTCCACTAATCTAACTCATGCCACATGCAGCACACTGTTCAGAACATGTCAGAGACAATATGTTTTTTTAAATCTGTCTTTTTCTAGACCTTAGCTCCATGTGCACAGGCCTTTTGTCGTGGTCATCATGGTTGGCAGATTTAGCAGGTGGTGCATCTAACTGAAAGTTCTCCAAAGTTGACATGATGTCCTGGACTTGACGACTCTCTTCACCAATTTCCTGCCACAGCTGAAAAACAGACATATACACATTTGGTTTTGAGTCAGAGAAGCAGAGGAAAGCAAAAAGAAAGTAATGCTTAAGGGGAAGCAGAAGAAAGGCCCACAGCTTAAGTAAAAAAACTTTTACAAGCTATTGTTTTCACATTCAATTAAAAATAACTTTTTTAATTTCTAAAGGGAATTCTAGTTAGGTCTCTTCAAATTAGTGAATTCAGTTGAGTCAGTAGTCTTCATCTGCCATATACAGACTGATTGTACAGTCTTATGGCAGCCAGGACAAAGGAGTTTTTGTGGCGTTCTGTCCTGCAGCTGACAAATCTCAGATGTCCACTGGCTGCTCTGAATGCAAGGATGGTCCAAGACAGTAAAGCATCTGGGCTGTTGTGTGTCTGTTGCTTCACTGTCTCAACCAGAGTCTCTAAACTAACATCTATAGTTGAACTAGTCTCTATAGTTTTTCAAATTGCCTACAATTTTTCTACAATATTAAATCAGACAATTTTGGTCCTTAGATGGCAATCGGCCAAAATTTTGCCTATATACGCTGATATTAACATTATATTTTTGACATATGAACTATTGGAAAAGGCCCTGCTCTTATTTGTTAATGATGTTATTTGTCTATTATATATATTTAACCCCTAAAGCGCTTGTCAGTGCGTGCTGGTTGTGGACACACTAGCTGTGTTTAAAGTCAAACTAAGTAACATTTTTACCTTCATAAGTAGTTTTCTTAGTCCTTACAATGGTTAACCGAGTTTTACGGTTGCGTTACGGTAGTTCTAAGTACACATAGTGACCTCCAGCAGTGTGATAAGTGTATGAACCCGCTAAGATCATACCAAAACAGCATACGCTTTATTTTATCAGAGGAGCCATCAAAAACACAGAAAACCATTGTCTTAAGAATCTAGGAAAAGAAAACGTCAGAGAGAGCTTGTTCTCGAGTCAACCTTGGCTAAGCTTTCATGGAAAGTACTCAAAACCAACTGCGACGTCACTCCATAACATTAATTTTGTTGGTTTGGAACCAAGACTGCTTGTTTACTAGTGTATTTGGTGTCATTGTCTTGTTGAAACAAACAATTCAAGGGCATGTCCTCTTCAGCATAAGACAACATGACCTTTTCAAGTATTTTGACATATGCAACCTGATCCATAAACCCTGGTATGCGATAAATAGGCTCAACACTATAGTAGGAGAAACATGCCCATATCATGGTGCTTGCTTCACTGTCTTCACTGTGTTCTGTGGCTTGAATTCAGAGTTTGGGGATCATCTCACCCTTGAACCCAAAAATAACCATTTCTCTTTAGGCCAGCTGATGTGTTCTTTGGCAAATTTTAACCTCTTTGGCACATGCTTTTTTTTTTTTTTCTTTTATAAACAGAGGGACTTTGTGGGGGATTCTTGAAAATAGTTTAGCTTCACACAGACATCTTCTGTCACAGTACTTACAGGTAACTCCAGACTGTCTTTGATCATCCTGGAGATGATCACTGACCGAGCCTTTGCCATTCTGGTTATTCTTCGATCCATTTTGATGGTTGTCTTCCATTTTCGTCCACGTCTCTCTGGTTTTGCTATCCATTTTAATGCATTTAAGATAATTTTAGCTTAACAGGCTATCATTTTTTGAACCTCTATATAGGTTTTCCCTACTCCAATCAACTTTACAATCAAAGTACGCTGTTCTTCTGAACAATGTCTTAAATGACCCATTTTCCTCATGCTTTTAAATGCATGTTCAACAAGTGCTGGCTTCATCCTCAAATAGGGGCCACCTGGTTTTTCACAAAATTGATGACCTCAGTGATTGAATGCCACACTGCTATTTGTTTTGAACACAACCCTTTCAACTAATTGCCCAATTGCACAGCCTTACGAGCGTGCATATCATGAATGCTGGGTCTTGTTTGTTTTCTGAGAATCTACTGCACCTAATGGTAACTTGTTTGCCATTTAGCAATAAAAAAGAATATACTAAAAACCTGGATTATTCTGGTTAGCCATATTGTACTGCCATTATTTTGAACAATACTGTATATACAAATATATAATTCATACATAAACATCAAACACTCCTTTAGTAAAGGTGTTCTTGCCAGTGACAAAAAGAACAATTTAATAACTTTTTAATCATTCTTTTGTCTATGAACAAATCCAATAGAAACAGGTCTAACAGTGATCTCACCAATTAAAACAAATTTTCTTTACCTAAATCAGGGGTGCCCAAAGCGAGGCCCGGAGGACAAAATTGGCCCACCAAGAAGTTTGAGTTTAGCTCTTTGCTAATACAGATTACTACTCACAAGACTTTTTGTCTGTTTTGGAAAGAGTAAAGCTCAGCCTCTAACACGTATGTTTTTTTTGCATGCTCGTCAAGTCTGCGCAGAGCCAACTTGTATGTGCAGCAGCGGAGAGAGACGCAGTGAGCGAATGAACACCTTTTGCGTTCAAGTTAATTTATTTATGCGTTTAGGTGTTGGGAGTTCACCCCGGTGAATGAGAGGGTCGCTTCCCTGCGCCTTTGGGTCGGGGGTTCTCACCGTTTGTGCTTACGGGCCAAATGGCAGTGTAGTGTACCCAGCCTTGGAGTCTCTGGGAGGTGTGCAGGAAAGTGCTCCAACCAGGGACTTTAACCCTCACATGGGCAGCGACAGCGACACCTGGAGAGGCGTGATTGGATGGAATGCCCTCCCTGATCTGAACCCGAGTTGTGTTCCGTTATTGGACTTCTGTGCTAGTCACAATTTGTCCATAATGAACACCATTTTCAACTATAAGAGTGTCCACCCTAGGTCGGAGGCCGATTATCGACCTTGTAGTTTCATCTGATCTCTGGTCGTACATCTTGGACCCCTGGGTAGAAAGAGGGGCGGCGCTGTCAACTTATCACCACCTGGTGGTTGTTGGATCCGATGGCGGGGGAGAAAGCTGTACAGACTCAGCAGGCCCAAAAGTTCTGTGAGGGTCTGTTGGGAACGTTTAGCCTAGTTCCCGGTCAGCGAGATCTTCAACTCCCACCCCCGGCAGAGCGCCACTCGGAGCTGTGGCCATAAAGTCTTCCTTGAACCTGGTGGTGGTCACCGTAAGTAAGGGATGCCTTCAGGCAAGCAGGAGACCTATCGAGCCTGGTTGGCTCGTGGGACTCCTTAGGCAGCTGATGCCAAGCGGATTGCAGCCCGGCTAGTTGTGGAGGCAAAAACTCGGGTCTGAGAGGAGTTCGGTGAGGCCATGGAGAAAGACTATCGGCCGGTCTTGAAGAAATTCTGGCAAACCGTCCAGCGCCTCAGGAGGGGGAAGCAGTGCCCTGCCAACACTGTTTACAGTGAAGGTGGGACTCTGCTGACATCAACATTGATGTCAGCTGACATTGTTGGCCGGTTGAAGAAATACTTCAAGGCTCTCTTCAACCCCACTGACACGTCTTTCAATGAGGAAGCAGAGGCCTCAGAGGTTTCATCCATCATCCTAGCTCAGGGGTTGGCAACCCGCGGCTCCAGAGCCTGATGCAACTCCGTGCGGCTTTTGAAACTAATTATTTATTCATTCATTCTCTACTGCTTTGTCCCGTTAGGGGTCACGGGTGACTGGAGCCTATCCCAGCAGCTTTGGGCCTGAGGCGGGGTACACCCTGGACAGGAGCTAAATGAATCATTTAGCCAGTTTAGCCGATTCATTTAGCCAGTTATTTGAAGGGCTGACATATAGAGACAGACAGTGACAGACAACCATTCACTCTCACATTCATTCACTAGGGACACTTTAGAGTTGCCAATTAACCTATACATGCATGTCTTTGGACGGTGGGAGGAAGCCGGAGTACCCGGAGAGAACCAACGGTAACACGCGGAGGACATGCAGACTCCGGAGATGGCCGAGAATATTTGAGTCGGCCGGGTTTTAAACTCACAACCTTCTTGCTGTGAAGCAGGAGTGCCAACTACGTGCACTCTGAAAATAATTAATGAGTAATTAAAGTGTATTTTATTTTAGTTTGTTTTTAATGTTGTCGCTGTTACTGTGTGTCACAAATGCCAATGTGCGCCACCCGCGCGATTTCTTGGAACTTTTTGAATCCCAGGTAGGCCAACTATGGATAATTCTAAGTAAAGGAAAGAAGAAAATGGAACGTGGGCCGATTCATTTGCTTTCAAGGCTGACGAGACCAGTTTACCAGTATGCTTAATATGTAATGAGGGGATATGCAGATGTTTTCTAACATAAACTTTATTAAAAGCCAACATTGGGTACGCCTCACAGATGACAGCTTACGATCCTGTGTCAGGATGAAGGTGACGGCATACAGCCCTGATGTGCAGACACATCCTGTCCGCTGAGGTTCAGGATCAGAAATTACATTAACCAAGTATGATAAATCTTTTAATTGCCTATTATTTTGCATATATTCAAATTTTTTCATTGTTCAGTGAAATAATCCTTTAATTATTCAGATTGACAGCCCACTGCATGCGCAGGAAAAGGACGACCGCACACAGATAGAGGACGCCGTTTTTGGTTTGCTGCAGGTGGATAATTTAAGTCCTAATATATATATATATATATATATATATATATATATATATATATATATATATATATAAAGAACTCAAATAGACATCGAGTAATTTACTTAAAATTATCTTTCAACCAAACGTATTTTTTTCAGAGTTCAAAATGTTTTTGTTGCATGCAGAAATGTAGTTTTGTTTTCTCTGCAGTCGTTCATTGATTTCATAAATGCAGGACATTATAGTTTGTTTATACACAGAATAAAATGCAAATAAATGTGCAGTGTTTTTTCATTTTAAATGTCAAAAGAGTTTTGTGGCTTCCAGTGTTTTCTTTACTGTGGGAAACGGGTCCAAATGACTCTTTGAGTAGTAAAGGTTGCCGACCCCTACCCTAGCTGAAGTCACTGAGCTAGTTGGGTGGATGAGATACACCCCGAGTATCTCTGGATGTTGTAGGGCTGTCCTGGCTGACACACTTCTGCAAAATGGCGTGGCGGTAGGGGACAGCATCTGCAGGATTTCTAGGCGCAGCCAGGTGCCGGAGGGAGTCTGGTTTGGGGACCACAGGATCTTGTCTCTGCTTTTTGCAGATATTGCTCCATCAGCCCAGGACCTTCCGTGTGCACTGGGCCGGTTTGCTGCCGTGTGTGAAGCTGCTGGACTGAGGATCAGCACCTCCAAGTCTGAGACCATGGTTCACAGTCGGAAAAGGGTGTCTTGCCCCCTTTAGGTTTGTGGAGAGCTCCTGCCTCAAGTGGAGGAGTTCAAGTATCTTGGAGTCATGTTCACGAGTGAGGGAAGGAAAGAGTGTGAGATTGACAGACAGATTGGTGCAGCTTCTGCAGTGATGTGGTTGATGTACCGGTCTGTCATGGTGAAGAAGGACGTCAGCTGCAAGGCGAAGCTCTCAATTTACCTGCCAATCTACGTACCCTTCTCTCACCTATGGTCATGAGCTTTGAGTCATGACCGAAAAACAAGATCCAGGATACAGGCGGACAAAATAAGCTTTCTCCAGGAAGGCCTCAGTATTCCCCCGGAAGAGCTGGAGGAAGTGTCTGGGGAGTAGGAAAGTCTGGGCAATTCTGCTTAGACAAGATCAGACTGCCCCCGCAACCCAGCGCCGGATAAGCAGTAGGAGATGGATGGATGGATTTATTTATGCTGCCACACCTCTGATTTGAATGAGGATGAGACTTCCCTAATATCAACATCCACACTCTCGTTGCCATGCTAGAAACTGTTTGCAAAAACTTGTTGAATGCGAGTTTGCAGTAAACAGAGCGGCCCCTGATGTTCAAAACATGAATCGTGAATCAATTAACATCTCAACCGGCTGGAACTGTCACATATGTGAATGGATTTTCAGCCGGCTGACGGTTAATTGTTACATCACTGCTGATGGGTAAATGACAATTTTGGGTGTAACAACCTTTAGGGTGATAAAATAAAGTTTAATAAAAAATGTATCTCCGTCAAATCCAACTTTGAGGTAGGATCAGGGTAATCCTGATTTTCTGGAACATATTGATCTAAATTTTCCTCTTAAATTTTGAAATACTCAGTAGCAGCTTTTAATTGGGATCAAAAGGCAGGATTAGATTCCCGAATTGGAATCTTCAGGATCAGATTTGCTTTAAAATACTTTTTTTGGGGATCAGATAAGGATTTACTCTAATCCAGGTGGATTAATCCTGTGGGATCATTTTGTAATAAAGGCCCCCAGAGGATTCAAACCCCCAATCTCCCATACCACCGTAGAGGAGCTAGTGTAATATATGAAGAGTAATTATACTTGAGAAAAAACACAGTGCGTCTGTACCTGCTGCCATCTCTGCTGGTAGGCTCCATCACACACTGTGAAGATGTACTTCTTGATTTGTTCCAACAGACCATGATAGAGTACACTGGCCGAGCTGTAGTTCCCCAGTAAGGCATACTCCCGGGCCAGCTTCACATTCTCATTGATCTCTCTTACACTCATGTCACTGCGGTATACAACAGAAACAAAGCAGCAACCACTTCAGAAATAAGACTGAATACATCATAAATATAAAGGTCCATTTTAATCTACAGAAGTAAGAGATAATGTAATATCATGGGCATAAAAGTGTATGTGCATGTTGTTAAAAGAAGGCTATGAGGTGGTGTTGTGAAATGGGAACTGGTCTTTAGAATCTAATTCTTCTAGCCGTTTTATGATCCATTTAAATGAAATTTAAGTCATAATGGTCTGTGTATGAAGTATCATTCATTTACATATTTACAAGTTTTACAAATGAAAATGCTTTTCAGGGTATTTCCTTGTACCATTCTCCAACTTTTAACAACAAAAAAGAATGCTGCCATTGTAAACAAAGCACTTCCTTTCAACATAAAAGCTTTATAGAATTAACAGCATTTAAAAAGGCAAATAATTACAAAGGAGTAGTTTAGTGTTTATGGTGCGTCATTACTATAGCTACCAGGCTACCATTACACAAAATATAATTATAACAAATATATGATCTGCTCACCAAAAATCTGATTTCACTTATTTCAATTCTCTGAAATTTTGCCAGGGTGACATGACAACACTGTTCTAGGCTATATTTAATGATAGAAATCTGGTAGTCAAGATTCCTGAAGCCATCTGATGAGTCACTTTTATTTTAATGTTAGACATTCATGTATTTTCTTCTGTTTAGTCCCATTAGGGGTCACGGGTTGTATGCCAACTTTGGGCTTAAGGCAGGGTACAACCTGGACAATGGCCAGTTGGTCAGACTTTTATGTTAAAAGGAAGCGGTCTCCGTTTACAGCGGCTCACTTCCTTATCTAAATTTGTTGGACAAAGTTAGAGAATGCTACAAGGAAATACCCTGAAAACAAGCATTTGTATTTGTAAACTTGTACATACTATTTACATTTATTCATTTAGCTGACACTTTAATCCAAATCGACTTTCATTGTTCTGATGCAATTGCCAGTGTTACAGCCACAATAAATTATACTTCTCAACTATATATAATATACAGTTACCGTAATTTCCAGACTATAAGCCGCAACTTTTTCCCACGCTTTGAACCTCGCGGCTTAAACAACAATGCAGCTAATATATGGATTTTTCCCGCTTTCAAATTTTTTATTTTTTTAAACACCTTCTGTGACGTGCTCAGTTTTTTGGCGGAATGAAGCTTGAAGAGGGCTCAGCGGGGGATTTGCCTCCGGAAAGTGACGAGAGCGATAATGAAAATGATCCAATATCGGATGAAGCAATTCTGAGGCTATTCAACTCCGACACCGAAGGAGATGACTTCAGTGGTTTCAGTGCACAGGAGGAGGAAGATAGTGACCAATGACTTTCTTGGTAGGCTACCGTTTACTGCTATTTTTTTTTAAAAGCCAGTTTATTTTTGTTACAAGCCGTGTTTTGTTAAAGCCTGTGTAAAGTTCATTTGTTTCAATGTACTGGTAGGCACCTGCGGCTTATAGGCATGTGTGGCTTATTTAATGTTCAAAATAATTATTTTTTTTAAATTCAGTGGTGCGGCTTATATTCAGGTGCGGCTTATAGTCCGGAAATTACGGTACTACTCAACTGTAGCATCTACCTGTCCAGGGACTACAAATATAGACCACAGCATAAACATGGATGTCATCTGCCCATTGCTCATGGATATTGGCCATACCACAGGGCAATCAAATTGCAGTTACATCCGTGCTTTTCTGCTGTTACTACATAGTAAAACAAGAGTTTTCAAATAGCATAAATGGACGTAACTAAAATAAATTGGCTTCCAGAAACCAAAGGCATCTTTTATACCAGGCTGTAAACATGATTTTTACAATTTTAAAGTTGCCATTGGACCCCTTATTGTTTCGCATTTGGAGCCTGCCCTCTTGTGGACGGAGGTATATCGCTGTAAGGTGGCGCCCTTGCTCGAGGCCCATTTAAGGGGTTTTCATGTGAGGGGCTTGTTAGAAACAAGGAACAAGCTAAACTCTAGTACAATGCAAACTTATCTACATTATGATAGAATAAGTTAAATAAAATAAAATAAAAACCTCCTACAGATTCAATATACTCTTAAACCTTGGTCCTCAGAATGTCTGTCCCTACATAAACCGTTGACTCATTAGGTGCCGAGTTAATCCAAAAATGCCAAACAACATGTTTAGAAAGTTTGTACCCACCGTTTAAGCTCGGTTTAGATTCGGGTGGTTGTTTCACCTCCCTCTTGCTCTCGGCTCCTCGGTGGTTCCGGAAAATGGTCGACAGTTGCTCAAGAACTTTTCAGACAAACACAATGCATTCCGCGGTCGAGGGAGTTGTGACTACTGTGGCCGCGCTGCTCAAAGAACGTGATGACGCAAGCACACACGCAAAATGGAGTAGGCGGTCGTCTTCTTCTTTGAATTTCTGCAGACCAGGCACGGTTAGTGCATTGCTGCCCCCCACCAGTCAAGTAGTGAAATAATCCATAAGTATCTCAGTATACAGTTGTGCTCAAAAGTTTACCCTGGCCACGTTTCAGAGAATATGAATGACAAAAAACTTTTTTTTACTAATAGTTAGTGGTTTGGTGAAGCCATTTATTGTCAATCAATAATTGTCTTTTTAAATCATAATGACAACAGAAACTACCCAAATGACCCCGATTAAAAGTTTACATACCCCAATCAATAAGTGCACTATACAGTAGTTTCCTCTCAGCTGCATAAGATGGGCATTGCAACATTCCCATACCTCAAACACGAGCTGGAGCCCTCAAATAACCCACAGTGCATCCAAGTTTCCCCTATCTCTTTTGGTCATTTTCGTTTTGTAAAGGTAACAATCTCTAGTTTCACTCAGAGCAGTCAGAATCTGTCTAAGTATTACTGATAAAATTTTATACACAAAAAAAAATACTTTTTGTGTGCTCGCCTAAAAAATTTTGTGAAAATAAAGGTGTCTATAGCTTCAGCAGGTAGTTATGAGGACTAAAACACACTGTGGGCACACTGTGGGCCAAAATAATTACTGGATGACTACTCACATTTCAAATTTGAAAAGAATATCTGTAAAAATGAGTATTTTACACCAGTTTTAATGTTGGTTAATCTAGGCGCTTTATTCCACTACAATGATTTATTCATTTTATCAAACACATTTGGAAAAAGTGCAATAAGTTCTGAATGCTTCAACCCACAGACTTCAATGAGGGCTCTTCTGAAAGCTTACATCAAGAGGAACCTGAATTTACACACAATGTAACTATTATAGTTATTAAAATTAATATTCCATAATAATTGGCATGTTTACATATGAAAATAGTCAAAATGAGTGTTTTGGGACAAAATATATATTTTTGAATAATATCCACACATAAAAACACACTGCAAACTATATACATTGGTCATAGCACTGCAATTTAGTGTTTTCAAGGTTCCAACAGCATCAAGGCCTGTTCACACCGGGACGAATTTCGCCGACGTTATTCGCCGACGTTTAACGCCTCGCGACTAAACAATGGGCGCCAATGTGAGCGTTCACACCGAAGCGAAAAACGCCACGCGTAAAAGCGTCACTTTTTTAAGAACGTCTCAGGTTCGTTTTTTTG
Organism: Neodontobutis hainanensis; assembly: GCA_024349245.1. NCBI lineage: Eukaryota > Metazoa > Chordata > Actinopteri > Gobiiformes > Odontobutidae > Neodontobutis > Neodontobutis hainanensis. Next base: position 14,421 of record JALDNG010000369.1, on the reverse strand, counting down.
TCAAAAACTATACGACCAATGAGATTGGCGCTTTTGTTCACGTGTCTGGAGCTCCTGAAGTTACAGTTAAACACAACTTGGGGGCGCTCAAACACAAAATGGTCTTGCAGAGCACACATATGTAACGGCAAAGAAGATACACGCCAAGTAGCGTCTACACTTCCGGGAAGAAATAAGACGACGAAAGACCTCTGACGTACAGTCTTCGGTGAAATTAAAAATTCATCAACTGTTGCATGATGCTGAGTTTGGCCAGGCCTCTTTTTTTCCACAGCCGTACCATCAGGGCACACCGCAGACCCCAACAAACTATGGACAATCTCCAACTCCTTGGCAACCCTTATAGATGTTTGATTTATACATTTTATTTCTGTTTTTAGTGTTTTTTTTATATACATTTATGCACTAATTTGCACTATTGTATACTTGCACTACAGTCGTGACTTAATAACACTGCCTTTTGTGACTCCCTTTTTTACTTTGATTGTTTTAGCAAGTTGTATACTATTTAAAGTTAAATTTCTCCAAAAAAAAATTGTGCATAAATGATTTTAAAGTAATGTAACATATTTTGGTATTTTGCATACATTTGCACTTAAGTATTCTTGAAATAGCTATGTGCCTAATTATGGAGTCATCACATTTATAGGCAACAGTTATCATTCTACAGGAACATGACCATTTTTCGAACAGCATTGTGCAGGGAATGATATTTTAAAGAAATTGCTAGCAAATATGTTTATTAAAAATACACATTTACCCAAATACAACGTAAATTTAGCTGTTTGGGACAAACCAAGTACTTTACATTTTGCAAAAAAGCTAGGCTTTAGCATAGAACATGTTATGTTATATCATAAATGAAATTTGATGTGGTGAGTGCTGCCATACAATCAGATGCAATAGATCGGATAGTGTAATCAAGTTCACAGATATATATATATATACACATATAGTAACTTTTCGAACTCACTGACGGACATTCTAAAATACCACCGAAAACGCTCATGATACATTTTCAGCTCTTGCACCAGTCGATAAAACTCCCCATGTTCTTCTCTTCTCGTAACTATGGGATGTATCCAATATCGGCGTCTTTTACGGCGTCTTTCCTCATTCAACAGAACAATCATTTCTTCATCGCTGGAACTGGAGCTGGAGCTACTGGTGCTTGAAATATTCATGTTTTCTTTGTATGATTTTTATACAAGCAAATACTTGCTCTCTTCTTCGGAGTGAAAAGCGAGGGTCAGAATTGTAAAGTTGCGCAGCGCCACCTTGTGTACCGGGATATTTCTGCTTTACATTAAGCGCCCCCTAATGTCAGGAAATTAAGTTGCATGTTCACTCGGCTCATCGTCAGCGCAAATCGCTTGGGTGTGAACACAGAAAACGCGTTGAAAAACGCTGACGAATAACGCTGACGAATAACGCTGGCGAATATTCGTCCCGGTGTGTACGGGCTTTTAGAAAGGAGAAAAGGAGAGAACAGAGAGTTGTCAAATTCCATCCCCCTCCTCCCCCCCTCCTGCTGCAGCTGCAGGTCTCTACTTCTCATTATTATTTTTTTCTTCAACTGCCTGTCTAAAATGCATAAAACAACTAAAACAGATGATATTTATTACTTATAATATGTAAAATATAAAAAGAGTATAGTTTTTACTCATAAAAAACTCAAAAGACACAAGTGCGTGTTGACGCAGCTGCCTCTCTCTCCTCTACTCTTCTCTGATGCGAGGCACCCCAGACCTTGAATTTTTTTAAAAAAGTTGCCGTGTTTGGTATTGCCGTAAACCGTAGCTCATTGGCTGTCTATTTATCGTATTGAGGACGCTCAGTGAGGCTTCTAGCCCAAACTAATGTTATGGGAATTGTACATCTCCATTAATGTTATACATTATGCTCTCACTCCTGCTCCAGTTCACATGCTTATCCACACACAAGTATGACTTAATGCCTTCAGCTATATCTATATCAGTTTGCACTACATCTAATCACTGTACAAGGACACTCTGTCCTGTTCACTTAGACACACATCTCTGACTGACACGTCAGCTCAATACACGTCCATCCACGACCCTGGAGCTGGGGGGGCTGGCATAATGTAAACCTATAAAGCCTCATGTATTGTTTACACCTTTAAGCAAAACCTTCCACGTACCATTGTTCATGTGTGTCCGTTTTGCTTCTCTTTGCAAAGATTAAACCTGTCTATTATTGTCAAATCCTATGCCGTCTCCATCGTCTGCTCATTTAATCTGTAACCAAAATTCTCTTAACATTTTGGGGGCTCGTCAGGGATATCAACATATGCTGTTTCTCGTGTAGAAAGTGAAACTGACGTGCACGGAAGAAATGCACAAAAAAGCATTTCTTTATAAGTCCTAAGATGCGCTGTTCGAGCATTACAGGCCAGACCTTCACTCTCTGTGTGTGAGACGCAGTGACGATATCTGAACTAAAAAAGAGAAAAAAGCAGAGAGACGATGAGAGACAGAAGTCTGGCTGAGGAAAGACTGGACCATTCGACTAAAAGTCAGGTAAAACAGCTGTTAATTTTTTTGATTTGTGATTGTGAACAGAGAAATCCGGAAGTAGGTTTTTGGGTTGCTTCTGCTTAAACTGTTTGGTGATTGCATGACATCTACCGTGGCGGGTATTTCCATGTTATTACTATTACTGTAGAAGAACCCTAAAAACTGAGGTACCGTCTGAGAGACGAGGAAATAGTATGTGTTTTAGTCGAGACCCTGCCTTTAGAGGTGTATGGTGAGATTTAAACGGGATGTTTTGATGTTAATCTGTGGTAATATTTGCAGATATTGCTTTAGTTTAATAAACATACATCCTAATACTCCACACCCAAAAACGTCTGGCCTAACTGCGGGTGTTGGTTTAAGGTTTTAATGGTTTAAATGGTGCGTTAGACGCACAAGTAGAGCTCGAGCTGACTCTTAGTCGAGACCCTGCCAAATCCTATGGTGAACGGTGAGATGGAGTCTGGAGTCACGTGACAATATAGTGACAAAACAGGCCTGCTTCTATTTTCACTGGCGAAGCCGGACAGGCCAACACTACAGGGCGACACTGGGTCCAGATGAGAGAAGGACCTTTGACTAACCCTTGAACAGGTCAGGAACATAAACACACACAGACACATAGACACAGAAGTACAGACACACACATAAAAACACACAGACACAAACACGGAACAGACACATCTACAGAAGTTGGATGTGCTTTTGAATTATGAGAAAAGTTTATAAATAGTCTGTTAAAGAACAGATATGTATTACTTTTGTGCGACACAGCAGAGATGAGATTAAAGAATTGACAAAGTAAGTCCAAAACTGTGAATAAATTATGAAAAATGCATAAAAGACCTGAATAAACTGACAAAATATATTTTTTTTTCTCAAATGTTTCCTCCTGTGAGCCTCTGGGTCTGCCTTTCTCAAGCAGCATGCCGTCTCTCAAGGTCGGCCACTGAAGAGGGCCGTCCCACAACTGTCCACCCCCCCGCCACACTCCTGCCACTCTCCGCCAAATCCACCCGCTCCGACCAAAGGCCTACAAGACGCTGCCCAGTGCCCAGCGGATCAGAGACAAAAGCGGTAAGAAAAACACATTTTCAAAATTTTATGTAATATGCACTAAATTTGACAAAAAGAAAGAAATAGGCTTTTCTCAAAGACGTGAAGCCTAAATAGAATACTGATTATGTTGTATTTCTCCGAGGAAAGCGCACAAATTCCTCTGGTCACGGGAGCGGGCGAGGCCGTGAGAGGTGGACGTGGTGGGGTGGAGGAGACAGAGAGGACGACATGTCTGCAGAGGGACAAAGAACAGACCCAGGCCACAGCAGGAGCAAGACTGACCTGAGATCAGAAGTTAAGTCATGTATGACACACGCATAGTGCCAATTAAAACACACAAAAAGACAGAACACGGAAGTGAAAACAGAAGGACAAGGACAGGTGAAGAGACAGACAGGTGAAGGAGAGGTGGACCACAGAGTAGAAAGACAAAGACAGGTGAACAGATAGAATGAGACAGACAGTTGAAGAATAAAAGGGAAAAGAAAAGTGAATAGCTAATACATTTATGTGATACAGGAGGGTGTGGATCAAAGATTTTAAAAGTTAAAAGTTAAAAGATCCAAAACCTTGGATCCAAAATAAAAGTATTGAAGTATTGTGCAAAACAATTGAAATCTTACTGTACATCAATTAGGACAAATGTTAGTATGAAAGAACTAATAAAAACTGAGACATAGTTATTGGGGATAGAATGAAAATTACCACTTTGTAATAAAAAACACTGTAGACAGTGAATAGAGTTAAACACCAGTGTTCCACAGTAACACAAGATAACAGAGGTGTCTTATCACCCTCCCTTTTCTTTGCTCATTCCCTTGAGCGAGAAAAGTATTCTTTTAAAAAAGTTGGAGACCAATTGTATGAGTCTATTAGTACTTAAACTAATAGAGGTCCTTAATATTAGTGTGGTTCAAAAACACTGTATAACATGAATGAAAATGGTCACTGTGTAATCAGAAGAATTTAAAAATGTGTCTTAAAGATGAAGTTATAAATATAATATAAATGATAGATATTTGGGCCATCAGCTCACATATAAAATAATTTATTCCAGAAGAAAGGAAATAAACAATTATGTATTTCTCTGGTTTGGTTCTGACAAAGTGTTGAGAAAGTGGATACAAAACAACCAATGTTTGGATTCACGAGGAATGTTTCAACACAAGATAACGTTCTGGGTCAAAGTAGCGGGGCTTCAAAGCATCCTCCCTTCTTTTGCTCAGGTCCGGAGCGAGAAATGTTTTTTCAATGAAGTTTAGCTCCACAGAAAGTGTTGGAGCCTTTACAGTTAACAAACGTTTTAATTTTGAAAATTGCTGAAGTAAAAATGTCAGTGACAGAAACAGACTGAACTGATAGGATAAAGGAAGGTTTATGATACGAATATAGATTAGAGAGAAAGAGAGATTAGAAAAACTGGAATGAAGACAAAATAAATACTGGCCAATGATTTTGAAATGGAACTTTCTAATAAAGGTTTAAGACCTGACACAAAAATAGATGCTGACGAGGGTCATCTTTACAATAAAGTTTAAACTACAATGTAGAGAAGTGGCATCTTTACAATAAAGTTTAAACTACAATGTAGATAAGTGGCATCTTTTAATAAAGTTTAAACTACAATGTAAATAAGTGGCATATTTACAGTAAAGTTTTAAACTGAAATGTAAGTGCGTAATCTGGGAATTGAAAACCTACCTATGTTAAAACTGTCAAAACAATCTTGAAGGATTGGAGGTAATTTATAGAAATTTTTTAAGTAAATTGTTAAAATGTAAAAATAGTCAAGGTTAAGAGCATAAGCCAAAGTGCTCTCTGTGTTTTAATCACTGCTTGAAGTGAATTGTAAAAAGTTTTTTTGATGAATCTGATTTAAATGCTGGAACGTTAGGATTAACACAATAGTCTGTCCTTTTGAATGGGATTGAATATTATTTTTGGTTGAACTGAAGAGGTGTTTATGGAGAACACAGTAAAACCTTACCTAAAAATAAAATATTAAATTTTAGCATTGTTTTAAATTAACATTATTGACTATAACTGAGTGAAATGTCGGGGTATCTGAATAAATAAAAAGAGAAGTTGATTTTATTTTACACTTAATGGGTTAAGTTTCTGTTTAACATTGAGTAAAGGGAACTCTTTATGTAGAGTCTGACACAAAATTAGTGAAAATGTGAAATTAAGAATGAATAAACGTTTTAAATATGCTGCAGTTAAAATTAATATGGAAAAGATGAAAAAAAAAATGGTTTACTGTATTTATTGAACTCCTGGTGTTAAAACTGAGTTTTATAGAGACAGTATGGAACAAATCTATACTGAACAAAACCTTAAAGAAATTGTTTATTATAAAAGTAAATACAGAAAAAATTTATACAGAGCTTTGTTGATTTTATGAACGGTCTTTCCTTTTAAACAACACAATGGTGATGAAGTTTTGGAGGAAAGCAGTGTGAAAAGAGGCTTTGTGGTGTGTTTGAGCAGCTGAGAGAGGCTGCCTGATTACAAGGTTAACCCCAGAGGGGTCTGACCCAAGAGTTTTTTTTAAAGGATTTTAAATTATTTATGTTTGCATCAGCTGATTAAAATTTTACTATAATTGCAGATGATAGTTACAGTTATAGGTAAAGACCTACAACTGTGGTAACTAAAACTAATTGGTAGCTAAAAATAAAACTGAAATAAATAAAGTTTTAAATATAACAGCCACAACAGTGATGCTATTTGGAAAACATAAAGAACAATTAGAAATGATAATTGCTGGACACGTCAGCTCAATACACGTCCATCCACGACCCTGGAGCTGGGGGCTGGCATAATGTAAACCTATAAAGCCTCATGTATTGTTTACACCTTTAAGCAAAACCATCCACGTACCATTGTTCATGTGTGTCCGTTTTGCTTCTCTTTGCAAAGATTAAACCTGTCTATTATTGTCAAATCATATGCCGTCTCCATCGTCTGCTCATTTAATCTGTAACCAAAATTCTCTTAACAACTAAAGCCGTTGAAGTGGGGCGTAGTCGTTCATCCATCTGTGGAGTTCCAAGTCTTCTCATTGGTCAAAGGCTGACCAAAACCCCTTTCAATTGGCCAAACAAGGTGTCAATCTAATGCTAACACTTCCTGCTAGCATTTGATTAGCTTTTTTCGGCGGTAGAAAAATGATGTTTTTTATTTACAAAAGAAACGACATAAAGTGTCACAGCTGACTTCAAGTTGGGAATACTTTTCGGCAGTTTTTGTGCCTTGGAGGCTTTAACATATCTTATGAACCTAATTATTTTACTGTATATTATTCCCTGGACCCTTAGGGATAAAAAGACATAAAGCTAATGATGATTTGGTGCTGTTCCGAGTCCAAGACAGCCTTCAATGACAAGTCCAAACTCTAACTTTGTGCTTGTATGTAAAAAAGGCTTTGCTGTTGGCGCTGTGGTTGTGTTGAAATGGTTTATATCGCCGGAAAGATGAGACTTTAAGCTTTAATTTGGTATATATATTGTTGGGGTTTGCATTACAAAGGGAATGTACAACGCGGTCTGTTTTATTTCTAACTTGGCATGACCCACCGGCGGGACGCGCTTAGTTTAAGGGTTAAAATATCATTTAATGATATTTTAATAATGTGTTAGGTCTTGGTAACTGTGGCGCTCTTGGTCCCTATTTCTTTTATTTAGTAGAGTTGTTCTTCCTCTCTTCTGTTTCCTGTTCTTGTTGTTAACAGAATCACATATGGACATTTGTGGAAGAGTATGGTGTTCCATTTGTGCCAATAATATGTTAAAGTGTACATTGCACATGTAAACTAATGGTTTGAGAAGTTGATCTTTGTGTAAATGCGTATGTTTTGCCCTCAAGATGTTCTGTATAATTGTTTTACATTGTCTTTTATTTTGAAGGCTCAGTCTATGACAGGAAGTTGTGACAGGAAATCAGCCATCTTGTATTTGCTCTCAGTAAGCACATGAGTCACAAGTTCATCTTCTGCCATCTGCCTTTTGTTTATGCCTTTGACACCACCGTCTGTAAGTTTTAGTTTTCTATACATAAGACCTACCATGTACATGCGTTATTTGTACAAGATTACTATTGGGAATGTGAAATTTGATATATTGTCATGAAGTACCTACAGTACTTATATTTTGTGTGTGTAAGCTAACATCAGCTATATTTTACTTTATGCTAAGGACCTTTTCTTTTTTTTGTTTGCAGTTTTACTCTGTTTTGAAGACATTTTGGAGCAATAAATTGGAGCTATGGACGCTACATCCTGACTCTGCGCATGTGTTTCAAAAGGAGTTAGGCTTACTGCTAAATTGTGTTAGATACACACAAGGAGAGCAGAATAGTAAAAAGACGGTATGCAACTGGCCTACAACAATACAGCGGCAAGTTACCTAATTCAACATGGATAAAGCACATCTAGAGGGCACTAGAGCACCTACCCAAGATACTAGGCCTAAAGACATTAATCCAAAGTCATTCCGAGATGGAGCATCAGCTAAAAGCCACAAAAGCTCCAGCTCAGGTAGATCATCTGTGAGCGCTGCAGCAGCAAAAGCAAGAGCCCTAGCTCTTGAGAGAAAAATATTAAAGTTGAAAAGGCCAAACTAGAAGCCAACCTTGAAGCCCTAAAATACGAAAGAGAGGCTTCAGCTGCTAACGCCCAGGCACAAGTATTGGAAGCAGCAGCAGACTTAGAGGAGGAAGGAGCCCGCAGCAGAAGAAGTTGCCCTGTCTCAATTCAAAATACACAAGAACGTGTAATTGACTACATAAAAGACCAAAATGCTCACCTTGATGAGAACACTGATTTTGTCTACTTCTCGGACCCGTCAGAGCAGTCTATTGCGCATCCTCGCAACCCTCCAATGCAGTATGTCTTAAAAGACTCCTGGCCTATTCTACCTCAAACTCACCAGATGCCACACCCCTCTCACCCACCTGTCCAGCTTAACACTCAAGGTCCCTTTCAAACCAGTAAAGAATTGGAACACAACCCTTTTAAGCCCAAGTTAAACTTACCAAAGTATGCTGACAATTCTCACACAAGTCTTCCAGAGTCTTCAGTTATGATGGACATGGCAAAGTACCTGGCACACAAAGAACTCATCAGCACTGGCCTTTTACACTTCGACGACTGTCCAGAAACATACAGAGCATGGAAATCTTCTTTCTCTAACACAATCAGAGACTTAGATCTATCAGCAAGTGAACAGTTGGATTTGCTCTCTAAATGGCTTGGGAAAGAATCAGCTGAACACGTCAGACGTCTAAGAGCAGTTAATATAGCTAATCCAGAGGCCGCATTAAAAACAGTGTGGGAAAGACTCGATGACTGTTATGGCGCTCCAGAAGTCATAGATAATGCTCTTTTTACAAAGCTTGACAACTTTCCAAAGATTTCAAATAAAGACAATCACAAGTTGAGAGAACTGGGAGACCTTTTAAATGAGCTTCTCTCTGCAAAGGAAGATGGCTACTTATCAGGCTTGGCATACTTGGACACTGCCCGTGGTATAAAACCTATTGTGGAGAAGTTGCCATATAACCTACAAGAAAAGTGGCTCGCTCAAGGATCAAGGTACAAATAAACTTATCAGGTCAGTTATCCCCCATTCTCCTATTTCACCTCTTTCATCTGCTATCAAGCTAAAACCAGAAACGATCCCAGCTTTACACATTTGGGAAACAACCTTCAGACAGAACGCACTATTCCAAAGCGCACAAATCTCAGAACTACAATCTCAGTGCACAAGACCAAACTCCAAATGAAGAAGCATCCAAATATGATGTAAACAAGCAGTGCCCTATCCATAATAAGCCCCACCCTTTAAAAAAGTGCCGTGGCTTCAGATTAAAGACTCTTGAAGAAAGAAAGGCTTATTTAAAGGAACAAGGCATCTGTTTTAAATGTTGCTCATCCTCTTCCCACCTTGCCCGAGACTGTAAAGTTATACTGAAATGTGACGAGTGCGTCAGCGAAAGTCATGTAACAGCTCTTCATCCCGGTCCACCTAAATGGGCAATGAAAGACTCAAATCCCTCACAAGATGACGGCGGGGAGCAAGAAAAGGAGGATACTGCAACAACTCCAGTAGTCAGACCTTTGTGCACCGAGGTTTGTGGTGACCATCTTAACTCAAAATCCTGCTCAAAGATCTGTCTTGTCAAAGTCTATGCAAAAGAGCTCCCACAGGAAGCTGTGAAAATGTATGCAATGCTTGATGATCAGAGCAATAGATCTCTAGCCAGGTCACAGTTTTTTGATGTGTTCAAGATAAAAGCTGACACGTACCCTTACACCCTGAAAACATGTGCTGGTCTCGCCTCAGGCTCTGGTAGAAGGGCTACTGGGTTCCAGATCGAAGCAGTCAAAGGTGGCATCAGTCTTTCATTACCAGAGCTAATTGAATGTGATGACTTACCAGACAATCGCGAGGAAATACCCACACCAGAGGCGGCTCTCCACCACCCTCACCTCAAGGATCTTGCCAAAGAAATACCAGCCCTAGACAATGATGCCCAGATCCTTCTTCCCCTTGGCCGCGACATTCTCTGTGCCCACAAGGTGAGACAGCAGATTAATGGTCATGGTGACACACCCTTTGCACAGAGACTTGATCTTGGATGGGTGTTAGTTGGTGATGTATGTTTGGGTAAGGTCCATAAGCCCACAGTCCACAACTACAAAACAAACATTCTAGAAGATGGTAGGCCCACTCTTTTCCGGCCATGCATGAGTCATGTCCATCTCAAACAAGTAAACAATCCCAGTCCAGCCAATGGACTCACACATGGTTTCTGTAACACTACAATGGACACTGACTCTCTCGGCCTCACAGTCTTTGCAAGAACTGCCAATGACGATAAGCGTGCCTTCTCCATAGAAGATGTACAGTTCCTCAAAATAATGGACAAACAAGTTTTCCAAGACGAGTCAAACAGTTGGGTTGCTCCTCTTCCCTTCAAGTCTCCCAGACCTCCATTGCCAAACAACCGAGATCAAGCCATGATACGCCTCTCTTCGCTACAACGCATGCTAGAGCGCAAGCCAAAGATGAAAGAACAGTTTGTTTCTTTCATGCAAAAGGTATTCAACAATAACCACGCAGAGCCAGCACCTCCACTACGAGAAGGAAGCGAGTGCTGGTACTTGCCATTGTTCGGAGTCTATCACCCCAAAAAGCCTGAACAAATTAGAGTTGTGTTTGACTCCAGCGCACAATACAATGGCATCTCCCTCAACAACGTCCTGCTCACTGGACCGGACCTGAATAACAGCCTATTGGGAGTCCTCATTCGTTTCAGAAGAGAAAGAGTAGCTGTTATGGCAGACATCGAACAGATGTTTCATTGTTTCACTGTAAGAGAAGACCATAGAGACTACTTACGTTTCCTATGGTTTCGAGGTAATGACCCTAACAAGGACATTGTTGAGTACAGGATGAGGGTCCACGTATTTGGCAACAGTTCTTCTCCCGCCGTGGCCACATATTGCCTCAGGAGAGCTGCACAGAGTGGAGAATCGCAGTACGGGACGGACACCAAGCACTTTGTGGAGCGTGAGTTCTACGTAGACGACGGACTTGTCTCTACACCTACTGAGCGAGTAGCTATCACTCTGTTGCAAAAGACTCAAGCTTCCCTCTCAGAGTCAAACGTGAAGCTTCACAAGATCACGTCCAATAGCATTGGAGTTTTGCAAGCGTTTCCCACGGGAGATCACGCTAAGGATGTTAAAGACCTTTACCTAGGTGCAGAAACAGTGCCTGCAACCATTCAAGGAAAATCTTTGTTAAGAGAACTGACAATGGAAGGAACTAAATGGGATGCCCCACTTCCTCGAGACAAACACGAAATGTGGCAGACATGGAGAGACTCGCTACAGGAACTGCAACATCTTCACATTCCTCGGGCTTACACCATCACTTCTCCTTCCAAAGCTAAGCAAAGAGAGATATGCATTTTCTCTGATGCCTCCACAAGAGCTATTGGCGCGGTAGCGTATCTCAAAACTACAGAAGAAGACGACAAAGTTCATGTGGGTTTCATTTTAGGGAAAGCCAGACTCACCCCTGCGAACGAACCCACTATACCAAGACTGGAACTTTGCACAGCAGTGCTGGCAGTGGAAATAGCAGAATACATCGTTCAAGAGCTTGACCTCCCTCTGGATGCAGTCACCTATTATTGTGACAGTAAAGTGGTGCTGGGATATATACATAACCAGTCTAAACGTTTCTATGTGTATGTCCACAACAGGGTGCAGAGGATTCGACAGTCCACGGATCCAAAGCAGTGGCGGTACGTGCCTACGGAACATAACCCGGCTGACCACGCATCCAGATCTGTTCAAGCCTCTCTCCTCACCAAAACTAACTGGTTTACAGGGCCAGCATTCTTATACAAGCTACAAACAGCAAGTGATCTGCAACAAACCTTTGAGCTTGTCAATCCCGACTCAGATGTGGACATTAGACCACAAGTAACAAGCTGCATAACTAGCCACAGCGATACGCTACTCAATCCTGATAGATTCAAAAAATTCTCTTGCTGGAAGTCCTTGCAAAGAGCAGTTGCAAATCTCATTCATGTGGCTCGTTCTTTCAAGTCAACTAATAAGGACACCACTGGCTGTAATGGATGGCACCTGTGTCAAAAACCTCGCACTGTCAAAGAGTTGTCCAGGGCAAACACGTTGATCCTCCGCACTGTACAAAGAGCCTGCTTTCCTGAAGAATTCAAGTTCCTGTCCAAAGGAGCTGACGTAAGCAAGAAAAGTTCTTTGTCAAAACTAAATCCTGTCATTTGCCCAGACGGTTTGTTGAGGATTGGAGGCAGGCTAGAACAAGCAGATCTCAGTGATCAAGAAAAACATCTTGGCATTTTGCCAAACAAACACCATGTGTCTACGTTGCTCATAAGACACTATCATGAGCAGGTTGAACATCAAGGTCGAACCTTTACAGAAGGTGCTGTACGAGCCGCTGGCTTTTGGCTTATTGGTGGCAAAAGACGCATAAGCAGCATTCTACATGGATGTGTCACTTGTCGGAAACTTCGTGGGAAGAAAGAGTATCAAAAAACCTCCCCCAAGAGCGCCTGAGCACTTCACCTCCTTTCACATACACTGGTGTGGACGTCTTCGGTCCTTGGTTTGTGACTGCCAGGCGCACTAGAGGTGGCGTAGCACAGAACAAGCGCTGGGCTGTTCTCTTCACTTGTTTGAGTACCCGAGCGGTCCACATAGAGGTTATAGAGTCCATGGACACTTCTTCCTTTATTAACTCCTTGAGAAGATTCTTTGCTATCCGGGGCCCCTCTGAACAATTACACTCGGACTGTGGAACCAACTTTGTTGGTGCTTGCAAAGAGTTGGAGTTCAATAAAGTACCGAAAGAGGCAGAAGTACAAAAATATACCAACAGTCAAGGATGTTCATGGCACTTCAACCCACCTCACTCTTCACACATGGGCGGCACGTGGGAACGCATGATTGGAGTAGCAAGGAGGATTTTGGATTCAATGTTAATGCGCACACACTCTTCAAGTTTGTCCCATGAAGTCCTGTGCACGCTTATGGCAGAAGTGACATCTATTATCAACTCCAGACCTCTAGTTTCCATCTCTTCTGATCCAGAAGTCCCTCAGATACTCACCCCAGCTATGCTTCTCACCCGTAAACAGAGTGTTTCACCTCCACCTGGGAAGTTCACTGACAAAGACCTGTACAAGCAGCAGTGGCGCCAAGTACAAAGATTAGCGGACCAGTTCTGGGGTCGTTGGAAACGTGAATATCTCCACACATTACAAGTTCAACACAAATGGCAAGAGTCAAGTCCCAACATAGAAGAAGGTGATGTCGTCCTACTAAAAGACAGTCAGACATGCCGTAACAAATGGCCCATGGCTCTTGTCATCAAAACCTTTCCTGGAAAGGATGGAAATGTCCGGAAGATTGAGCTCAAGACAGCCAAGGATGGATTGGTGAAGAAGTTCCTTCGGCCTATTACAGAAGTCATTCTTCTTCTAAAAACAAAGGACTGAATGTTTAGTTCATTGGGTTATAGTTTATTATGTGGCATCTTTACAGATACCAGGTGGGGAGTGTTTTGCCCTCAAGATGTTCTGTATAATTGTTTTACATTAGATTGCATTTAGCACTTTTATTGTCTTTTATTTTGAAGGCTCAGTCTATGACAGGAAGTTGTGACAGGAAATCAGCCATCTTGTATTTGCTCTCAGTAAGCACATGAGTCACAAGTTCATCTTCTGCCATCTGCCTTTTGTTTATGCCTTTGACACCACCGTCTGTAAGTTTTAGTTTTCTATACATAAGACCTACCATGTACATGCGTTATTTGTACAAGATTACTATTGGGAATGTGAAATTTGATATATTGTCATGAAGTACCTACAGTACTTATATTTTGTGTGTGTAAGCTAACATCAGCTATATTTTACTTTATGCTAAGGACCTTTTCTTTTTTTTGTTTGCAGTTTTACTCTGTTTTGAAGACATTTTGGAGCAATAAATTGGAGCTATGGACGCTACATCCTGACTCTGCGCATGTGTTTCAAAAGGAGTTAGGCTTACTGCTAAATTGTGTTAGATACACACAAGGAGAGCAGAATAGCGTAAATGTGTAAATTTAAAACAGACTTCATCTAAAGGGATATTAATCCAAATATTGTTTTTTTTTTTAGGCAGAGATGTTTTTGGGGTTATTTTGTTGTTTTCCATTTTGATTTATTCTGAAACTTTACCATTGCACATTCAAAATTTCCCATCTGGGAAATCTCACAAGTGCAC
>JALDNG010000368.1:0-265587 GCA_024349245.1 Neodontobutis hainanensis | reverse complement strand
ATACGAAAACTCTCCATGGGCTTTTGTTATTTAATTACGATAACTGTTTAATTTGTGTCCCTTAAGTTGATACGATACTCATTTAAGATGAAGAAACGTTCAAATCAATGTTTCCTTCATTGTGAAAAAACATAATCGAAACTCGATTTAAATTTCATTTGAAAATTTTATCGAACAATTGAAAACATCGGAGGTATATTTCATAGATTTCGACTATATTCTTGTCCTTTTCACGTTTTTCAACCCTAAATGCTTATTATTCACTTTGTCCCATCTCTCAACCTCATTAATAACATCAAATTTATATTCTACCCATAACGTATGCTTCAAAACTTCTGTCTTGCATGAAATTACACAAAGGTTCCTGAACAACTTCTTTGTAATTGAAAACAAAAAAAGTAACAAAATCGATTTTTAAATTTTAAGTAGGAGTAACATCTAATAAACTACATGCACTTTGTAATATTCAGTCTATCGAGGCATTGACAATCAAAAGAGTATTTTTAATGCCCACACTAACTTGAAATAACAAAAGATTATCACTGAAAACATTTGAGCTATTTTGATGATCAAGTTTTGTCATAAGATTTTTGCCCATTTTTACTTTTAGCATAAATCAATCAACTAAAATTTACAAAATCGTGTGAAAAATATATTTCTCCTGTATTATTGAAATTGTATTCTTATTTTTAAACTGATTTAGATTGAAAACATAAAAAGGTGTTTGTTCTAGATTTTAACTTGGCCGAAGTTGGATGAGTTTGAAAAAATATTCAAATTTGTCTACGAGTTTACCAAATTATCGTGTCTTTAAAATATATACCTTTTATGTTTTAAATATGGCCTCGCTCTTTTTACCCTCTTTATTTACTACCTCTATCTCAAAACGAGCAATCTTCTACGTAGGTTTGTTTTCTGTCTCTAACTCACTTTAATTTAAAGACTTTTTTCAATAAAGTTAACGCAGATATTTACAAAACCAAACACTTCTTTGTTTCTCGACGATTCAAAATAAAATCGCTGCTTATGTTTTCTGGTTGTAAAAACGGATTATTTTCGTTTGAAAACAGTTTTTTGCACAGTTTAAAGCGGGGAAATGGCAAAAGATACTGATATAAATTTTCGCGAAAATAATTCATATTTTCCTTTTAAATAACTGTAAAAAAAGTTTTTTATTTTCGGCTAGTTCTCTTTGAGATAAACTGTGATCTATATTATGCTACTTTGAAGCTATCCCATTTGTGGATGATCAACATGTTAACTGTAAAACAAAAAACAGCAGTCTTTAGATTTCACTCCAAGTCCATTCTGAAACGCGCTATAATCGAATGGATATATTTACTTCAGACTCTCTCAGTCACAATATCGTTGGATTTATGTGAAATGCCGGAGTGATAAAAATAAACGTGACATATATTTTATTTAAATTCGGTTCTGCACGCTATTGCCTGTAATTTTTGTAACTTTAATTAGACTGTTGATGATTTTATCATGATGGGATGGTTGGGTTAGTGAGAAGTGTGCTTAGTCTATCCCTTTATTTTTTTTGTCCTTATACTCAACAATTTTGTTTATGAGCTTGTCAAAGGCGATTTTAACTTGAACTCAAGTTTGTCATTTTGTATTTTCACGTTTGATAAGGCCTCCCTTTTACATTGGGACTCAGAAAAATAAACGATAGTTCAAAGATTTTTTTGGAAATTAAAATAAAAATTTTTGTTCACTTAGGAAATAGAGATTCAAAATAATTTTGCTAAAGTGAGAAAATCTATTAATTTTGTCCAGACATAAGTGATATGTCTACATCTTACGTGAAAAATACACCGCACGCAAAAACAAGACTCGCGTGCATTATTTTGATACATGAACTAACATCGTCAGGAAAATTGTTCGGTGTAACTATTAAATTCAAAACATTCTTTTTATTATGCTATTCAACGAAACAGATAATCAACCTCCTACTCTATAATTGCAGTTCTCACATATAAAGGTTGACAGATTTGACTTTTATGAGAATGCCTTTCATCGTATAAAAATAAAAGATGTCCTAAAAAGGAATAACAAAGATTCCTTAAATTCTGACCAACTGTTGAAAATTTCAAAGGGTGCACTTGTCTCGTATTTAACTCATTTAACACAGGTTTATGTGAGAAAATAGGAAACAATAACCTCTTTTTATCTTTATGAAAAGAGGATATAAATTAGTAAAGGTCGCTAAACATTGCAAAAGGCAGTTATGTGTTTGAAGTTCGGATGTAAAAACAGTTGTAATAATATCGATTTCTAAAAATTTTTCTTCAATTTGTTCAAAATAAATTATTAAATAAGTAAACCGGGTGTCTGAGAAACTATAGGAATCGTCCTCAATGGTTTAATCAATGTTTCGTCAAATAAATTGTGCCTAAAACGAAGGAAATCCCTCGAATTAAGAGTTTTTCTGTTTGATACAAAACTGAGGGACATTTAATGTTGATTCATCAAAATTTGAGAATGATATTTATTCAGGTTGGCACAAGTCTTCTGTATCCATTAGAAAGAGGGATACGTCAAGTCATATCAAGAATACGACGTCAATCTATTTACTATTTGCACTTAATAAACTTGAAAATGAGTCTTTGAAGTGCCAAAGGTATAAAATAATTTTCATTTTGAATTTAACGTTTATATTCAAGGTTTTTCAGATGAAATGATACCAACGACTTTGTATTTTTGGTGAGGGAAAGTTTTGCAGGAATATATAAAAACCAATTTTTCTTCGAGGAATGATGAGTCAAACCTATCCGGGGTCGTATGAGGATGTTTTCTCGAATATATTCTTCGAAGAGGTTCGGTTCTTTAGAATATGGCTTTTCAGCCCCCTCTAGTCAACGCTCTTGTCTTGATGATTCCTGATTTCATATAGAATTGGCTAGTGTATTACTCGTACGTAATAAAAACATCAAACAATCCCAAACCCATAAGGGCAACCTTACCTCTGCGCTATTGATTCTTTGGGAGTGTAAGAAACAATAAGATCTTTTAAACATCAGCAGCATTAGATCGAAACATGCAATTAAAAATTAAATTGTTGGCGATAGCTGGGAATTTAATCGTGTTGATTACTAAAAATTATTATCTGAACATATCAGCTAAATAATTGGAAATGCATCTTTAAATCCAGAAATCCCCAATACTTATGCAAAATAACGCTTCAACAATTTAAGAGTGTCTCAAATTTTGTATACATCTTGAAATAGTCTTCTTTACAAGGACCAGAATTAAAAAGACTCATCTTATTTCAGTCTTTCAAGAATAATTTTGTTTAGATATCGTCAACTTCATTAAAATTGTTAAATCCATGACCAGCCAAACTAACCAGCAATAAATGGCTCCGGTAAAGAACTCTAAGGACGAAAAATCAAAGAATACGTTACAAAATAATAATAAAAAATACTAAGCTCAGAACTTTCACATTGATTTGGATTAAATTAGTTTTCAATTTAATTATCGATCCTACTTGGAACGACATCCTCTAGGTTTCTTAAGATTACATTTGACAGATATATGGATTGCCTTTTACACTTTTCTTTTTGCTTTCAGCGATAGTCCTTTTGTACTGTTTATGTAATGTTACAAGGTATTAAACGTCATTCGATGTTTGTTCTCATATACTCCCCTAGTTCATACTTCATTCTCTGCAGTATCTGAAACGTGTTTTTTGAAAATTACTCGTTTCTATTATTCCATCTCTCTTCTTCTTCTTATGCCCTCAAGTGCATTCTTTTGTGCACATAAAAATAAGATTATACACCTTTAATCTGATTATCATACCAAATATCCTCCATTAAGAAATTGCTACTTTATTTTTAATGCCTAATGTTGCGTGAATATCAGCGTGTTTCTTAATTCAGGAAACGGGCTCAATACTTTGAAACAATTTGGTTTATGTTTCCTCAATAGAGCAAAAAACAAAAGCAAACAGTTCATACTTACCCGACTGTTTGGCTCGTATTTTTTGGAGTATTTTCGCCACTTAATTCTGTTAGCGGTTGTTTGTGCTAATTTTGGTTATCTCGATTCGATCTGCTAGATGTCGAAAAATGAATGAGAAATTCAGTCCGTCCACGGTTCATTAAAATCATCCTTAAATGTGTCGATTCGTACAACGCGCGAAAAGAATCGTCTTATCATTCAAATGAAACTTGTTAAAATCTATTAAATGTAGAAATAATTTGTGATGATTCAAGGAATTTTAAATCAGATTGCATAATGCAGAGTATATCAGATCGTGGCAATAATGCAAACAAAAACTCCATCAATATCTTTTATTAATAAAAATAAATTTACGATGAAAATCAACTTTTTTTGAAATAAACGGCCTGAGTAAATTTTAAGGAATCTATCAAGACTCATGCAATTTTCTAATATGGCAGTCGAGTGAACATATTTTCAAACAAACTCATCTTGTGTGTGGTTGCCTCTTTAACACATAAAAAGAGACCAAAAAACAAGGTCGAAATGTTTTAAAAACTGGACAGCTATAAATAATTTTGACACTTCTAATTAAAATATTTAAAAACCATATTTTGCGAAGAGTAATTTTTGGAAAAAATTATAAATTTATCGCCAAATTAGTTTCTATTTCATATAAAATTCTATCCTCCATTCTTCAAATATAGGACCATTTATGCGACAAATCCATTTTTCAGTGAAAGCATAAAAAAGAACTGGTTAAAACTTATTTTTATAAGCAAGATCATAAAAACTGCCAATATTTGAAATATCGAGAACGTATAAAGTCAATTAATTTTCATGAAATCAACAAAATGTGAGTTTCTCACATATTTAACCAATACTATGAGAAATTTAGTCTTTCTGTCTTAAGAGGCACAAACTTATTGATGCAAAGCCTGCTTACTCGTTAATTTGACAACTAAATAATTTATTTCAAAATATTCGTGAATTTATGGCGATGCGGCTGTATGTTTAGTGAGAATTTTAAATAATTTGACAGTCTGCTTCTAAACAAAATGGAGGAACTTCGCTCAGATTTTGCGGATATCTTAAAAAGCACGTCTAAATATTGTGATACATTCGACGATATCGCCAAAATTAATTTGAATGCCCTTGAGTTTATTACCATGCATGACCTTTCTCATGAATAAAGATCCGAGTTTATGAAAACCACAACCATTTATATAAGATAGGAAAACATTTTTAAAAATGAGTCAAACTCGTGAAATTCAGGGGGAAATGCCTCAGATCACTAAAAATCCAAACTGAAGAATTTTTATTTTAAAGATTTGGAATAAATAGTAATCCATCTAGTTTGTTATTGTCAATAGTTTTATCAAAAGATACAAAAAACTCCAATCGCCGAAGCACGTAATCGGCATAGAAATCGAAACGCACGTAGCTGTACTATCTTAAAAATAAATATTCATCTGTCGTTCTGGATTAACTTGTAATTCTGTTTAAGGTGTTTAATTTGCAGCCTTGATTATGTCAGGAATCTTGAAACGTCGATGCACTTTAAATTATTTTCGCTTTCGGACATTTATTACGTGGTTTTAAGGCGAACTAAAGAGGTTCTATAAAATCACCAACTTCAACAATACAAAAATAATTTCCTCTTTTTAAAGACAATATTAAGTGCAACTTCATTCGTCGGCATAAAATTTACAATAAAATAATGCGGTTTCATTGTCTGAAACTTCAACTGGGTTTGTGTTATTTTAAGTATTTTCTTAAACTTGTAATTTTTCGCACTTTTTATCCATTTGTGATTTCTAAAATAACTGAGGTAAGAATTTTTTCAAATCCTATGCCTAAAAAATAAAAAATAACGAAACAACTTCAACAGCCTTAATTATATACCCTAAAATTTGCCGTTTCAATTCATAACTAGTGCCTGCATTTATGTTAAAACGTAAACACTGAAAGCTTAGTTTTCGCAAATGTTTTTAATTTTATCTACTCTCAGATTAATCTTACTTTATATGCATAAGTTTCCTAGGCTGCCCCAAACCTGACTATAAGATATTATAAAGGATATAGCTAAAGTGGACGATAACTCATAATATTCGCTTTTATATTTCAACAATGCCTCTGTGGCTTATCTTGTTGTTTTAATGAAAATGGAAAAATCATATCATTCATCTTGGATAATTTTCACGAGGCATTATTTTTTCGCAATTTAAAAATTCATATCGACTCTTTTATAGTTTAGATGTTAAACTAGTTGAATAACTGCTTAAATCTCTGATACACACCTGCGAAAAGAGCATAAAGCAAATTATAACATAAATGAGAGTTTCTTTATCATTCGTGACAACTTACATGAATTTCCAACGACCAAATGCCGCGGAGGTGAGGGGAAGGGTTTAAGTGGGTGAAACTTTCCCACTGCCTGATTACTTGTGTCTACACTTCGAAAGAGCACCTAATGGGTGTAGAGCGCCGAAAAGTGCTTTACGAGAGAGTTCTTCTTCGTAAATTTTCTTCAATAGAAGACCTGGTAGTTTACCCCATCCTTGCTCTAAGAAAACTTACACAACAAGCAAATTAATTAGAAACATAAAGAAAGTATTTTTGGAATATTTAAGTTTATTTTTATCAAAAATTCACAAATCACTACAGTCGGCATTTGTTAACCGGAAAATTAATTCTTTAACTATACCGATCAAACCTGATTATCAACTCTAAATCTGCAACAGACGAATTCCAGCTCTTCAAGTTTAAAATCAATTTGATGAATTCGAAATGATTTAGTTTTTATATTCTCGTGTAAGATACACACCAGGATGAATGAGTGCATGCTTACAAATGTTTTAATCAAGGAAAACAAACTTTCACCTTTTGAAAACATTTCCCTATTTATAAGGTTTCGTTGGTTCAAGAATTTTCTGTATTGAAATAAAATATGAATAAAATTTTATCTAACAACCTTTTGATATTTTACATACTTGCGATAGGCCCCATAGTCATCAAGAAATCTATTGATGAGTATTCACACAATATCATTTTATCCATTATCTAATTTGGAATAATCCTATGAGGAAGATTTTAACATTTCAATTTTCATTCGAGGTTCTCTTTTTTAATCAGCGTATTTTTATTTCTACCAACAAAACAGAATACAGTTAATCTTAATTGCTAAGCTAAATATTAAGAAACGAAAAAATAGTAATTTGTTTAACAGGTTTTATAAATGTAAACGATTTGATTAAGCGCTCAATGGTTGCACAGTTACTGGGTTCCTGTTCTTTTTGCGTTAACCAGCCATAATATTTGTTGTTCGAGCTTTTATTCAATGTGTTGCGTTAAAATACTTAACAGTAAGGCTTCCCCTGGGGTAAAGTTAAACTCTTAAACGATAATCACTTAAGATGGTTAAAATATTTGTTGAAAAAATTTACGCCCCTTCTAAAACAGATCTAATTTTTAAGAATGAATATGAGAAGTAGTTGGAGGAGATAACTTTACGAGCCTGACTTTTCAACACTAAGTCAAACAGAATACAATTGTGTCAAAATCATTCTGAAATTTTGAATTGATCGATCATAGAAACGCATGAAAATAGATCTGATACTTTATGTAGACAAGACCATCACTTCGAATATTAAACGTTAATACATCTAACACACCACCCATTCTGGAGAGTAAAATTTTTTTTGAAACAACTCATCCAGAGATGAATCATACAATAATATTTTTGTTAGGTTGCTACGTTATCCAAAATATAAATTGCCTCGGAAGTGATTTCAAAGATTGAAATACTTTAAGAAAATAAACAAATTTAGCTTTAAGGGAAGTTTAACTTTTAAAGTAATGATTAAAATGAGCCAATTACAACACGGTTAACATTCAAGCCAGAGTAAGTTAAATTATACCGACGGTGCGCTTTCGAGTTTATGTTTAAGTTGCAAGATGAGTGAATATTAATTTCATCTACTGGTTTATTTTTTAAGATTTTTTGATCTTCGGAATAACCATGGTAGGTTCTTTCTGATAAATATTCTCTTTTCCTTCGGTTTCAACTATTAGATATGGGTTCTTTTTGTTAAGAACGTGGGAAATAAACAAAGCTGCAAAAATCTTGACAGTCCACAAAACGTTCATCAAGCCCAATCCTATTAAAAATATAATTAGGGTCAATTTAAAATGTATCACTTCTGTTAAGTGATCACCAACGTTATAAGTTATAGTGGATACGACATAATGAAAATAAAGGTATACTCGTAAATAAAACCTTTTTTTAATAGATAAAATACCATAAACTTGCAATTGCCATAAGACTTATAATATTCAGAATTTTCAATCTTTTGCTGGCCTTTTCGTTGCGACTTCGAAAGTTATGTGTAAGCTTTCCGAAGTTTAAAGGTACATCAACAATATCATGAAGAAATAACACCAAAAGCATAAGGTTAATATACCCCTCTCCAAACGAGAGTATTATCAAAAATATTGTCATAAAATGATGAACTATCAGTTCATAATCATCAGCCACTATTTTTTTCTTCCTATAAAGTAAATTAAGTTCGTGGATGTAATGAGAAACTTGAAGTGCCTTATATGCTTTAAAGTGGAAGGGAATCAGTTCAGGTTCAACTATTCCTATTTTTATGAGAGTATAAATTACTATTTGGCAAGAAGTTTCGGTTTGACAAAAGACCAAGCTTCAAAATATAAAAAGAGTTGATAGCGCTTGAGACAGAATAATAAATCATTTGTTGAAAATAGTATGAGATTCTGAAGGTCTTTTTAGGGTTAAACTCAACGATCGTCAATATTTTCTAAAATAGTTTGTCAAAATTTACTCTTTCTAAAATTTCAGTAGCAGTCTTGATACACTCAAAAATGACCCCAAATACAAAAATGAAAATTAAATCGATAGGAAATTTAATGAACGACTTGACCATATCTAACAAACAAAGGTAGACGAAATGGCAGGATTTTTGGTTTTCTTTCCATATTTTTACTATATTTTCGGTCGATACATTCAAAAAGTCTTTGAAAGACGCTGCATCTTTAATCACGTTCGACTGCGTCAGTTTGTTCATTTTCTTCCTCGATGAAACCTACGATAATTCGACTTGCTCAACTTTTTATTGATCACACCAAATTTTTATATTTTTATTTTTCTCTTCCTCTTGGATTATGTTTTGATTACGCAAAAGTGAATAATAATGAGATTTGTTAAATCTCTTTAAACAAATAAAAATAGTAATACATCCATTATCGTTAATCCGGTGAATATATTTTATCAAATTTCAGTCTCTCGAATTAGTTCTCTACTTATTTGCTAACTTGTAACTTAGCCTTAACTTTGATCGTTGAACGGTCTCAATTCTATTTCATTATTTTAACGATTTAAATTATGTAATTAAGGCTTTGTAGATCAATATCATAATCCGTACAGTCAATTAATTTTGATAAAAATTTTAAAATATAAACTTTGGGTTTTTGATGACTTGAAATACATATGAAATCTTGAAAGTAAAGTCAACGTTATCCGTTGTCTAAGATGTAAAACAAAGATTTGAAGAGAATCTTACAGTGAAGTGCTAAGAATGAGGTGATGGAAGTGGAGACGACTTTTCAGTGAAAGTATATGCAAAGTAGGTTAAAAAGAAACATTGAAAGGAAAGGTGAAAATTACAGATCTCTTAAAAAATATTATTTGTCTCTGAAGATAATCGACACTGAATGGTATTGTTAAACGCTGACTGATTTTTTTTCAGCCATAGCTTCTATGCTTAATAAGAGAAATTCGACGGTTTTCGCAGTTATACAGAAATATTTACAAAGTTGAAGGATAATTCCGAATAATTTAAGTTTTGAAAGGCACTATAATCTTAATCTGTGAGGAAAATACTGGTCTACTTGGCTACAGAGACGAAAATATTCTGGCGACACATATAACTCAGGCTGGTTGTATTTCGTCCTCATTAAGAACAAGTTATGTTGAGAGATGTATTTACAGTTTCCAACAGATGTTATAAAGTGCACCATTGCTTCCAGTGCTGAAAACACCTTATGAATTGTTGAATTCAGATGGATATGCAGGTTTTTACGTGGTGGAAATGATAAACGAAGGCAATAACTTTGATCAAAAAGGTGTCTTCTCTTTGGTCTTCAACCAAATAAAGGTTAACATGATTCGGGGTAGTTTGCCTACGTTTCTGTGCTTGCAGCCTAAATTAAATATTTCTCTTGTCCTTGGAATGAATAAAAGTTTAATTATTTTCTACGAGATGCAAGAAAGTGCAGTAACTATTAACTTTTGGAGGTTTTAGCAACAAGGGAAAAAATTGTTGGAACCCTCTTTGAAAATAGCACTATGATGCCGATTTTAATGAAGAATGATGCAGTAATTTGCCGTGTCCCTGGGTTTTCCGAGATTTTGAAATCGAAAGAAATCGAATAACATACTCGCCGGCATACAAGCCCTTTTTAAATCCAATGTAAATTAACCTATCAGCTTGAGAGAACTCAGAAATATTGGTGAGGCCATGAATAAATCTGAATTAAGGGCTTTGAGATTCGAGATATTTCAGGAATTTACTCCAAATCAATGGTTGGACTTTTCAGAAAATTTATACTATATCTGAACCATTCATTTGCAAGAAACAATTTAAACAGATTTCAATTTTTTTAAATTCTTAGTCAAATTAATTTATTGCCAGAATGTATTTTAAATAGAATGAATTGTGTAATTTACTACAAGATCGTGCTATTGAGTTCAAGTGTCACGCAACCGATCGGAAACTTGTAAATTTATCATTCTTCAAAACACTAAAATCTAAGACCGATACTTTTTTAAAATACGCGTTAATACAAGCGATTTTGACATAATTATCATGACTAAAAAGATAGAATTAATTTTACCATTTGATAAAAAACAAACATCTTTAATCCTGGTTTATATCGTTTGAGGAGTAAAAAATAAAATTATTCAAAGTCTTGATGAGATTTTAAAGCAGAGATACCATACCTTCATAGCCAGGACCTACAATCATCTCATTGAACCGGCCTGATTTTAAAAAGAAAGCTCGATCAAAATATTTCATAATATAGATTAACTCCGAAAAGAGATGAAGGGATATAATTACGATTGAAGAGTTTCACGCGGTGAGTTCTCTTACAATTTTATGGTATCTCCACTTATTGCTGATGTGTAATTGACGGGTTTGCATGTCATCTGAGGGTTTCGAAATGTCTTGCTTGTTTTTGAAATTCAAAGGAGCAAAACTGCTGGTAGATAACGCTTTTCAGTTGATTATGTGTGTTGACGCTCTTCAGTTTCATTTGTGAGCGTGTCTATTAACAGCATTATGCGGTATGAAAAACTCTAGTACAGATCTGAGTGTTCTGGTTTATAGTATAAATTTCTTTGACTTTTTTAATTTTTCATGAATGTTGTTTTCATGGAAGGGGTTGTGTCTTCGTTAAATCTCTGGGTACCCCTTAGTTTGAGCCAGTATTAGTCTATAAGTTTTTTAAAGTGTAACTGAGCTAATGAGCACAAGATTTCATTCACAGTCCGCATTTGTTCCTGCCACGAAAGAGTGAATTGAACGATTAAATCAATCAACCTATTTTATAAACACCGAATTTTGTCTGTACTCTGACTTTTCTATCCACGTAACTAAAATTTGAAAGTTTAAAAATTTCTTCGACGCAAGATTCGACCAGAACATCTCTCTCAGATTGTTCTGAATGAAATGAAGTCATTTTTAATTCGTCGAACAATCTACTTTCCTTTTGAAACATCAAATTAATTCCATCCAAGGGAGGTATCCAGTAGCCCTCTTCCGTGACTTTATACTTCTTTTTAAGGAGCTCTACAAAATATCTTCGCCTCTTCAAATGACTCAGAAATAGACATTTCAGAGATAATATTGAAACCACAATTCGCATGAATATCTTAGATATGAGTTTGAAATAGGTGAGTAATGAACTTTAGGAATTGGTTGATTTGATTTTTTTCTTGAGTGATTCCTAGTGTGCATGAAAACTAAATATTTGTTCCAAGGGTTATTTTGCCAAAACAACGATCCAACCACACTAAATAAACGTTCGGCCTTTCTCGATGTTTTATCAACAATGATACCGCTCCTTCACTTTCTCGAGAAAAGGTTTGAACCCAGTCATTTTTCCTTCATACAAGCTTCATGAAATAAATTGAGGTATTATTAAACGGAAGCACTGACTGAAACAAGGAGAAGGCACAGAGTCAGGTTCATAACTGGAACAGATTTTTTTAAGTTCCTTTATGAATCACAGTAGAGATACTCTTTCAAGAAAAAAACCGCGGTCAAACTAAAGGAATGTAATACAAAAAGTCATTTCCCAAAGCAAGAAAAAGTTTAGCGCGTTATTCGGAATCTGTGTTGTCACACTGCGTAGAGGTGCGAAATTCTTCATGAAACGATCTTTAGGATGCAAAGCCAGAACCCGCTGCAGTGAAAAACTTTTCTGATATATTGTGTTGAGGGAACTATAGGTATATCCATCGATAAGATTACAGTCTGAATTGTTCGCCAAATTTGTCTTTTTACCTTGAAAACATGGACTGGTCTCACATGCAACACTAATGTCTGTTAAATCTACTGAGAAAATGGTGGTTATCAATGTAAAAAAACAGCCCAGAACCAAAATTCTAACTGTAGTATGTCACCGAAAGACCTGTGGAAATATTTGTGCTTTTTCCTAAAAATAAAGTCTATTTTAAGCTCCCTCCATATTTCTTCTGTTTCATGAACACCAGTCAGATAAAGTTCATATGTTTGTGAATATTTTTGTTTTAAACCATCCAGTCATAATTTAAACCCCTGTTTTCCTCTGCAAAATGTGTTCACATGAGTTTCCATTGTGTTTCACATGTACTATTAAAAATTATCAGATAGTGGGAGTAAAGTGGGCAATGGGAGATTTACACCGATAAAAATCTTATTTTAATCTCTCCAGGAGGGTTATATGGAGATTTGTTCAGGCAGTGCCTCTTTTATTTGACCTTAGCAGTTGGTAACGCGGCCCGTACTTTCGAACCATTGTTGAAATGGTGGATTAAAGATTGCTTTTTGTCCGCTTTTTAGTAGTCATATTTTCCAGTGAACCCGCTTCTAGCCTAGTGTCACCACCAAGGGATGCTTCATTTAACTTGCTTTTACGTGATTGTCATTTATCTTAATGATGTATATGCTTGAAAAAGAATGAAAATAAGTAAATTTTTAATGAAACTAAAGTTGTTATTTTATACATATTTGGTCAAATTTTACTTAAAGTTCAACCAATGATATGTGTTCTTAAATTAAAAGCCATATTCTCTGAATGTACTCATGCATACGTTTTCTTATCAATAAATATTTAAGAATGATTGTATATTTTGAAATGTTATTTTTCTCTCAGCATGAAAGGGCTTTAGTAATCGTCGAGTTATAAAATTACTGATTGATCTGAAACAAATATTTTAAAGTGATGCACGAAAAGAATTATTTCAGTTATTTCTTTTTGTAGACCAATAAAACGTGTGGCTCGAGTGCTTTTTTTGAATAGTTTGAAACAATTTATAATCAGTCTTTCGAGTGATCCTAGAGATAACAGTTTAAAATATGCTCGTGCTTTTAATTATCCTTTCTACAACAACTCCATAGTGGTCAGATTTTGCTTCATTATAAATTTTTAAGATTTCACACTGTTCATATGATCAAATTTTGAAATATTTAATTCTGGATTTTTTGGTTATTTTTCTCGAAATAAACAAAAGACATTATTACATGAATAACCCAGCATTTCTCTCAACCACTCAGCGTCCTTTTAATATTAATCAGGTTGACAAAATGATTTAAAGCTGTTCCTTTACATCGTACGGTTTCAACTAATCTCTTTTTCACAAAACAGATATGAATTTAAACAAACATCGTTTACTTGACATTAAGGCTTGAAAATGGAATCATGTTTTTCGTAAAATTTATGGTTGACCTCTTAGTTTATAAACAGTCATTTTTTGTGTTAGATCAAGAATAATCATAGGAACTAGTTCCAAAACGCTCCGAATAGCGTGTACATTCTTTAATAATCCCTAAATTCTTCTTTTTATTAACTAAATATTTTTTGAAAAGGTTCGATTCAATGAATTTTAAGCCTCACAGAGTGTTGTCTTTAAAATATAGTTATGTTTACCAAATTCCTCTTTTCATATATAGCACGAAAATAATGAACCGACAATAAATATAACATTTATTTTTCTTATTTTCATTTTAAAACATTAAAGTTTAAAACTTCTTGAATACGTTAGCCATGTGATTTCCTGTACTTTAATCCATCCAAAAAGATACGTCGTGCCCTTTTACAGTAGATAAAGAAATTTCCACTTTCGTAGGTTCGCAAATATTCCGTATTTAAGTTGGAAAGAGGATTTTTTCAATGTCAAGTATAAATGAGGTATACATTTTCCAGCTTGGTAAACTTATTTTACTTAAATATTTCAATTAACGAATCTTGGAATATTATCAATGTGTTATGGGCGGCTACGTATATCGTGCAAAATTGCAGATATTCCTATCGTTTTGCAGTGAAGACCTGTAAATGTGCATGCGTAAAATCAGATTAATTTTTCAACACGAAGAAATTTTAAATTCACTTATTTTATAAAATACATTTTTTTGACAAATCTAAAAAAATAATATATAAGAATTGCTAATCACCACGTAAAGCTGATTTTTTATTCGGAGTAATGAAATTAACAACAAGAACTTATATTTAAAATGAGACAACGGCTTAAAAATCAATAATAAAAAATTCTTCCATAGCTACACTAAATTTAGAAACCAGAAATACAACTGATTTTTTTGTCGATGTTGATATTAAATTATGAAAAATTAAGCTTATTAACAGATGTGTGATTTATTGTCTTTTGCATTCATGCAACGCCATTCACATACGATCTCGATAAAACTTATTTCATGTAAGATACACGTTTAAATTAGAACTTAAACTATTTTTAAAAAATGATAATACCTTCTCCTTAACTTTGGTATGTGCTCTACATTCCTTGTTTACATACGGAGAAGAATATACTTTGTTTGTGTCAGAAATTATTAAAACGCGAAATTATCCATCCAGAAATGTCAAGATCGAACCTACATCACGTCTTTCATATATAAAACATGGTTGTTATCAAAAAATTACTTGCAGTCCGATGCGTGTGTTAAAGTTATCCTTAATGAGTTTGGCAAAACTTTGACAACGTTTTATTATTTTTATTTAAAATCTCTATGTTTTGTTATAAATAAAATTCTGTCGTTTAATTCAACTTCAGGAGACTTACAAGAATAAGTTGATGACTTTTTGGTAGTTACCATGTAAGAATCCAAATAAGTCCTGCTTACAAATCCTTAAACGCAACATTTTTATTTCAAACTTTCTAAATTGTGAAAACTTCGAAATTATTTAATATATATGAACTGATCCAGCATCACTCATCACGAGAGAGATTTAAAACAATTATCTTTTAATCTATTGATTTTGAATATCATGTCTTGTTCCTTTTTCAAAAGCATTGGCACAGAACGGTAAATTTTTGATGAACCATAAACTTAGTTTAATATATCACGCGACTAATTAAAAGACATTCTTTTCAGTTTATCTCATTCTATTTAACTTTAAAACCGATATTTGGCTGGAGTAATATTTATGCCAAGTTCATTTTCGAGTGGTTGTTGAAAACTCAAAATCTAACAGGTAATATTAACTTTTCGATTAGATACAGTATAGCTTTGTAAGAATCGATGGAATAAAATATTTTCTCCTCAATATATTTGAAGGTTTTTATTGAAAAAGAAAAGTCTCAAGACACAAATAATGTTAAGGCTGTCCTTTTTAAGATTAGATACGAGTTTTGAGAAATAGTTTTTTCACTGAAGATTAAACACAAAGAACGACGTTTTTTCAAGGTAAAGATTATCCAAATAGTTTAAAGGCAGCACCGTGGCGCCCTTGATTAAGCTGTTAAAAGTAGAAGGGGCAGACTAGTATCTCTACAATATACCCCATGTGTTGTTTATAAACTTAAGAACGTGCCGTGAATTTCAGATATCCGTTGGATTTTTTACTCTGTGAAACCAATTACTTTTAGGCTGATATTTTAATAAATAGCGAAATATCCGTTAAAATTCCCAAAGTAGTATGTTGCTTGCTTAATCTTTCCAGGGCGTCATGTTTTAAATTCAGTGAAACAGGAGAAAAAAGTTGAATATTAACATAGAAATAGCATGAAATGCACATTTTACCGTTTCCCATTGATGCTCAAGTTATAAACAAGTAAGCTCTCGCTCAATGTGTTTATCTGCATAATTGTTGAGTTATTTCAATGTTAACGTATCTAAAGTCAAATTTATGTTGAGCTGTAAAATTACACTGAGCGGTTATTATTGGCATAGTTGTTTTAAATCACAAAAATGAGGCGATGCTGGCCTGATTCATTGGAAGTAAGATTTAGGCCCTGGTAAACAAAGTGTATCCACTTTCACTGTTTAGTTTACTGTCTTAAATTTTAAATGGTTGAATAAGATGTGAGTTACCATTTAAATTTGTATAAACGTTTTGTGTCTTTTTAACTCATACAAAGATGATTTCAATTTATACTCTCTTTGACTGAATCTATATGTAGTCAACTGCGTTTGGCGATCATTAAAGATAAAATTAACGTTCGGTTTTTTCCAAACAACTCAATTAGAAGTGTAAAACCGTGAAGCTCGTTGATGAGGACATACTGCACGTATAACAGATCTAATATTTTTAAGCGATACGAATGATAACATCTTCAACCAATACTCAGTAAAATAATCACAACTTGCTCACCTGTTTTTATTTATAACATACCATGGCAATTTTACCGAGTTCACATGATAAGTTTAGTGCCATCTTCGAATGAATGCGCGGTCGTTTATTTATTTAAAAAATTGGAGAATGCTTCAACATATATGCAGCTCTTCCAGTATTCCGGTATTGGGTCATCCTTACATTTTCTGATGCTTTTCATCTGGTATGCACCTCCATCCATATCAGTTAATACCAAGAAGTGTGATTTTCTCTTTTCCAGTCATCAGCTACGGCATAGCCATCATTCCAACCCAAGCTACTCGAGTAAGCCGAGAAAGCTCAAACACAACGGGAATTTTAAAAAGATCGGTGATCGAACAAATTTAAGTTAATCATGCTAACGGACATAAATTTTAGATTTGACAAATATGTTAAATGGGTGAGTTTATCGCAATTTTTTCCCAAAACTGACAAGAAACTATTTTTTCTGTGTTTATTGAACATTTAAATTGCAAATATTAACCATTGTTGCTTCGAACGAGAGAAAACAAAATTCAAGAACAATCAAAACTCCATCAACGCGCTAAAGAGGAGTAAAGGCCCCATTTGCTTTCACTGATTGTGGTTTTTGAAACAGCTTTGTTTCTTGGGCGATTTCCCTGGTAAAATTAGCTTAAATATTGAGGTAAAAATTATAATTCTGACGGGGAGTTCCTCGTGTGTGTTGCGTCAGGCTTGGACCTAAGCTCAAAACTATGTACCCACGCCCTATACATTCAGAATTATGAAATAAAATTTGAATTGCCTTGGTACATTTTTAGAACTGATCCTGTTTTTGTTCTGGTTGGCTTCACAGGGCAGCTCTTCGCGGAAGACGCTATATTTAAAATTAGACAGAAGATTCATCGGCTTTAAATTGCTAAGAAGATAAATTTGATGTATTTTCAGAAGTCAACGTGCTTTTTCTAACTAATCCTTCATAAATTGTTCAGAGTGACAAATGGTGAATACTTTTGCAATATTTTACATATCTTATAAAAGCAATGATTTTACAGAAAACTGTTAACCCCGAAGGAAACAGGTTAACCGGCGCTTCTGGTACAGTCTAACATATTGGCAAACAGCTTCAAAATCAGATTTTATCTCATTAAATTGCAGCTTACGTTGAATGGCCTTTAAAGGTACTGCAACGTGTTTTTAACAAAATAAACATACATCTTATTCTCATTCGCGATAATAAATGGAGTTATTTTCCCCGTAGTTCAGTTTTGACGAAAATTTGTTTACTTCCGCAAAAAGTAATGAAGAGCACGTTTAAATCGTTAATATTTTTCATACTAAACTTCCTAACTCCTATAGGCCGTGACACATTTAATGCTCCTGTCATTATAACTGACTTTGATCGTCTTACGAAATATTTTGTGAACTGATATTTACCAATTTTCTTTAAGGATTAAGAAGAACAATCATATCTGAGAAATGATATTCACGGGTTATCTGAGAACGACCAACACGATAAATTTCCACGCTTCTAGTACCACTCAAATTAAGATAATTTTTATTTCAGAATTCACGCATTTTAAGCTTGCCAAATTATATTTTTGACGTACATTATAGTATTACAGAGGCAGATACAAGTGATCCTTAATTATTTCTGTGAATTAGTGGAACTCAGTTCATCTTAATAATTTTAATGAACGCGAAATGCCAAAATATCATTATCAATTTATTTCGATCGTTCGAACTGCACTTAAAGTCTACTAAACGTGCCGTTTTAAGAGTAAGTCAATAAAAAGTCTCACAACTTTAACACATTCTCTCCATAAATTAAGATTTTTATGGGGATTTTGTCATTTCTATCGATCTAGGGGAAAAATTCAATCTGCTCTACCGCCATAAATTATGTTTTTATTTCAAGAATTTTTAAATTGAAATGTTACCAGCTTTTAGTTGATAAAACATCAAAAAAAGTGTCAATTCCCTAACACGAATTTATATCTATGTACATCTTCCAATCGAACTGCTCATATAAGTCCTAATCTTCTTGTTTTAAAAATCGTGATAGTCAAAAACGTCGTCACGCCCTCTATGAAACGAATCAGGTAACATAACATGTAAATTTAAAAAGAAGGAGCAGCGAATGGAAATTACTTCACTATTATCTTAGATGATGGGAATCGAAAAAATATTTTCGCACGGTTCTGTTCACAAAAATGCGTGAATTAAACTAGTTCTCACGCACGCGTAAAGTCAAAATGTCGACTTCATGGAACTTTCTCACTAAATATTGTGATAAATCTTTCATTAGAAAACTTGAAGAAAGTGGGTTCAAAACCCCAACTGAGGTTCAGGTAAGAATTTTGAATAATGGTAGAGAAAATCAATAATTCCATTATTAACTAATAAAGATGTCAAGGTTGTTGCCGTAAATTTATATTAAAATGTAGACTACAGGGTCTGGGAAAACGTTAGCATTTGTAATCCCAACAATTTTAATCATTAAAACCAGGTTTGAAAGTATGATAATTGCTTAGAGTCGAAAAATTAAAAAAACACATGGTATCTTTTTTATTGTTTAAAGACGTGCGCATTAGTTTTATCACCTACCCGCGAGTTAGCCCAACAAACTTTCAGAGTTTTCCAATCACTCCTACCCGACGAATTGAGGTAACTCACAAATACGAAGAGTTTAGCGTTTGTTTACTTCTCGGTGGTAACAGCAAAAAAGACTGTCTTGATAAATATCATCAAGTTGGGTTAGTTTTCTTTATAATACTTTGCGGTCATATTATTGTTGCAACACCTGGAATTTTAGATGATCTCTTGTCAAATAAAAATCCGAAAGATGGCTCAATTTGTGATTTAATATCTTCATCGTTCCAATATATCGTTTGCTATCAATTTTAATTTTGAGGAAATTGTGATTTTTGATGAATCAGATAAATTGTTAGAAATGGGTTTCATCAATCAGTTTTTTCAATTTATAACATAGGATCACGTTGATTTTAAGTTTCGTTCCTCGAATCCGTCGAACGGTATTTGAGTTATTTTATTAAGGGCCTTTATTCCGCTTCAGATTCCCATCAAGTTGAATCACTGGCTTCTAAGAGTCTACGCAATCCGATATTTATCAAGATAACCGATTTCGATCCAGATAATCTAATTCCAGATGTTTCTTTACAATCATCGTTACCGAGAAAACTCAGTCGATTTTACTTTGTAACCCTCTTTTTTTACAAGATTTGTCAACCAGACAGCAAGTTTTCTTTGTTATACAAATTTATCATCGACCACAGGGTATAATTTATAATTTACCGAGGAATCAAAAATTATTGTGTTTTTTGCAACTACACACATGGTCGATTACTTTGGCTTGTTGTTGAGACAGTTTTCACTTTTTCTATAATCTAGATTATGTAATTTTACAAGGATCTTAATGATACACGGAAAGTTGAAGAAAAAACGTCTTGAAATTTTTGATGACTTCAGAAACTCAGCGAAGTTCTATTTGATTTCTATGTTTTAGGTGTATTCTATTGTGTTCTGATCTGATTTCCCGAGGCGTAGATTTTCCAGAAGTAGACTGGGTGGTACAATATGAACCCCACGAACCTCAAAGTTAATTTTTTGTATAATTTTAAGTACGTTTATACACAGATGTGGTCGAACTGCGAGGTTAAATCATTATGGTTTCTGAAATTATTATATTTCAGGGAGTTGTTTGATATTGCTTTACCCAAACGAATTTAATTATGTCTCATTTATAAAACTAAATAAACGGGTGAGTCTTATTTAAGTTACAGATTAAAATCAAACAATTGGATCTCGAAAAAAGTTCACTTGAACTTTCTGATCGACTCAAGAAATTCGCCACGAAAGACAGGTTTACTCCTCTATTCACACATAGAGAAGTATATTTAAAAGGAATGAAAGCATTCGTATCTTTTATAAATTTTTATACTCAACATGAGTGCAGAAATATATTCAACCTCAAAGGTTGTTTGTTAAAATTTTATTCAGAATTAGAAATAGGGAAAGTAGCAACAGATTTTGGCCTTTTACACCTTCCCCAAATGCCCGAACTAGTTGGAGCCAATTTGAGTGGATTCCAAAAAACTGAGATCGATCATTCTAAGATAAAGTTTAAAAATAAAAAACGGGAAAAATTACGCAAGAAAATCTTACTTGACAAATTATAACTTTAGAATTTTTCACAAGGTTGAATCTACATTGTCAAATTTTAATTGTTTGATTGTTGTTCCTTTTGATTTAAACTCATTTAACTTCTTTTTATGGTTTTATGCCAAAAATCCAAATTAATGCCGTTTTTATTTTATATTGGTTTTAATGGTGGCGGGGGTTAGTTAAGAATTCCACGTCTCCATTAACGTGTGCTTCTCGGGTTAAGATTAAAAAGTAGACCTGCGAAAGTCGTATCCTAAATATTTAATATCGTGCTTCATCGATAAGACGACGCGTCAATAACGTCATCTTTGGAATTTTGCAAACAAAGTGTGGTTAAACAAACTTTAGCGAGCATGTGGTGAGGATGTTTAGCTATCTGCGAATATTCTACTTTTAATTTGCCTTCTTGACGAAAATCTTAGACTGTTTAAAATACGAAAAATATATTTATAACAGAAATGATCCTAGTCGGCTTGTTTGGCTGAGCGATTTTGGGCCACCAGTGGGAGTTAAACCCTCGTTAAACCATGTAAATAATTATTAGAGTTAAAAAATAGTTTCGCCACTGAGTTTGAAAAATGAAACCGTAGAATACCCATTTTCTTCAAAAAGGAGCTTGTCCGTACATACATTAATTTGAAGAATATTTAACAATCGCACGAGCTATTTATAATAAATAAATGTTCTATTTCATTCCATACCTCTGAAAACTAAATCATGTAGCCTTTAGATTTCAAGGAAAGTGATAGCTTCAGCTCAAAGCTTGAAGCATTTTTCAGTTCCTTCAAAAGATCAAAAGACAGAAAAAGTTGCATGTACTAGAAAGTGCAGCTTTGAAGGCTGCCAGAACCTTCACTGATAACCATGAATAAATAATTAAAAAGCTAATTAAAATCTTAATACCTTTCTCGGCGCTAGTGAGGCTCAATTTATTTTGAATATATCCCAGAGCGAACAGACAATAAAATAAGTAGATCAACGAATGCTATGTTTTAAAGAATCCAAAGCCATTTGGCTTTCATGATTTAATCGACAGAATGCCGGGTTTAATCTAGAACATTTTTTGCCTGGTTCTCAAATCTAGGAGACTTTAAGGGGATCGCTACACTTAATTTACTTGAACAACATTGTAAAAATAACAGATAAAAGGCAAATTCCACTTTCAAAACTAGATTAATCATTGTTTTATTCCTTTATGGTAAGTAGCAGTTGAAAAAGAAATTTTTTCAAAGATGATCGATTCTCATAAATTCTAATGCAATTATACACACTTATTCGAGCCAATCCAGAAGAAAAATGTGGTTTTTATTGAACGACAACACGTGCTTTCCCTTGAATGAATCATGAGCACTTCTAAGAGTTGTTTTGATCGGGGTGAAGAAATACATTTTCTCACCTAAATAAGTAAATCAGAGCAATACAATAAATAAATAAATTTTAAACTTAACTTGATGCAGGAATTCAATAACCCCTACATAAAACCGAATTCTACCCCGATCTTAGACACTTCTACAGATAGCGATCCCTTTGCACCTGTTATGATTTTTTGACCGTTTACGCAATTGTAAAGATCAACAATATGGTTTTTCCTCATGTCACATGACGCTCAACGGTTGATCAAACAATGTCATATGTGATATAAACAAATATGAATATTGTGGAATATTCGAGGACATTCTAACCCAGGGTCGCGGCCCACATGGTATATATTTAAAGGATTAGAGACCAGATAATCATTAAAAGACTAGTGTTGGACTGATAGAGTGAATTTGTAGTTTGGACAAGCTTACAAAAGGCTTTGGTAGTTATCGTTTAAAGAATTTGATAAATTCTACGTTTTCCCTAACCATAGATGCAATTAACATGGGAAACCAAAAGCCGTTCTATATCTTTCCAGTCTTAATTCGCTTTGAAGGTACACATATCGTATTACCGTGTTTCAGGAGTAGGATTGACAAAGCCTGTACAATTTTTAAGAAATGATATTCATATCACATTTATAATCATTGGGTGAATAATTAAAATATCAAATCTAGGTGCATTCTCTATTTTCTTAAAAGGATGTTTCAGAAGGTGGAGTTGTTAAAAATGAAGTGTTATATTTATATTACAAATAAAAAAAGCTGCCTCAAGTCTGGTGCAACTTGAATTGACATTTAAAAATAATTCTAAAAATTACTTCCACCGCAATCAGATGATAGAAGTATTACATTTTGTGAAGTATACGAAATCGCTGAAATTTAAACAATATAATTTCTAGAAACTTTTAAACTCAAATTCTATCTCTACTCTTGTTTTTACAAGTAATGGTGAAATTTTATCAGGTTTTAAAGCTGGCACTTTTTCAAAATAAACGTTTCCAAACACTACCGAGAAGATAAAATTATCAGAAAAAATAGGCTGTCAAAATTCTTTTGTATTCACACTTATTGTTAAAATTTTAAGCTCAGCTGGTACCATTATGAAAAAATATCATGCAGATGAAATATCGATCAAAAAACGAGCGAAGAATTAAACTGGTTACGAAATAAAATAAGCAGAAATTTACATAAATCTAAAAGTATTTAATTAAATATAATATTTGACGACAAATAAGTACACGCGTATTGTGGATAACATTAATACGCTATATCATGGGGACAGCAGTGGGAAAGTGGAACCATTCACGATTAATATTCTTGAAGAAGGAGCTAACTTGGACAACCAGATGGTCGACTCCAGCCTAATGGCAGTAGCAAACGGATCGGACGAAGAAAACGGGCCGCGGTTATTCCAGCTCTGTTAAATTACTGAGTTTTGGGGGATACGAAAAATTCGACCTTGTTAGGGAAAACCCATCTGAAGACAAAAGTTAAAAATTAATTGAATTCTTGAAACCGCAAGTTTCCCATGACTCTCTTTCTTCACCGTTCTTTTGATTTGAAGAGGCGGA
Organism: Neodontobutis hainanensis; assembly: GCA_024349245.1. Lineage (NCBI taxonomy): Eukaryota > Metazoa > Chordata > Actinopteri > Gobiiformes > Odontobutidae > Neodontobutis > Neodontobutis hainanensis. The sequence continues at coordinate 241,664 of JALDNG010000368.1, read as the reverse complement.
ATTGTTGTCGGGAGAGGGCCCAGAAGATTTTTTTGCACGGATAAGGAAACTCCTGAAGTCAGCCTGTACCAAAGTTTTCTCCACACAACGAAGATTTCATCCAAAAACAAAAGCTCTGGAAATCTCTCCCGCAAAAAGTCTCGAATGTTTTGCGGGGATTTGATTACATTTCCTTTGATCAGATGATTGAAAGGCGAGGGTATCTCTGAGTTCAAATCCCTTACAATTTCAAAAAGCAAATCGGCCTGCAGCGTTGTCACAGAACAGCCAGCATCATTAAATGCGCTCAAAAGCACAAAATCCTGAAAGTCAGAATTCGTCGAGATTCCAAAAGTGTTAGAGGATAGTAATACCCATACCCTCGGGGGACAAAACAGAGCAAGAGAAAATTCGAGAGATGTAGAGGAGGAAATACTCGACTGATAATTGTAAAGCAGGTATAACTTGTTTCAGAAGACGGAGAATTGGTGGCAGTTCCTTTGAATTCAAATGTAGAGATAAAAAAGTAAATCCTAATCTTTATTCTCGCGAATCTTATGTTGTTGGAGTTGCAGATTTTTATGATAATAAGTGCTGCGTCCTGTTCAAATTTCCTTGGTCGTCATTCAACCACTGCTCTAATTGACACAAGAGCAAGTCTATATTTAATAAATTATCGATTTGCTTCATGTATGGAAAAATGATCATCAAAAATTCATCCGCGTGAGCGAATGAAGATTCGACTCGCCCACATACGTACAGCTACCCTTAATGTTTGGAAATTAAACTTTTAAGTCGATTTTTCACATTGTCGAGAATCCGAAGTACGATTTGATTATTGGCAGCGATTTCCAAAAATCATTTCACATCGAAATTGACCTAAATTCTTGGCATATACCTTCGCCTCCGTTTGTTGATGCTGAGCCTTGGATTCAACAATAACCTTAATCACGTACTAGCTACGGTCAGGAACTTAATCATCGAGATACTTGCATAAAACTCTTCTGGTCTCTAAATCCCTCGCTGATATTAAATTTACTGATGCGGTCAAACACCATTTCGAAACAAAGTCTGATACACCTGTTTAAACAAGTTTCGTATCGCATTTCGGTCCACTTTAAAGACGACACGAACATACAGCTTCACGAAACGTAAATTGCTTTAATAATAAGTCTGAGAAACAACCATTGGTTATCATAAACTATTCTCATAAAAAAGAAAGCTTGAGCATTCTAACTCTGCTCATATTACACAAAAAACTAGTGTTGTTGTAAGAGACTGGTTCACTCTCCCACTTATTGATTCAGTGTTGGAACGGTTTTCGGAGGCTCGTTATTTTTCAAATTTGGACTAACACTATGGTTAATGGCAGGTTTCACGAATAAAAGTTCAATGCTTATGACGGCTTTCCGCCAAGGACTGGGTACGCCAACGTATCATTTCATCATTCGTGCCGTTCGGCCTCACGAACGAACTTACAGCTTTCAAAGGCTAATGGACAAAATAAAACATAGAATTGAGGGTTTTATGCTATTTTGACCGATTCTTAGTTTATGCTGATTCAATCGAAAAACACAATCATACTTGAAAAATTTCTCAAAAATTTTTGGAATGTAAAATTTAAACGAGGGGAAATGTCGATTCTGTCTCTGTGAAATTTCTCATTTATAATTTACAATTTCTGAAAATTCGATAAGGCCGATTAAATCACACGTGGAAGTCATTGTCAACTGGAAAAAACCTGATGCAAAAAAGTATCTCCTTTTTAGGCCCTGTTAGTTATTTCCTTCGCTTTATGCAGAATTTCGATCACATCCTAGAACCTTTAAATGAACTTTTGAGAACAGGATTCCATAGAATTTGGGGGAGATATGCGATGAATGATTAACATAACATATAAACTAGATTGACAATTTTACCCTCCCTTGAAATTCCGGACATATATACCGTTTTAACTCAACATATGCCCCTGATAAGGTGGTGGAGACGTGTCTATGCCAAAATATATTAGGTATTGACGTTCCAATCGCGCTTGCTAGCCAGCTATTAAGTTCAGTTTTCAAAAAGTATAGAAGTTTGGTAGGGAGAGTAGGGGGATGATTTAAGTCACTCGGAAGTTCAAGCACTATCTATGTGGTAAAAAATTTACCTTGTAAACGGATTAAAATTTTCAAACCTTTATGAAATCTTCGAATGAGGTTAGAGGTAGGTGGACGAGGTGGGCCTTAGAGCTTGAAGACGATGATGACGAAATTAAATTTATCCATGGGAATAGAAATATTGTCGCCGACGCATTATCCAGTTAATTGGCAACTTTTGATTTCGAGCCTTTTGCAAATATAAGATGAGCAATCGAAAAAGAATAAAAAATAATAAAGGGCTTTTCGATGGGAAATTACGAATTTGTTAACGGCCTTCTATGTAATATTGGAAGAATGGGAAGTCGTCCAATCGTACAAGATCACTTGACATTTAACATTTTTTTCAAAGGTTCATTGTGATATACTTTCCCATTTCGGCATATATAAAACATTCGGTAACTTGAGAATACGATTCTACTGGAAAGAAATGAAAAATGACATTTCTTGCTGGATCGGTAAATGCAAGGACTGAAATGTTAACGAATGTAAGGAGTATACTCCTGAAGTTGAGCTAATACGCTTTGAATGTGACTACAGATTTTCTTGATGGCATAGATTTTGCAGTACCTCTCGCGACTATTAAGTTGGGTTATAAATACATTTTCGTTGCCCCTGAAGGATTCAGTAAATTTATTGAGGCGAAGACCATTCCCTCCCAAAAAGCTGTGGACGCTGCAAAATTGATTATGGATGGCCTCGTATATAGATTCGGTGTCCCGAGTCACATACGTACGAACCAAGGCACTCGGTTTGAGTCGCCCCTCATCAATAATCTTTGTACAACTCTAGAAATCAAGAAAACAACAAGCACTTCTTATTACACAGCTGGTAACGGTCAAGTATAAAGGTCAAACAGGACCATTAAAGAAGCATTTGGCAATATGTTAATGATGGCTATAACGATTGGAACGAACATCATCAAGGATGTATTGGTTCAATACGACGAGCTAAAATGGATATATTGGTCATGTTAATTGCGTGTTAACCTATGGCAAAGATATCAATGATCCAGTTACAATGACCAATGTTAGGAATGCCGAAACTTCAAACTATCATATCTACATCCAAAACCTATCCAAGTAAATTTTGAAATGTAAAGATATTAATATTGTCTCCGGCTGCAAATAAAACCAAACATAAAACATAATACCACTCAAAGATTACCAAAAAAGCGTTTATTCGCCCGGGACAAAGGCTGTCTTCAAAGTACCGAATCTAATGAGTTAAGTAAGAGTTAAGACGGTCCTCTCCTGTAAAATCAGAGGAAAACCTAAACTCTGTTATTTAATACAGCTTATACCCAAATAATGTTAAGAGAGTTCACTATAGATTACTCTTTCGGGGCGATAGAGCAAGAGAGGATCACAAAAAGCCCCCATGCCGACACCCAGCAATTAAAACGACCTCAAAGGGTTACGAAAAAACAGAGTCATGGTCAACCTTGAGAGGAAGGAGTGGAATGACTAATAATAACATACTCACATGGTATAAAATTAATACGCTATTCACAAAAACAATAATTAGAAGACCAAAAGATTTGTGGAGTAGAAAACATTTACGCAGATACGGTTACTAAAGAATTACATAAATTTCAAGTTACCGAGCTATTTTGATGTGGGGACGAAAAATCGAAACGCTCAGCTTTACGGAAACAGCACCACCCACTCAGGTTTTTTATGAAAAAGACTCCGTAAGTATTTTATGGTGTGTAACCATCATTTCTTATTCTGATCAGTTGTTTTGTAAGATTGATTTAAAGTGGTCAGATGCGAGGAACAGATGTTATCTTCCATCGATAAAATTGAGATTGTGTTTTAATAAAGCATGATATGTGTTGGTCGAAATTTTCCTTTAAATTTAACAAAAAATAAACATTTTTCAGAAAGGTAAGTATCCAATGGTTTGCTTTTCGAGCACCTTCTCATGTTTAACTATCTATTGAATGAAATAATCATTTGGCGGCTGCTGTAAATGATATTTCTAGTCTAGAAGCTAATTTTCGAAGAACCGCTTTAATTTTGGCATACTTTGGCGATTTAGAAAGCTCAAATATTTAAAGTTTGCCATAATTAAAACGTCTCTTATGAGAGTAATATCCATGAAGACGATCTAAATTGACAATGTTTGTTCAAGCGGTAAATTAACCAGCCATAAAAATGGTTAAAAAATAGATAAACACCAATCTACAATAAATGCAAATCAACACACGATGACAGCTTTAGGAAAAATATTGGTTTAAACAAACCACCAAAACAGTTAAAGATATTTTATATTCTATTATTAGAATGAAAACCAATTAACAATTACCTCCCGCCTATATAGTCTGCCATTATTTTGTAAACATGCTCGATGGAAACTGAATGGAACTGTGTATTAGGCAGGAAAGAGCCGTCTAGCTTATCATAAAGTTAAGAATTTGAGTTTAGGTCCAACACGAAAAACTGTCTGAATATTTAACAATCGAGACTTACAAATAACGTGTATGAACATGCTTCACTTTGTGATGGCTTTATGCTTGTGACTATATCTAGGAATGTTCAATTTTGTTCTTTTTTAAACTTTACGAATAAATTGTGTCAACAGGGATAAGCATTTTGCGTTTTTAAAGTTTAAGGTTAAATTTTTGTTGGAAAGATTTAAATATAAACTTATCAATTTTTCTGATTTAAATTAGAAAAATAAACAAATGAACGTTCGTTCATATATATATATATATATATATACGACAAACAGAAACATGATATTAAATATTCATGTCTTTTTTCCAATTAGATTAAAACTTCTCACTCTCGGGGGAGTAAATCCTTTCCTCCTTTGAAGGGAGACACGCTTGACAGAATCGAGGGTATTTTAAAACAAAATCAATGTATATTTGGTCGTGACATAGAAATCAACATCCAAAAGTGTTTAGTGTGTCATGTTATGAAATATATGTGATGCTTGATCTTAAAGGTTGGAATAAAACAGTATATCCTCTTCATCTTAACCAAATTATCCCCTAAAATCTGGTTAGTATGTAGTTCGAAAGTGAAAACTATCTGAGGAAAATAGGTAGCAGGTTCTCCAGGCAGAAACGTATAAAGATAACATTTTATGATTTAAACGGATTTTTTTGATAAAATCCTAAAACTCTTATTTTCACAACTTCTGGGGTGGATAAGAGGGGATGTATTTGACAGTTTTTGGCATGAAAAGCAGAAGTCAAAGTGTATCTTCAAAGTTACGTGTGCGTTTCTTAATGAAACATTTTTCGTATCTGAAGATATTTGAGGGAAAACACCTCACATGGACGTACTAGGATGAACAGACAAAAAGGAAATCTAGATGAGTCACGAAAGAAAATATCTAAACTAGGAATTATTTTGTCAATAATTAATATCTGGAATGCTTTTCAGTGTATTAAATGTCGATAACGCTTCAATGATTGCTTTATTTGAAACTTCTTGTGTTTCAGCAACACTTAATATTCGTTGAGTCAGCTCAAGGCTGAGTAATTCCGATATCGATGGACGGGCCGAAGGATTGTAATTAAGCATCATTTCTACGAGTTGAATGTAATCAGGAGTCAAATATTGGCAATCATGAGGAAACGTGTAATTTTTAATTCCCTCCATCACGTATGCGCGTTCGAATTGAGTGTTGAATGGTACGATTAGTTCTACAAATATCAAGCCTAAAGAATAAACGTCCACCTTAAAGTCGTAAGTTCGATTCTCCAATAGCTCTGGGGCCATATACAACTCCGTTCCCACAAACTTTGTTATTGTATCTTGATTATTTGGATGTTCTTCGGTGGTAGCCTCGCGTACCACAGATTTAAATCGAGATGACTTCATGTTAAAATCAGTCACGAGACCAAAATCACCTATTTTCACGCACCCATCCAAAGAAAAAAATATGTTCGAAGGTTTCAGATCACGATGCATTAGAGATATGGAATGAAAGTACTTTACAGCTTCTAAAATCTGCCTGAATATTGAAATAATTATCGGTATGGAACGTGGTGATCTTTTGAACAAAAAAGATTTCAATGTAGCTTTGTGGCAGAGTTCCATTTGAATGTACAAGTAAATTGAATTTAAATGCTGACAGCCATGCTGACCATGACATGTCACAACAAAACTAGATGAACTGCTCTCTAAATCCCGCTCAGAGGATAGCTTAATAGGCTCGCTGGGATCATAGCCATCAACTACACCAAAATTACTGTCGACCTCGTCGTCTCCTTCGTTGTTAGATTCGACGTCGGCCCATAAGAGTTTTTGTTCAGAATTTTGACTGTCGTGCTCAAAGATAATATCACTTTCATCCAAAGACACACTCTCTACTCTTGTCACTTTAAATTTTGAAATCTGAGAAGAGGTTTTGGCTTCATTTTCAATCTAATATCAAATTTTTATGTAATACGGCTTTATTTAATGCCCGAGCAGGAGCCTTTTCGAACCAAGCGGCGTGAAACCTAATAATTCCGGGATGGCATAGTTGGGCTAATGCTTGAACTTCTCGAATTGTACGATCCCGTGCAAACCTACAGTCTGAAACTGTTATTCGCTTCACAGCATAAACACAATTATCCATGTAGTTACGAGCCTTGAAAACAACGCCATAACCGCCAAGTCCGATATTTTCAAGATGTTCAAACTCAGAACAATAACGAGACGTAGGTGCAGGGTTAACCCCTCCGTTTTTGGATGATTCGCTTCGGAGAGAGTCAGATTTAGGCATTTTTTTACCTTCATCACCCAACAAATCCATGGAAGTCGTGACTTTGTCGACGTGAATAAGCGGATATTTCTTCGTAAAAACAAATAATAGCAAAATACTAACAATCAAAGAGGTAAAAAGAATCTCTTTCCAAAAGGCTAAGATTGATAAAGTAACTTCTATATCATACAATTCGAAGGGATTGGCAAATACTGAACTATTTATCCTGACCTTTTTTTTCAATGAAAATGATTTCCACGATACTCTGAGCCTGAATTGACGGCCACAAATTAACGATTCAGCAAGTTCAATTATCTTCATTCTCAACCATGTTATATGCAGAATTTTTTCAGGGGTATCATAAAGTGTCGTCTTTCTTGACGATTTACCAAACGTTGACTCGTTTAGTAAGTCAAAGTTAAAAAACCCTCGATCAAGTTTACAGTCAGAATCAGAAAAATTCTCCGCAATTTTGTGTAAAAATATTGTTTTACCAACGACGTTCAAAAGCATGAAATCACTACAAGCTTTGTCATCACCAGTGGAAGAAACAACGTTAATTCTATCGGTTGAAAATTTGATACGATCAATAACATGAGGTGAAATAATATCGATCAAATTTGAAGAAACAACTTTGAAAAAATTTGTACTCTTTACAACTTTCCAGGTACACAAGATTGCAGAGTTAAGAATAATGCGCCAACAATTCAGTGGATTCGTTTCAAAATCCAATCCGTAACCATACAGAGTATTTGTATCTAAATCGTAACTTATAATGCCAAAATTCGAAGGAAATTGAGAATCTTCGTCAACAATATAAGGAATTATCTCATGTTCTCCATGAGAAAACTTTAAAATCGACTTTCCTTGAGAAATATCATTAATTTGAAGAACTTTATATGAGCGCTTGATTATCAACAAATCCTTATAATCGTCGTCAGTCATAATTCCAGTTATGTTTTTAAAGCAAGAATTAGAGCTGCTATAAAAGTATAGCTTCCCTGTGACAATATTAACCCCAAACGTGACAATATCGACATGAGAATTTATCACGATGTATCTTTGATTAAAATGCGCACGCCCAAATCGATCATAATCAATTAACTCAGCATTTCGACCCTCAAGGCGATAAATGTTCCCCGATGAAGATGGAATATAAAAGTTATCATCATTATGTGTGGTCAAAAATTCGAAGAATTTGTCATTTTCTTCAGATATGGTCCACAAAATGACGCCGTTAACCGCATCGACCGCCATGATGGTTCCATCGACAAGACTCAGAATAATTATCCTTAAAATGAGGAGTTGGTTGATATCGCTCGTAGTTATAAATTTTTTTAAAATAAGAAGATTAAAATTTATTAATTTAAATATGGCTGCGATTGGAAATTCTTAGTGGGATTACGAATATATTTTCTTACTTTTGTTGAGATGAAGCGGGGCTTAGTATTTGCTTGTTCGAATCAGAATTGAATTGCCATCCAGCAAGCGTCGACTTTGTGGAGCGTGTGTAACCTAGAAAATGAAAACCAAATAATAAGATAGAAAGAGTATAAATTCCTGAGTAAAATATGACATTTTTTCTAAAAAAATGGACAAATGCCATTCGCGAGCCTAATCAGGTTGACCAATAATAAAATGAGCACATCGACCGCCGATTAGCGATTATTATTAAACAGTTTTAATTGCGATCCCTAGTGTGTCGGCTTAATTGACTAATTGTTTTCATGAATTAACGGCTAAAGATAAAAACGAATGACGAGGATCACTACACTAATTAAAATTGAGACTTATAGGGACATTTGTTGTTTTTAATTAGGTTTTGATCTTTCAGAACTTTCCCTGGTAGGTTCATTTGGTCGTGATTGAGAGGTTAATTTTTCTTTATTTCTTCGATTTTGCCACCAAATTTTGATTTGTTTTTCTCCAACGTTGATCTCTTTCGAAATTAATGCTCGTTCTGCACTTGATAAATATCGTTTCGCTGAGAACTCCCGAGTCATACGTTCCAGTTGGGCGGGCGTGAAAAGTGCGCGCTTTCTTCGTAGACCGAGATAAGAGGAACCTTCTTCGGAGAGCGGATTGTTGTAGTGGCAGTCCAATTGTTGATCCCATTCAGTATTCATAGGATTTTCGTGAGTAAACTGGGGGAAAGGAGCTCTTGGTCCATGACAACAGGAGTAACCTTTATGGTAGTCTATTGGATTAAACCGCCGAGCTCTATACATTGAATCTGGCCACATACCCATGTAAGGAGGTGGAAAGAAGTCTTGTCTATGATACGGATGAGGATGATAGCAGGAATATGGGATTTCGTTGAATCTGGATATAGTTTGTGGTTGAGTATGTATATTTGGTGGTTGTGGTGTTGCGCCATTATTTTGGTTTGTGGGACTCACAGTTACTCTTGGTGGACGGTCTTTATCCAGAATATCGTCCATTCTAAACGATGATAATTTGTGATTTTCCATCCTTAATTAGATTTCTAATGAATATATTTAAAGTTGGTGACAAAATTAGATCTGGACTATTCTCTTAAGTTATGAGCGTCTAAATAAAACAGTCCACGCCCAATATTTCCTCACAAAAAACAAAGAGAATCCACACAGTTGCTTCATTACTATTGTGTAACACAAGTATCATGGGACACAAATAAATGCTTTCAACATTAAAAAATTAATGACCCATAAAATATGAATTTAAAGCGATCTGTTAAATTTAGAACAATAATATATAGAATGATGTTAGATGGATACTAATTTCATTTGGGAATATAATCTATCAAAATGATTGTTATATTTCTTCAATTTTTCTTAATTGAATCGATTTCGAATGTTCAACGGTAAAATCTTCCAAGTATTATCCATGGGTGGTGGAGTGGATAATTGGTTGTAATACTTTTCAATTAAACCTGAATTTAAAATATAATTAACCATAATCTTGGGCAATCCTGCACATTTTTTGAACATGATAGTTTTGTTTGGCGCAGAGGCCTGTAACAAACGAATCGATAACCTGATGTGTATGAGGACACAGAAAATCCTTTAAAAGGGAAATGTCCTTTAAAATTTACAAAATTATTTCTCACCTTATAACTAAGAACATAATTTTCAATGATCTTTAATTGGCATAAAACGCATGGATGCCCCGCGCATAGTCTTTTGGGACCAAACATTCGCTACTTTTAAAGATTTATATACAATGCACGTCTTTCTCGGCTTTTTCCTTGGTCTCTGTCCTTTGTGTGCTCGTCTATAAATAAACCAACAACGTTCTAAAATAAAATCTAAATAAACCTTCATAAAAAGACTTTATTTTTTCATCAGAGCTAAATTAATTGTTATAAATACGGGCTGTTGTTTAATTTGTTAATGTTATTTTGCTTCTGTAAAGCATATTTCAAAAGAATAACACCTCGAGAAACGACAAAAGAGTAGCCTTTACTAATTTTAATGCTTACCAGATAAGATTACTTCTGTCTTCGGGAGTTCAATTTCTGAATTAGAACTGGCAGGCTCCAATTTTAAAGTCGCCCCACTAACTTCAGATACCCATGGTAGAATTTTATCAGCTCAAATTTTGTTTCAACGAATTACCATAAAAACGCATATCAAGTGCATTTTTTCCATAAAAGGCAGCAGAAATCACCTTCACTGGATCATGTTTTTGACAATAATTTTTTAGATTCCTGGTAAAACTTTTTGCGATATTTAAACCTAGAATTCTTTTAAAAAACATAGAGATATTTAAAGATTTTGCGCATACAACAAACTTTAAACCGTCTATTTTTCCTGTTTATAACTCTAATGACGATAAATAGTTCCTTTTCAAAACTTTATCTAAACAGATATATTAACTTTTCCCCCCTTATTATGACCAACATATATGCGCACAACAGTCAAATTGCAGCACCAAAAGACGTCGAATAAAAGATCCTTTAAAAATTTTAGGCCATTCGAAAACGAAATGAACCCTTTTTAAAGATGGTTTACGAAAACATCAAAGAATGTGATAATTGGACTCTAAAACAGCTAAAAATGTTTAATAACCGCCGTCAGACAGAATATTATAATGTCAAATCTTTGCACGTTTATGATGAATATGTGAGCACCTTAAATCAAAATCATATTTGTTGCGCGCGCACGCACGATTTATTTTTCTTCCTTCACGATTATATTTCATATTATATTTTAGTGTAAACATACAATTGGTATGATAAGGCTATATATGATTACACGTCATTGCTTTCTTAATTGAACGCGGTGAATGCGCCGCGGATTGATTGAAAACATGTAGTTAATAGTGTTCTTAATAATATTAAATTTATTATTCACGTGTTGATTTATCGATTATTTATTTTTTGATTAATTTTTTTGAGTTATTTTTCTTCTGCGCAAATAAATTTGTGAATGTTTTCTAAATGTGATGGGGTGGGCGTGTTTTTGATCATTCTCAAGGGTTCTATCAAGCATGCTCTTATTAATTCGGGCAGTATTGTACACAAATACACTTTATCAGGTCATAAAAAATTCCACGGCTGAAATTATTCTCTAAATTCACAGAAACGGCGACGTTGAGACATGAAAGAAAAAAATTAACCCGAGTGTACGTTTGATTTGTTTGATTAGTTGTTTTTATATCATAAAAAAGTAACTTAATCTGGCGTTTTCATCGCTTTTCGTTTGCAATTTTCTCAGAACTGGTCGCAGTTATGACAGACGTTGAAAGTGGGCTATTTGAGAAAAACAATTTCTGTCTATTTTATTTAAGTGAATAAAAGTATATCGAGTGAAGATGTGGTATAACATACAAAATCGAGATAATTGAAAAGTATAAATGTTGTTATATTTGTTACTCTGATCACATTAAAATGTGATGAATCTAGCAAACGAGAAAAGTGTTGGTAAACTAAAATTAGACCGCCAGGTTCCCGAATTAGGTAGAACATAATTAGATGATCCCAAATAAAAAGTTGATAATCGTTGTCCACTTTTATGAAGGAGTAATGTAAATGGAGTTAATAAAGCGATAGAATTTAGCTTACTTAAGTCCAACTACAAGGTGGCGTTACCTCCAAGTGGCAGTGGATTAGATGTATATCGAATTACCAAATTTGTTGAAGATATGAGTATGTACCATATTTCCAATCTTGTAAAGTTTTTTATTTTGGTGGTCTTCTGTGGATAAATGAACGATGCGTGTATGTAGACGAATATAATTCGAAATGGTCTTAAACTTACACGGGAAAATTAGTTGTTTGAGAGATCATGTTTATCATTTTGGTTGATCAAGACTGTAAAGTGCGGTCGGACACGCCGGAAATTCATTTTGCAAATTTAGACGCTTTTAACTGTTTTAATCTTCGAAGAAACATGATGAGGATTGAAGGAGTTTGGTCTTGAATGTACGCTATCATGGAAAGACAGTCGATGAATGTATTGATTAAGGCTATTTTGTTCTTTTGATTTTCAGCCAGTCTCTAAAGCTAATTTGAAGGATCTTCAAAAAATGCACTGTTAACGTGAATAAATTTCAACGCTCTTTTTAACTCTTTATGTAATTTTTAATTTGTTCTTAACCAGGAAGCTAGGAGAAGAAATTACTTAATTTTTATTTTCTTAGCTTGGTGCTAGCCGTTGGTGTTTTTATCGAGGTATGTCGAAGAAATGTCCTTTCCGAGAACGCACGCCGTTACACTTATCGATTCTGGAGCAGTTGAAAGGCGAATAAAATTGTTAACCTGGTTAGTATAAGTTCATTAGATGCGGCAGCTTTTTAAAGAACCGCCATTAAATGCACGTGGTTTGAAATTACGAATTTTAATATTGTGACATGAGATCACATATCTACCTCGCGTATTTAAAATCTAGAAAAGTTTTTATTTCCATTACTCTTGGTAGTCATTGTTTATTGTTGACCACGCGCGGTTCTATGTTTTTAACGAGCTTTCAAAATATGTATCTATGAATCGTCATCACTCTATATCTGATAAAGATACCTTTAAATGCTAAATATTTTTTACCGAGCAAATGGTTTCTATTCACGTTTCCAAAGCTTGAAAGCGAAACAGACAAAAGTGGTTGCTCATAACTATGGAAATATCGCTCAGTTACGCTTTCCAGAGTACCGAAAAGAAATCGCTCTACTCGCCCCCATGATAGTGTAAATAATGTAAAAATTAACGTGGTAAAGATACTTTGATCTATTTAATTTGAACATAAATCAATATTAAACAGGATAATGGCAAAATAATTAACCATTTTTCATCCGTTATATGAAGCTATAAAAGTAAAACGAGGTAAATAGTTTAAAAGTTTACTCGTGCGATTTGAAATACCAATGACATCATTAGTCTCTCCTCATACTTGATAATTTTTAAAGCTCAGTGTGATGATAGAAAATGTTTAGCAGTTGAATAAAAACTATGTCGTTTAGGCGCTTAAACTATCGTTCTACTTCCCTTACAAAGACGCCATGACCAGAGAGAACCTCCACCATGGTTGTTTTATAAGATCATGCGAATGACCTCTTTAATATAGCCCGCTCTATTCAGACCTGATTATACAAAGAGTAACTCAGCAGTTGGATCTAAATAAAACCGTTTTTTAATGGAAAGAAAAACCTCTCGTTCACTAAAACTCAGTTTGACATTCATTTTTAAAGAAAGTAGAATGTTAAAATCGACACCAAACTAAAATCTTTTCTGCCCTCACTCATGTCTAAACCAGTGTAGCTGGAATGGCGCAGCTTTTTAAAAAGTTATATTTTGAAACTCTTGTGATTCCTCGAAGCTTTTAAGTTGTGATCACAAATACCGACAAATGATTGAAACGAGATCCTCGGAGTAAATTCTTTTCAGATAGAAGAAAACAGTACTTTGAAACTAACTACCACACATCCCAGTGTTAGTTTGTCATTCTGTCAGTTGTAGCATCCTTGAAGAAAACCCATAAATAAATAGGGCTTTCACGAATGACCAAAAGAGGAGTCTGATTAAACTCGTTTGTAAGCAAGAATACTCGACAAGAGAATCGTCCGATATGGTTCAAATTAACCCTAGCTCGGCTCACAGAATGTCTTTTGAGTTATATTACGTCGTTTCCTTCAGGTTTTGGGACAAGAGCTTTAAATGGTGTACACGACTTCCCACTGAGTTGACTTTCCAGTGTCTAATTTAAAAACCGATAGAAAGCTTCATTTTTTGAAAGTTAGTTCTCGACTCGATCGTAAAGAATTTGGAAACGTCCTGGCCTGCACACACAATAACAAGCTCAGAAAAGAAGACGCAACGTTGTTTTAAATCCAACTCAGGCCGATATTCGATGATTTTCTGATTGACAAAACCTGGTGCTGTTTGCGCAGTTCTAGTCCCAGGTGAGGTCAATGCAGGAGATCTATACCACTTTTATCTCCTCACTGTCAGAGCTTCATATGTTTCAAGTATGTTTGGAACTTGCACAAATTTTAGCATGGTATTGCGAGTTTGGTTCAAGTTCAGCACTCCGCGAAGGTAGATTTGGAGTATATGACTGAACTTTTCGCTTTTAGAAAGGACAAAACTCTGCTCGTACGAATTTACGTTTAATCTTACAAAATGCAATCAACCAGAGATCTTGGCAATCAAACAATTTAAAAGGGATTTAGTTCGAGAATAGAATGTTCATTGTTACTACATCTGATCGAGAACTAAAGAACGTGGTCTGCATTATAAACAAGTCGAATAGGAGTTCACAAATGAGCAGGATACATCGGGTATGTAGTTCATACCATCACAACGTGTTAAACCGACGTATCTATACTTGTGAATATATAATTTATATTAACTGCTTTTATATATTTTCGATGTATAATCGTTTAACTGAATTTCGAACGACACATTGGTGAGCAGTCAGCACTCTTTATGAAGCAATATTGAAATTCATGCGTACACGAAAAATCCACATAATTGTATTGACCTTGATTTTTAAAGTGTGTATTGACAAATAAAACATTTTTGTTGTTTTATTTTCGAGAGAATTATGAAAATAAAAATTACAGCCATTGAAATATTTTTGGAAAATCCCTTACTTTGAGTGTATGGAGCAGGTCTTTTTGTAAAATGGTCTTATGCATCCGAACACTTTCACTAAATTGTCAATCCTCAATTTCGTACAAGGCCGCATCCACACAAGTTGGTATGCTAAAAGCTACTAGAGAGGTTTACAAAAATAATCATAGATAGGTTAAACTAGACCTAGAAGCACTATCGACATTACCAATGTATTTATTAACTGTTCGAACTTTTAACAGTTGTAATTTACTCGTTCGTGACTGAAGAAGTGAATTTCTTTAAGCTCTTTCAAATGAGATATAAATTTATGGTTTTTAAAAATGTGACTGGAAATTTACTATATCGTTCCAAGGGAGATGAAATATATTGAGTCATGTTTATACCTTTCGATAATCCATAAAAACTAAAATCAAACACGGTTAGACTTTGATGGCTTTTCAAAGGCAGCTTTAAATTATCCCCTCAATACATACTTTAAAAACCAGTTATAAATTCTCTTTTTGTTTGAGTACGAAAGATAAATTAACTCTAAATTGTCGAAGCAGCATTTTCAATTTGGGTTATTTTGGTTGATGCGCAAAAGCAGTTACTTCTTGAATCAATAAAATTTCGAGTTCTTCTTAAAATTTTCTTTTGTTTCGTTCAAAACCATATTCAACTGTTACCTGAGTCTGGCCAGGATAAAGTATCGTAGCATTAATCTTATGACTTTATTTGTGGTTTTAATAGGTGATAAAAAACAATATTAAATTCAAAGTATGGTGTTATGAATGAAAAATTAATTGTACACGATGTATAAGAAGAATAAATGCGCCTGATCCAGCAGTAGAGTTTAAATATATATTATACTTCCTATCACATAAAACAAAGGCAGAAGTCCCATGATTTAATTCTCGTCCACTCTAAACATTCAAAGGTGGAATACACATTAATCTTACGTGGGTTTGACTCGGCGCGCCAAAATTATTTTAAGCTATGCCCATTTATTATCCATCTTGGGTTGATCCTTAAATTCAGCCTGCGACTAGGCATTCGTTATGATTTAGATTCAGTGCGCGCGCGGGTACTTTAAAATTTGAAAACAATATTTCGCCCTCTTACTATTGATATAAGCTTATTTAACCGTTTAATTTAGCTTCTTTTTTGATAAAGCTATTTACATTTAACACTGTAAAAACGATTATTGTATTTTAAGGGCTAAGGGCCTTTTATAGACATAAGACTTGCAGTAACTGGCTTTTTGTCATATTTCAAGATTCGAAGCTAACCCCGCGGCTTAAAGAGTGAAAGAGTCAAGAAAGAAACGATAATTAAATTTCAACCATTGGGGGAAATTTACACACTATACTTTGACTTTCCAAGAACGTGGGATTTTTAATTTGAACTCGGACAGCCTTGTTTTAAATTGCACATTTTGACGAAAAGATATTGGTGCTTTTACACGCTGTTTAAACAAATAATTTGTTTCAGCGATCAAAGACATCATGCCTCATTGAATGGAAAATGAAATTCCTTCAACTAACTCTTATAAAGTAGATATTTTTAGGGATGTAACAAATTCCAGGATTGCATTCAGTAATATCACGGACTTACAAGTTGGGGTGCTTATTTGATTTAAGTGGTGAAGATGGTCTAACGATCCGGGGCAGATTGAGACATGCCAAATCTTTACGCTGTTGCAATGTGATCTTGGCATATTTCATCGAACATTAGACTAACATAGTGAATGAAAAGAATTGGTTCCATTTAGACGGAGAGAATAAATTAATTAAATGATAGTGTGGGTATCCCTAATTTTCTCAGGGTATGCATAGAAATTTCAAAGAAGTTTACCTCTTCTATGATCTTTTCCAGCTTATGAAAGAATCATAATTTAAGTCATTCTTTTTCTGAAAATTTACCGCTCTGAGGATTATCACAAGACAACCTCATCCAAACTCAGAAAAGATGTTAAATTTTGACTGCTTTAAATTCAATAAAAATGTTCGTGATCGGGTAGAATGGAAACTCTCACGATCTCATTTCGATGATAACGTGAAATAAAATTTTCACCTATTTTCATCCAAATGCAGTAGATGAACGGTATTATCACGAAACCATTCCTCGTAAAGGTTATTTAAGTTGTGCTTTTTGGTCGAAGAGTGATTTAATGAAAAAGTAAGCAATAGCAAATGTTGCAGCATGCGCGGGTGTTTGAAACAATCGAGTGCTATTTGCAGTTAATTTAATGAAAAATACAAGCTAAAGACCAAAAATTGGTGGAACGAATCCTCAAAAAACTTCTGCTGGTGCATTTTAAATTTTTATCATCAAAAAGATGAGCGCCAATGAATTAATTTATTTATTTAATATGAATTTTTATAAGTAAAAATCAATTAAGAACTATAATGAAGGAAAAATAGCATAAACCACGCATTCCACGGGTTAAAAATGAAAATCCATTTTATGAGCTATTCTATTCGAATAAAACAGCTCAAAATGTAAATGTTTAAAAATGCAATTCTCATCAATTTATTTGATCGCCATTAAAACTGCAGTCGGCGTGGTTCACCAAAATTGAAATAAAAAGAGATAAGGTTGTTAGTATTCTTCATTCTTATAACCGAATATTGTGGGTTATAAAAGGTTGAGCCATCCAGTATTCATAAATGACAAAATATAAATTAAGAAGGAAATCAGGTGTGCAACAGAGTACTTTCTTTGATAAGTTTGTTTAACTCTACTGTCTTTATTTACTTCTGTTGCCATTTTTGTCGTTTCACTAGAAAGTTTCCAGCTTCTTATAGTTTTATTGACTTTACTTCAAGTATTCACAAAAATGTCAAATGAACAACCACCCACCACGTGTATAAAATTTTGACATTATATCGTGTTTATTACTCTCGAAGCCTCCATGCAAGTTAAAAATGTTACTTTTCGTTTTGACCTTTTTGATAATCTCCCTCGCTGCTTTGCAGAGTCTGTGTTGACAAAGAACACCGTGTGATAAGTAAAACAACGAAAAGCCTACTTGCTAGCTGATGTGAAAAATAGATCCACAAATAAAAAGGTGAACATGAAAGTAGTCCTGTTACTTATCACTTAAGCGCTTCTTGGTCTCGAAACGGAGATTTTCACTGAGACGAAGAACCTAAAATGAACGCAAAAATAACGATTTTGTGTGGATTTAAGATAATATTATTGTCGTAAGAAAGATGTAATAGACGAGGACAAGATTTAAGATCCTAGTATTCGCCTTCATCTTTAAAACCTTACGAATAACAAAATGGCTGTCATTTATAAAAATTGCTCATTCTTCGACAAGGTTCAAGCTCGTGGTTACGATGGTTGTATCGTTTAAGCGAGTGGAGCTTTGAAAAAGTCTAATAGTCTACATGAACCTGACAACTAAGTAAAATTATTAATGAAGGATGACTCATAAATAGGCTAAATAACATCCATTTTGAAAGAGATGCACTCAGTTTTATAAGGTTACACACTTGCGATACACTAAGGAAGTAGTTTGTAACGATACGACGGTCTAAAACCTCGATATAAAGCCTTGGTGGTAAAAATAATCATTTTTTGCTCGCTAATTGTGAAACTCTTTCCACAACTTTTCCTTATGAGCTAGTTATTGATGAATAAGTTCTAGATTCCGTGGCCTGAGCTATTTCCCTCTCTCGCTTTTTAAAATTAATTCTTATTGTCAAGTATAACGTCTATGTGATTATTGCTAAAATCTATTTCTAAGCCGTGTCAAAAATTTTCCTGGTTCATAAGCTCATTGGAGTACTCATCATTTAATAAAGCATCAAAGTAGATCGCGTATTTTAAGAAATTCGAACTTGATTTTAAACATCTTCGATATGGTGATTTTGCAACATTTTCAATTGTTTAGAAAAGTTGGATTTAATCGGCGTGAAAAATTCAAATATCATTCACAAACACAGTTCCCTTTTTTCTTCATTTATGTGGATACACTTAAAATAAGGGTTCGACTCTGGTTAAGATCATTTTAGCCAACGTCAATACTCTCATACACGGCGTCAAAACTAGATATGAATGAAAATACCAATTTTCTCAATTGAACGTTAACACAGATAAGCTACTGTTGACGAAGCAAATGCTATTCCATTCAAGGGGGCGTTCTCTGCTCGATTATTGTTTTCAAGGAGTCCCATCGTCAAGATTGTCATTTGATATGAAGTGCTAAATTAAAAATGAAACTCCTATTGACAGCTTTAAATCGTAGATCCTCCTAAATTTATCATAAAACAATATGTATTTTCTCGCAGAGTATCTATTATTTTAATGAATTATAAAATTGAGAAAAGAGAATTATGTACCAAATCAAACGGGTTTTAAGCTTTCCAGTAAAATACGTAGGCTTTAGGCGTATTTTGAAGCGCAAATTCGATTGCTTACATCGATTAATAAGCTAAGTACTATGTAACATGCTAGGGGCTCAAAACGACCTTGAAAACAATGATTTTCAAATACTTGATGCTATCCGCTTTTACTGACTGATCCAACGGCTATGTTTAACTCGTGCACGAATAAAGCTTTGAAAACATGATTCGACGCGACCCTCGCTTTTTCAAAGCTTCAGCATACTCATAGTCGAAATGAAGCTGAGAACGACATCAGTATTAACCGGTATGGATTGTGGAATAGAATTGAAAAATTTTCGATTCAACCTTTGTATGACGCAACAGTTTATAGGAAAGTATACTCAAGAGACAAGTTTAAGAAAACAAAATTGGAAAAATTAATCCTCCAAAAAGAGGGTCACACGTGAAAAATACCTAAGGAAAGACTAAAAACTGTTTATATTTCGCCCCAAAACTAACGAATATTTCTGGCCTACGTTCCCAGGTTTGTGACAACCTAGCGGGAAAACCCCTCGTTGAAAATTTTTCATGTTTAAACCTCACCTGAAGCCATTTAGAGCTCAAATATAAAAAATTCCCGTTGTAGAAAGTTTAAAATAATTCTTGTATTTCTTGAACGGTTGTCAAGTATGTTGGACCTCTCCGATTCATACGTGGCATTTGATGAAAGATCACACGCTTTTAACTTGACTCATTTTTAATATTTACTATGTGCATGCTAGACTGATATCGATCTGTCCTTTGGTATATTTACCTTACTTTCGTGCTTCGAAAAATTGTTTTGATTGTTCAGGTTTACTTCTCAGAAGATTGGTTCAGAGTTCGTGTACGTATGAAGGTTCAATGAGTCTTCCACCTACTTGAAACTTGTTACAACTCTTGAGCAGACAAATAAATTTAACCACGTTTATAAGAAATAAAAAGCGAACAGATTTACTGGGGGACGCGTGTCACTCTGTGGAACGTTTTCTTTTTGGCTTGAACATACCAAGATTCGTTAATTAGTATCATGTCAACTTTTCAGGTCATCTTTATGCCTTGAGATCTTATCTTCGGCGTTTCCACACAAATTAACGGGTTTCCGTTTTTTGTCTTTGTGGTCGTTTCTTGTCAATATAGTTTCTCATTTCAACGAATATCTTTGTTAATTGAAGTTCGTCAACATATTCTCTCAAAACTCTGCAAATTATTGCGATTATACAAAAATACCTAAGACGAAGAGGAAGTCGCCTTTTTAAATACATCTCCTCCACAATTGTTTATCATTGTAAAATATGAAATAAAGTAACACCGATGACGAGAAGAAGGGAAATCTGATGTAAAGCGAAATATGATCAATGCCAAAAGTGCATAAACCACATATCTCAATGTTTTATCCATACCATATAGCTTTACGTCGAAAACATTTTATGTTACACTGGAAATTCCTGAGAAAACGCTCTTTGTGTATTTTTATATCACTGGGAAGAAAATAAATAAAACTAACACAATCGTTTGAGCAAAATCCGACAAGAATTACACAAGTTATTGCTTAATACTTTAGTTTTCGTTCGGAATGAAGACCATGAATATACTCTTTGGGGTTTCCAGCCCAGCTGCAAGCATTCAACCCAACTACTGTCACAACTGGGACCTTTTAAGTCTCATTCGTGGATAGAATTATAAAATGAATAAAATATCAGAATAATGCATTGTGGCATAGAAATCGGCGAGAGAATTATTTTGCACTTTTATGAAAATTATCACCTCGAAACTCAAAAAAACAATAAGAAATGAACATTTTAATATACTATATTGACATTTATATAAAATTCACCCAAAGTATTAAAAATTAAACCAAGACGAGGAGTAGAAATAAAACCATACAAAAGCCATGAAAAAGAATACATTAAATGACTTATCGTTGATTAACTGCGCATTAATATACCATAATGAGACATCCTCAACCTGATAAACGTAATTAAACAAATTCTGAAAGCTACGTTTCAACGAGAAAAGATAGGCGTAACTGTTTGAATGTTAAATCAAAACCAAAAATTCTAGTTTTTAACGCGACAACTCGCAACGCTCATCACTGTATCATTATGAACGAGGTTTCATGAATATATTTCATCGAAAAACCAGTATTCCTATAAATCAAACGTCTACCTGAAGTTGTATAGCACCAATCCACTTTGCAGCACCATACATATGTGTATTGAAAATAATGCATAGTAAATGGCATTCAATTTATCATTTGGAAAAAGTACAATTTTGAAACAGTTATAAAACCATAATTTATTCATTGTTTTAATTTATATTTAATGATAAATGACTGATTATTTCGTTTTAACTTTAGATAAATATTTTTTGTTTCAAGTGAAACTGTTTTTGGAAAAGTCTCAAAAACAATGTAAAGTAGAAGTTATGAGCAATTCATCTAATTTTCATAACCTGCATGTTTTGTGTAATTTATTCAAAATAATTATAAAATCTATACGAAAGAATTTCTTACAATGTTTAACTTATCATTGGTTATAGAGAGTACGGAGATCCTTTTACACTGGCAGTTTGAACTAAAATGTTACGCAACTGATTTTGAGCCTTTAAATACCCGTAATTTTGTTCGTGTATGTTGCAAAACCCATAATCTGAAAAATTAGTTAATACTCTTCCTCAATGAAAATTTGTTTCATGTTTATAGGAAACAATGGTTGCCCACTTTAAACCGCATATCCAAGAATTACTTAAATTCAAAGAACATATTCAAGGCTGAAGTTTTATATATCGTCTCAGAGGTTGACCGATTTCAACCGTTGGGAAGAGTGTAACACTTATTTCTGCCTTTACAGTTTTCTAATGCTTTTGGTCAGAAATAGTTTCCTTAGTGTCATTTTTTTAAGTCATAAAAATCTATTTTTTTAAAAAAGGCAATAAACATTCATCTTGCTGATATCTATTGGTATGATGTTTAAATGGAACAGTTACAACCTTTTTAGGATGTATTCTTATGGTGAAATAATCTTTTATTTTCTCAATCGCTCTTTCAAGGCATTGCCTGCTTTTCAGATATCCGAAATAATTTCTCCCTCTTTAATAAACCTTAAATTTAAAATATTTTTCGCTTCATGTATATAATTTTTACTGGCGCGTTTCGCAAAATTTATAACACTCGAATGAACACATTTTCAATCGTTAAATACCTGAGGTTGAACTGAATACTTTGAGAGAAAAATCTAAGAACGTTTCTTGTTCATTCATCAGCATAGTTACGAAAGACATCGACGATGTCTTTTTATGACCAATGAAATCGTGCTTCTTGTTCGGAGCTTTCATTGTCGTTTGATATAAAAAATCCAGCAAAACCAGGCCTGCAATAAAGCAAGGGAATTCAACCAAAACAATTAGAACCGAAAATCCTACACTGGTATATAAACTATCATAAATTTGTTTGTGGGTTTAAGAAACTAACAACATTTTTTCATAAAGCCATCACTTTGATCTGGTCTTGATAATGAATTTTGTTGTGATGGATCGAGGCGTTGTCTATTGCTTTCTTTGGCATTCATATCTGTGACAATACTTAAATGATTTTAATAGGTATACCTTCCATCTCGGATTCCTTCATAGATCTTATGAGCAGTTAGAATGAAAGCTTCTTTAACATTTTGTCCGCTGAATTAAAAATAAGTTCACGTTTTTGCACTTGTTTCAAAAAAAAGTAAGCCTGCTAAGATGGAAAAACATACCATGCTGATCAGCAAACGCTTTACCTTCATCATATGAGACATCACGCTAAGTCTCATAAATGTCAAAACTTGGTTATCCATGTCCGCCTTATTACCAACCATCATAATAACAGTGTTAGCGGCAGTAAGACTTCTAGCATCGTTCAACCATGAAGGAACGTGGGAAAATGTATTTCGTCTGTTATTTATCTTCGCGGTAAATACGATGTGATGTCGTAACATATAATAACACAGGCCGCTCCGCGATAGTAGCTTTTGGTAACAGACCTAGGATTAGGAAAAAACGAACCGAAATCGTTCTTGGCCGGCGGTATCCCAGATTTGTAATTTAACTCGTTGATCGTTGACGGGAATAATCTGAGTTCCAAACTCAACACCGATAGTATGAGAAGAATCCGAAATAACTGGTGGTTAGATGATAGTACATTTGTTATTCGAGAATTGATGAAGAATACACGACTTTCCAACGCCCATATCACCTAAAATTTGTCATTAATTCTCTTACCAATTATTATATACTTAAAAATATACGAATAGTTAAAATTTGAGGTGGTCATTTTCAATCTGAAATTAACATTGTAAGAATACAAAAAGAAAATAAGATAATACCTTAACAATAGTGCATTTGCGGCGAATCACAAATATATAATCCTCGCTATCTATCGCTTTTATGCTAATATTTTAATATTTACACTCAGCTGTTTACTAATACACATTTTTAAAGTGCCAATAAATTTTAATTTTTGCGAATAAAACACAAATTTTCTTCGCCGTTTACAGGCGATTTGTTCTAATATCGACACAGTTTATTTAAAATGAATTTCGCTTTTGCGCAATTAGAACATTCATTCAAATTCTTACTGTTGTATGGAACGTTGCTACCTTGCTGATTTTTGTTTCTCGGAAGAAGTTTTTTCTGATTAATTCTGACATTTATGTTAAACTAGAATAGAGAAAAGGATTCTCAATAAATTTTAATAATTTTTATGATAACAGATTGATCAATATGCTAAATTTTTATAAATTCACAAACTGTTTAAGTTGGATGACTAAACACCCATTACATCATGAACGTTTTTGTCAAGCACTTATTTATACATCAATCAAAAGAAAGAGAATAGATTATGATTTAATAATATCGACGGGCAGGCGCATTGAATAAAATATAACAAACATTTAGAAAGAATTACTTTTAAATTTGTGTGAAAATAGTTTTGCCTTTAGGGGTACTTTTGTGCTAAAATTAATTTATCTATAAATATATCTTATTCTCGCCCCTGTTCAACGCGTAGATGTCAGATAGTTGATGAGTTTTCATAATTTAAAGTTTAAATTAATTGTCTGCGTGTAAATATTTGAAAATAGGAAATTTTTTTATATTTTCTTCTTATTCAAAACTATTATTATTTTGCCTGTGTACAAAAGTAACATTTTGGTGATAAAATCGTCTCTCAGGAGTAACTCGTTTTTTATAAAATCAGGATCTGATCTCAAGCGTGTCTCAAAGTTTAACATTTATATTTCGATTTTTATTTGAGGGACAAACTGTATATGCCCGACACCGAATGACTCTACTTTTCCAACTAAGGAGTTAAATTTAAAACTATACTCTCAATAATTATTAAAAACTCAAAAAGGCCAAAAATACCACATGAAAATATTTGTGCATTTGACAATAACCAACTTAAAATCGTAAAATGATAAATAGGATGAACACATGACACCGAGATAAACGAATTTATTTCCTTGAGGGAGTTCGACGTCTCAATATTTTAAACTTTGAGCTTAGAATAACGCGGACTGCATTTTAATGGCGAGGTTCTGGCTTGACGTGTGAATTGCAACATTCATATGGGCGTGGGTTAGATTTTCATATCCAGATGTTCTATAAGCTAATAATAAAGGATTATATGCTGTGATTTTGGTTTTACGGGCGCTCAAACCTAAAAAATATATTCCATGAATAGACATAACTATTTAAAGTTCGGTAAATGCCTCGCTTCATGAAGTTATTTGTTGAGAAAAGAAACTTCGTTATGGAGATATGTTTTTGAGAAGGTAGTCATGACGGGATTATCCCAAAAAAGCTAGGATATGACGTTGATCTTTTCAAAACTCAAATGCGAAAAATTAGAGTATTTGGAGAAAGTGCTGTTCCGCGAATTGTTTAACATAAGCTGATTCAGCTTGGGGCTCCGTTCGTGAAGACTTGGCGGATCTGTAAGACAAGGAAACTATGAAACGGCCCAATGATTTCTAAACCTCTCCCTCTATCAGTTTTAATGCCTTTTTTAATGTTTACGCACTAAGAAACAAACAACGAGATGGCGATAGTTTATGAAAAAAATCCTGTGCTGAGCTTGATTGATGTACGGTCCAAATAAGCGTGTTTTTAATGCTTACTCTGTGAATTTTCACAGATCACAAAGTTGTTATATTTATATACCATGACCAAATTTTACGGAATTACTGTTGGATACAGATGACATCAATTTTGACAAGATGATAAACTATAGTTAACAAGCAAAGGGTAAAAAACCAAAAAATAGCTTAAAAACAAAACTGTTTTTCGGAAACCTTAAAATAACCAAACATTCTCCATGAATATTAAATTGCAAATTCTAATTTGCATAATTTAAAAAATGAAAACTAAACTCGAAGCTGGAGTTTACCAAAATAAAGATGACTTTTAACGCAAGATTTTCAGAACAAAATCGTCGACAAGTTTCGGTGTTATGTATAAAATTTAGCTAAAACATTCATATACTATTTAAGTTTATAAGTACTTTCATTTGGTTATTTTAGTGTCCTGTCTAAATTTTATATCATCAAACGGGTTAATTTCATGTAAGAGGCTAAATCTTCTGGATACAAATAAACTCTCTTGTAATTGACTGAACCAATAATTTTCAATAAAGTAAAGTAAAAATGGCACGTAATCACAATTCATGGAGTTTATTTCTCGCTTCTACGTTTATTTATGATGTATAAGCATATTTTAAGTCTAATCTCAGGAAATTTGTTTGTTATATGTTACCTTTAAGGCCTTCTTGAGTTTAATCTATGAAAGATGAAAATTTGAGAATGGAAGAAATGAAATTTTACATTCGTTTTTACCATTAAAACCTGTTAACTCGAATAAATATTGAATGTTCACATCAAATTGATAACAATTCGAAAAAGTACATGAAAAAACGTTGCGAAATCTGTGAGAAGTTGTGTTTCAACATTATTTTCTGTTCAATTTAAAAAAATAAACATCTGTTAGTTTTCTTTACGATGACATTTAAGGACACAAAATTTTTTCTTATTGCACGCACGCTCGTTAAAAACTACAAAGGGAAATAATTAACAAATACTATTTTGTGATTTCACAGCGTCGTTTATTGAGTATGTGTATATGAGTGATCATCCTTTGCGATCGCAGGGCATTTTATATTTTGCAGTTCGCAGCCTTTTTCATTACATTTTCAATTTAATGAAACTAGCAGATTACATGTGATGAAAATGAGAATTTAAAGCAATGGAAACGATATTTGATGTGAAAATGACTCTAAAGTCATTCCCGAGTGGTAAACTTTAAAATCAAATTAGTGTTGTCGAGTTTAACTCTGTGCAATTAGTAGGAAGTTTCGCATCTTCTCAGGTAAGGATTGAAAGCAAAAACGATTAGTCTCGAACTAAGCCAAAATATTGTGCTGCAAGGTCTTTTGGTCAACTTTAACATTTATAAATTTCTCAGATAACAAATCGTGAAAAAGAAGGAAACTTGCGTGATGATAAATCAGGCGTTCTTATGGCGATTGAAGTTGATTTAAAAAGGTTACAACTTCAGTTTGCAACATCATTTTGGAGGTACAAACAAACAATTTTTGTTGAGAGTTGTCGATGATGGTTTCCAAATATCGTGACATTTGAAAACAAAAAATATTGTCGTTTTCGAAAACAATCAGTTGATTGTTTTTTATTACAAAATACAAATTTGCTTCGGATTATCTTCATTTGAATCTTTGGATGAATGTCGAATGTTTATCTAAATAGATAACGATTTTATACACCGATGATTCATAAGTCATTTTAATTTTGAAACACGAGGATAAAGAACTATTTTTCAAATTACATTATAAGTTAAGGTTAAAAAACAAAAGTCGTATTATTTGCTCGTTTGAGAAAGCTAAATTCCACGTTACTTGAATTGAAGCGAAAAAGTTAA
Source organism: Neodontobutis hainanensis (assembly GCA_024349245.1). Classification (NCBI taxonomy): domain Eukaryota; kingdom Metazoa; phylum Chordata; class Actinopteri; order Gobiiformes; family Odontobutidae; genus Neodontobutis; species Neodontobutis hainanensis. Next base: position 214,476 of record JALDNG010000368.1, on the reverse strand, counting down.
AATTATTTCTGGCTAGTGTGCATGTCGTTACTTAAGTTTATGTGAGCGCGCACTTTTTACTTTGCTGTTCTTGGCCTACTAAAGGAACCAGAACAGCTAGTTATTTGTTGTAAGAAGAATCCACAAAAAGTTTAATCGTCCTCCATTTTCGAAATCAGCTAGTCTTGGAGTATATATTATAAATGAACCATTGAGAGAGCATATAAAACATAACTGAACAGGCTTTTTAGTTTTTCCCAATTATAAGTTATCTTGTTGGTAGGATCAAAAAAATCTTTGATGGCTTTCGAATTCTGTTTAAATGTCGGAATGAAGCCAAACTTAGTATTTCTTAACCTATTTATCGCGCCTTACGGAACTGAAAATAGCCTGTAATAAAAGGCGTTACCTTTATTTTGACAAAATGTGAAGCATGAACGGAGAGGGGTCAAGCAAGCAGGACCATGGCGATTTTAACATTTCTGAGTTCACGATATATCATCAAATTGAAAAGAAAATAAGGTCAAGAATATTGATAATAAGCTGATTTTAGGAGGTAAAATAACCTACAACTAAAAATAAAAAGACGAAGAAAGTGTTTAAACCCTTAATTCTAGTATGAGAACTATTCAACCAAGAATCTGACCGTGAATTATTGGTTTCTCTGGGAGGCGGAGAATAAAATAAATGGGCCTTTCTTGTAATCGTTATAACTCAATAAAATATATTTTCATTGGTCTAAAGTGTTTTTGTTCTTATACATATGAGTTTTCATATTCAAGGGATTTCGGTATCGTGTAGCTATTACTTTTAACAAATATAACGGTTGGCGAACGCACTCATGCAGACATTCAACAATTTACCCGAGTTTCAAAAAGATAAAGGTAAACACTCAATAGGGGCCTTTTTGTTGGAAATTAACCAAGCGAGTTTTCAACTTTCAATGTCCCTCGTTATAAATTTTAAAATATAACACCTTCGGCTTTATGCTTTGAAAAGCCGGAAATAGTTGCCCCTGACGAATCAACTTTGGGCAATACTCGAGATTTTTCCACTCACCCTAAGCACACGGGCACGAAGTCTAATGTGCCTCCTGCTGCAATTCACCAAAACTGAAAAATATCGTTTTTAACCTCGTCAATACTTTCCATGTTCGCGAAACTTTTACGTAGGTTTTACAATTCGTAGCAAATAAAAACATGCCTGCAATGACTCGAAAACTCAAACAGGTAAAAACAAAACGAGAGCTGTTCGTGGTCAGGAAAATGACTCATACCTCAAGCATCAACAAAAAATAGAAAAACCAACAACTTCAACCGTTGGTGTATAAAAAATTATTTTCCTTGGATGAGACGTTGTTTGGACCGTGTTCTTAAAGAAAGATATATTTGACGCTGTAAAAGTAATGTGGTATTGACGTAACCGTTATGCACTCTCTTGCTCGTTTGGTGCCTTGTTACTCATACTCGGTTGAAAATGGGCTTTTCCAGTATACCATATTTAAAATTCAAAATCGCCTGGCGTTTAACTGTTTATAATAGAGCCGTTACGATGATTCGAGGGATAGATCAGAGAGAACCAACATTCTATGTTATTTTCGTTCATTTAATTTCAATCGTTCCATCACGCGGATAAAAATAATTATGACGCGGGGAACATACTTTGACCGTTAACTCACTTATGCCAGGCAGACAATTTCGATTTTAGGCTAAAATATAACCCAACCAAATCCTCAATCGAACATGAAAACCACGAGTCTTTTTTTCTTCATCAGCTTATTCTTAATTTATTGGACTTAAGAATATAAAAATGCAAAATAGTCGGCGCGCTTAATTTTCAAAGATATCAATCAGCGAATGAATCATACGGATTTTCCTCGAACTTATTTCGATCATCTCGGCCTATGAAGATTTTACCAACCTTGTTAGATGGAAGAAAAATGAATTATTTTCACTTATACTTACACTAAATTGAACAAGAACCGCTCCCCAATTTTATAGTTATCATCTTGATAAATTTATGATAATTTTTCACTTGTACCAAAAGATCAAACAAAGTAAGTCATACCGTTTTCCATCAAAAATATCACTGATACAATTTAATACATAAAACTCAAGACAACAGTTAAGATTGAGCGAGCTTTAGGTCGTTCAAAATTCCCACAATCGTCATTGTGTTTGAAGAATACACTTTAAATATTCAATAAATATACTATCCAGATGAACGAGTAATAACGACAATAACTTACTCTATATATTACTCAATCATAACATTTTTTTCAATCCTAAATCTTCTTAAATACGCACATCTTTCAATCGTTGTCAGAGTTAAGGTTTAAACATATTAGATGGACGATAAACAGATAAACGACGTCCAACCGACCAACCTTTTTTCTATGTGCTAAAATATTTTCACATTTTTTATTGAGGTGTATTTGCTCTCACGTGAAAATTTCTACCAAGTTTCATGTTTGTTCTCAACTAACGCCGCGGTGAATAGCGATCAAATACGATATAATTTTTAACGAGTCAGGCGATGTTGAAATTAAATTCTAAAATCGTAACGGTTCAATCTTGACTGAAAACTTAAACAATCTATTCAATAAAACACAAGATCAACTTTAAATAGATAAGAAAGTACATTACAAACGAGAGAGGAAGTATATTGACTCATAAATTTATTGATACTCAAGATTTTACGATGATGAAAGTTCTTTAATTATATTCACGATAAAAATTTGAAAGTTATAAAACAAATGGTTATTGAAGTTCAATAGCTTTTGCTCGTTCACTCCAACTCTCGCAGAGGATTCTGAAAGTTGCGGGATTGAAAGTCGGGTCTTTATTTTGTTTACAATATTGATAGTTCGCTTATCTTTAACCGCTTCGGCGTTCTAAAGTTATTCTGGGCTCTCACGTTTATAAATCTTTGCACACAATCTTGTGCTTGCGCTAAACCTTCTGTTGTATTAACCATCAGATTGAAAGAACTGAGGATTTTAATGATAAGACGAGTCAAAAAATCACTATTGCTCTCTAATAACAAATTTAAAAGGGCCAACACAAGGAGTTCTCTCAATGAGGGCTAAATCAATGAAAAACTAAAACCTGAGTAGGGTCAGTTTTCGCCTTTTTCAGGTCAAAGTCCGTGAAATTACAAAGTAGGTTTATTAAAGGACTTAAGGAGGATAAAGGCATATCATTCTTGTTTCCATAATCTGTCACAACATCAATGCAGGAATCGATAAACATTGGATAATACTCAAGATATTTGTCTGAGAGAAATATATGAAAAAATTGTGAAAGAACAAGTTTTATCTTGGGGTTACTTTGACAATTTGGATCCAAATAAGATAAAATAAGAAAGGTTGCGGCCTTGACGTATTTTATACGCTTGCATAAAAACAATTTTGCAAAACCAGATATCAAAATCAACTCTATCTCAGAATCATTCTAATAACAAAAACTTAGAACCTGTTCTTTTGTCAAAAGTAATAGTTTCTCAATTGATGATTCTTGATCCGAATCGTCACTGTCCTGAACCACTGTTAGACCGTACAGAGTATATATGTCAAAAATCGCCGATATCCCAATATTTTTGATTTCTTGGATGTCATAGACCACGATATGATATAATAAAACAAAATATTTTTCTGCGTAGCTTTTAACACACATACAAAATAGAGACAAACATCTAACAGCTTCTATCCGAATATCATAACGCTCGTCCTGAACAAGTGGAAGTATCTAACATTACGATCGAAAATACAAAAGAATCAAACAAGGATGCTGCACTCGGGGTGGTTAGATCAATGTTTCGGCAGCGCAGAACCTCATTTATAATTGACAAGCAAGTGAGTAGTATCTCAGCATTCTCCCCAGATCCTTGCGAATTATCATCGGATTTAATCGTAGACTGACTGGCTAAAATTCCATTGTATATGGGCTGGCGTATCTCCGAAATCACCTCAACTATTCGATCTAGTGTTCTTTCATGGTTGGTTGCATAATGAACGTAAGTCTTAACGATTTCTTTTATAACCTTAAGATTAGCATTCTGCGGTTTTGATAAAATTCTCAATGAAGTTTCGATAGCGATTTTTCGACCTGCTTCATCGTTCAAGTCAAAGTGACGTAAAGTCTCAAAAATTTCAACCAAGGAAACTTGACATTTCTCCTCGCGTATAAGCCGGTCGATAATATCACAGATCTTGCGAATTTCCGGTATCTTAGAGAAATATTCTGATAACTGAAAGCTTTTAGATAAAATAAACTTCAAAATTTGACAATACCCAAAAACATACTCAGTGAATAAATTTGACGTTAGATGGGATTCTATATCGAGTAAAAAGTTCGTATTAAAAATGTTTTCAAATCTATCTCGATTTATATTGTTGAATATATAACTAATTGAACGAGAAAGAAACTCTCCGTCTTCTTCAATGTCAAAAGTTTGATAAAAACAATCAAATCACCATTACAATCATTTAAAAACCACGAATCTACTAAAAGTCGACGAAATGCAGCACAAGCATCGCCATTTTTTTCTAACAATCCAGCGTTAATAACCTTAATTCGCTGTTCAATTGAAAGAACTGTTATCTGACAGCACTTTATAAGTCGATCAAATATTACAGTTCTAACAGGAGCCTTTATGTCGTAGACTCTATTAATGACAGTTGGGAGAGACTTATTTGTAATACAGATTGTTGTTGCTGCAGCGCGTCGAGCAAATTCGTTTGTATCAAATTCCAAAATTTCAATAAATTTTTTCACAATAGGACAAAACGCATTCTCTGGATCTTGGATTTTATATATGGCATAAATAGCCTTTATTCTAATTGTAGGGCTTGAATCCGACAACCTTATTTTTAATTTAGAGCCCAAATCTTCTAAAAAATCAACGTCAAGCTTTATATCAACCGGAAGAGCATCGACAATTTTACTAATAATGTTACATACTTGGAATCGAACAAATTTACATGATGCGTCGTGATAATGAAGAATAATTTTTAAAACAATGTAAAAAATCTGTTCAACCTCGACGTTACTTTCATTAAGTTGTGTATGCTCATCAAATTGAATTATTTGAGGGGAAGTCAGGAACGTAACCAAAAGCTCAATATTCCGCGCCATTAATTTATTCTTTGAGGCCTTTAACAGTATTTTGCAAATACATTGAGTCAATCCTTTCTTGAATTCATCAATATTCCACTGTTCAAAGATCTTTATTAGTTTTGAGGCAGCATTCATAATTGAGATATCACCATTCATGCATAAATTAAAGAGATCAAACATACCCTCCATTTTCGATCAAAGGTTGCGCAGGCTTAATAAAAATACCGCCACTTGCACTATTTCTCAATTTCATAAAATTAGCAAGAATAATTGTTAAACTACTTTATGCACATACAAACCATTTTTAATTTTAATGAAAATTGCGCCTTCTCAAAACCAAACGCTATTTAAATGAGGTTTTACTTTATAAATTTTATTGAAATTGAATTATAAAATTATTTAAAAGAGCATACAATTTTTTCATGATTCTTTTAAGAGAAGATAAAACATCCATAAATCGCAGTTTTTAATTCATGTTAAAATTTGCGCGTACAAACTTGGACAGTTATTGTTATACATAATGTAAAAAAATTACTCTGGAATTATAGCGAAGCCAAAGTTATCTGGATCATTTTTGCACTTATGATTGATAAAAATTCACAGGATTATAAGTCTATTCGATCAAAAACTGCAATTTTTAACAGATAAATTTATTGTTGTAAAAATTTTGCTCCAGTTTTTATATTTTACATCATTATTGTCATATTTTCATGATATAAGAGTAAAAAGTTTGCGGATGATTAACCATTAAGTTACTCCGACTCTTTGAAAAAATAAACCATAACTAATGTAGTCAAGGCCAAATTGTGTATTTTTAAATACTAACAAAAATATAGAGATGAACATTTTTGATGTTGAAGGTTAACTATTAAACGAGCAAAATTATAGAATTGTTCAAAACTAGCATATCTGCGCGTGTCCAATGGATTAAAATTGATTTATAATAATCATAGATCACTAAAAATAAAAACTACAGTTAATTATTGTAACATATAGTTATTTTATTCGTTGAAGATTTCAAAAAATTGAACTCCGGGAAAATATAAATACGAGCAGAGCTGAATTATCTTATTGATAATGCGCGAACGCAAAAATAAGTTTTAATACTTTTATTTGAAAACTTTCAAACATGATTCTTTTAATTTTTAAACATGACAACAAATTTATGTTAATCTGAGGTACGCACACAAAAACTATTTAATATCCTAAACATGGATTGCAAAATAATTAATGAATAAAAAACTAAACATTATAAATTATTAGATGATAATATTATAATTGAAACTTGTAGAAAGACAAAAGTTTATATCCAAAAATATAAGCAAAACGCAAGCGCGGTCGATCCGAATAGTGGTTTGACTTCATTAAAAGAAATGATTTAATCCCGAACAGGTACTCATCAATGAACGACCTATGTGGCTAAACGACGGCTTGCACGAATGGCTAATCGAATTTAGAATTGTAACTTTGAGAATCTCTTTTTTCCGTGTTAGTATGTATGAGTAGCGAAGGATCTGTGGAGTGAGCGTACTATCGGTTTAAGCCGCCTTTTCTAGTTTCTCGGAATTCCCACACTTTTTCAATGTGTCATCTCGTTTTTAGCAACTACAAAAAAATACTAGATGTAGGCTTGGACAAATATTATGGCATCATCTGTATAACTGATGATGAAGGAAAAAAGAATAAGATTGTGGCGATAAGCGTTGAAAAAGTTTTTTAGCGTTTTGAGAAATTTGATGTAATTGAAATCATCGTATTCGATAATTTTTAATCATCTGGTCGGGATGAAAAAGGTGAAGTTATTTGGATTTGAAGCTATCACAAATAGACAGCGAAAAGTTGTCATTCATTATATTGAGACATTTGCATTATGAGTAAACATATAGATTCAAAATTGTTTGCCGATACTCTTAATTATAATTCACATGTAGACGATAAGTATCTTTTAGACTTTAAAGGCACGCTCGGGCGAAAATTGCGGAATCAATTTCAGTAAGTCCTGGATGGTTTTAACGGTGTGCACAGCAATCCATCTGGTACTATTTAATTTACAAAGGTGAAACTGCAAGTGCGAATTTAAAAGAAGGAAAAAAATTTGTTGAAGAAAAAGAAGAAACAATATTTAAAGGCGGGCACTACCCGGATCATGTTTAAATGTGGATAAAATGGTAGTTTTGTTGGTATGTGTGAGAAGGTTCATGTATACTCAAAGGTTTTACATTTCTCGGCTTCAAAGCTTTTAGACAAGATCATACTGTTGCTGGGAAGGAATGCCGCCGCATTTATGCTTAAGCCTTTTCTGATCACTCTCCTAAAACAAGGTGTTTCAAATAGCTTCAGAAATAGCAATCTTTGCATTTACTACCATACAAATAAAAAGACAGGAATGGTGAAATCCCTGGCCTGAAGTTTTATTTTAAAACTACTATATACCCTCAAACAGGCAATATTTTTTGGTAATAATGGTTCCTTTTAAAATTATCCTTTTGTTTGAAAATGCTCTCTGCCCTGCCCAAGATCCTGATGATCTACATTCGGTTTATCAGGTGTATAGCGAGGTCCAAAGTGGTTGTTTCCCAGCTACTTTTACTACTCAGACGCATGAACTGAAAACGATGCGAAGCACTGAGTGATTTTTTAAAATAGTACAGCATTTTAGATGTCATTCAAAACATTTAATCGCACATGGAATGAATGAAGAGGCAGATTAGCGTGTGCATGGCGTTCCCTTAAAAGGGCTACAACCAAACATTCTGGACAAAACTGAAACGCTTGAACAACTGTTATTCTCATTCAATTTCGTGCTTTAGAGACGCTTTAATATTGACGTTGAAGTTGAATATATTGATGGGTTCGTGGATTACTTCGATTGAGAATTAGCAAAGGGTTATTTTAAAGAGTTCGAAGTGGCCGCATTTTGAAAATAAAAAACACAAGAGGAATTAATGATGATTTGGCGAGCTTGAGTGTCTTCAAAAGTTACAAAAGTAACACAAGAACTTGAGGCTGTGAATCCCCATTATGAACGTTTTGGCAACTTTGAGTGCGGGCAAAGTTTACTTTTAAGGTTCTGTTTATAATTTTGTTGATAATTATTAATATAAAGGTGGGCAGTAAGTTTTTTCACTTTGAGGTTTGACTTTAATGTTTATTGCTGTAATCCTTCTACGCGGTATTTCAGAACCCTGGATAAACAACTGGTAATATGTAAATATGCCTATACTTTGATGGAGGAACGTGAAGTTCGTCGCACAATTTTTAACGTTTTAAAGCCATTAAATATTCCTGGTTAGCTTTCTTTTCACGCCCACTAGTTTGATGGGCAGAGTAATCGTCTAAACACAATTTTGTCTCAAAGAAAGAAGAGACTGCAATTCGCAATTATACTTATCGTTTAAAATATATTTACCAGTCCCGCTTAGAGCATAAAATGAGTGGGTGATTAGGAGCGCTTCAACCAGAAATATCAGATTCAGTTCCCTTTTGGTCATATTGTTCATGGTAGTAATTTGGCAGGTTAAGGTCTTTCAGACTTAAATCTATAAAACGCTAAGTGCAGGTATGAGTTCAAAAATCTGATTTTGATAAGGCCTATCAGCAAAAGTTTAAATAACGGTATGCAAGTAAACTCAAAATCTTTATGAATATTAATGAGAGCCAATTATAAACCAGATAAGACTCGAAATGTTTCAATGTACAAAAGTTGGAATATGAGTGAGTTTAGCTGACGTTAATAGGAAGGGAGGCGATTATTTGACGTGAAAGATAATGGACGGAAATCTGTTCCAAATCTGTCAAATTGTTGAGCTTATGAGAACTCTCAGTGTTTTGGAAGCGCAGCTGTAGACCTGAATTTGTATGGGTTGGGCATAATTTCGTCTGTGAAACTATTTTGATTTATCGGTTAAGTGTGAAATTTGTTTTAAAAATCACGATTTTTTTATTTTTAAATCAGCTTGAAAAATAAGATAACGATGGGTTGGAGTGTAATCACGCGCGAAATTTATTTGATTTTGATTAAATTAACCTTAAAAGTCAGGTGATTGTCGATGATTCTGCCGACTTTGGGACGTTGTACTTAAAATTTATTTGTTTGAAAATTAGGAGATAAAGGCCTTCTGAACGTGACGGGGTTGAAGCTGTCGATAATTACCACAGCCTCTCAAGCGGTAACTATGATTGAGTAAAAAAGCAAAATATTAATCCTCATTAATTTTGTATGATCTGCAATTGCATTGATACAGCATTCACAAAATTACGCCACATCAAAATATTTTATAAATCGAGGTCGATTGGGGGAGACACAAAAAGTCGGTTGCTACTCAAATTGACCGCAAAATAATTAAATAAATTGAGTGTTAAAACACGAACCTACGCTTCTCCTGAGACATTTTTGGCGGATAAGCAGATGGTTTAATACAAAAAATCATTCGTATGATCTATTTATTTTTGAAAATACTTAACTGGCGTTGGTAGGAATAAGTTCAATTATGTATTTTGGTTTTTCAAACTTCAGTTTTATCTTTGGTGTGTATCCAATGGCATTGATCCACGGTACCAGCACTTGTGAATGAGTTTTTTCGGTTCGACCGTTGAACCTATAATTTATTGAGGTAAACGTTTAATTCAGTTTTGATGTTGATAATTTTTACGAAAAAATATGATTCTAATTTTATGAAAATCAGCTTCGACTTAATTTTACCATGGCCTTAAATCCCCTGAAAAAATCAGCAAACCATCACCTAGCCGATATTTCTCTTTCTACGAAAGTAACCCGATTACCGTTGATCGAACCTATTTAAGAGTGAAGACTTGCGAATTTCTAAGCGATACACTATGCTTGAACCAGTTCCGGGCTCAAAATTATTCTACGTTACATACGAATGAGAGTTTTATAAGACAGTGTTTTATTTAAATAAAAGGACCTTCAAAAAATACTTAAAATGTCGAGTAGTCAAAAAGAAAATTGATTAAATAAATCAAATTTATTGTACGTGTTTCCAAATCGATGGACGAATTGCGAGAAGGCTGAATTTTGTTGTATGGACTCATTAATATGAAATAGGTTCGATTCGGGTTCTAAACTACTTTCAACGGAGTTTTTGTTTGATTCTCGACGATGGTCAGAGAATAGGTTCAAAGGAACACGATTTACATGTAAAAATCTGTTCTTCAGAAATTCCTATTGGTTAGAATATAAGAAGTTACACATCGATGATAGAAATATGGGCCAAGTCTAAAATTATGGCTATTTTTACTTAATTTGTGTCTCCATTCAACTGCCCAGATCTCCAGGTTATCAGGCAGCGTTGTTGATAAAACACGGTACGAATGCAAAAGTTCAAACATTTTTCGATTATAATTTTCAATGCTTATTTGTAATACACTCAATCCATATTTATTACGTAAGTCCACATCAGAATTCGCCAACAACAAATAATACGAAACCTTATGATATAAATCCATTACATTTAAATGATTATTATCGACACCATAAAACAGGGGAGTTTGGCTTTCGTTATCTAGTGAAAACACAAGATGAGCTCTTCGACTTATAATGGCATGGCAAGCAAAAAGATTTCCAGTTGATGATGCCCAGTGTAACGCATTTTTGCCCTTCGTCACGTAAATTTATTTACATTGAGCGAATCAACTTTTTCCACATCTGTGTGGGGTTTGTCAAGTAAGGATAGCAGCATGGTGTCTTCCCTGTAAATGACTGACCTTATAAACGAACTAAAGCCATATTTGTCTTGCGTTGGTTGGTTTTCATGTTGGTTTTTCATCGTGTTCACGTTATCGAGACTATTTTCAGCCAAAAGCGGTTCTGACTCTTCTTTAGATTTGCGTTTCTTTCTTCGGGGTTCAGCTGAACTCCTAACGATTAAAGAATGATATTTAAAGAGGAAAAAGTACTTCCACTTAAAAGCTGGTGATTAACTTGTTCATCAAATAAAAAACTGATTATTCATCAAGTATGTCAAAACAGTGAAACGGTCATTTCACATTAAAAATCTCAAAATCTCCTTACAAAGATAGAACGATTCTCAAAGAAAAAATAGGCGGAAAAAAAGGTTTAAAATCGAGTTGGCGCTTTAAAATAACCACAATGAATGAAAATTGTGGGTACTTCGTAGTTTACCAAAACAACCGAACCCTTATGAGTTAAACGAGAGTGTTGGTTAAGTCAAAGAATATAAGCGAAATAGCTCTCATATTTTGATGTAACCTTTTAATTTTCAACAAATATGAAGATAAATTAAAAAGAGCGCCAAAATTACTTTGAAGCCGAATCAACTTTTTTTGATCTCATATTTTTCATGACATTTTCCTTGAATAACGTCTGTATTTTCTTCGATTTCCAAACGACAAACAATGCTATAAATGAACTGAAAAGTATGATAATCCAAATTTGTGCCCTATTTCCAGTCAGCTTTTCGTTTTCTTTCACGTCTTGGTGAGAAATAAGGTCTACTTGTAATGTCAATCACATCGTAAAAAAGGTATTTTGGATTCTTCATAAGACTTGCAAATAATTTCAAATAAATCTAATCGTAGGGATATGAAATACGAAGTAAAACGTCTCACGGGACAATTCAGAACTTCCCGAGACTCGCATGAACTGAAAATGGAATAGCTCATAACTGTAAAGGGTTAAAAATCAAACGAAACTCGAAAAAGAACCAAAATGTATAAACTCTCATTTTATTCGGTTGCTTGCGTCGGTTAAAATTGGTATCGCGTGAAAAGTCATCGAAACTCATTATCAACAAATTGTGTTTTATATACATATTGATCCCCTCCCCACTCATAGATTATGGTTTTATATGTCAAGATATTTAACATTCAAGTTATTAGTCATATCTGCGCACGTTTTTTCATGTAAAAATAAAAAATATTACAGATTTTATCAACACAACAACTTGGTTAAATAACTTATGGAATTCTATGAACAAATTGTTTGACTGACTCGTTTCCAATTTCGAGTTGTAAAAACGATCGCTCAATAAATGTCAAGAATTCACGAGCAGTTAAAATTGATATAAAAGTTGAATCGGCTGATTTAAACTCATTCAAAGCTTAATTGGAAAAAAGGAACTTGTCAACAAATTTATTTATTTTTCTATTTTAAAATATTTTAAATTTCACTTTAGGAAGGATAAATTCATTTAAAATAAAAAAGGCAAGGAGCTTCAAACTGGGACCAATGAGTCAAACGTGTGAGTTGTCTCAACTTTTCGCGATGAAGACAATGTTTTTAGAATTAAAATTTTGCAAGTTTCATAAAAAAATAAAAAATTTCTGGCGCAGCAGATGGAAATAAATCAAGTTAGCAGTTTTTATTCATGATAAAAATAGTTCATTTACTGAAATTCCTCGGTATCATTCCTCAAAAGTGTGGATGTCAGATTATTTTGACTTTTAGTGGGACGTTCATCCAGTGCCACCATTACTCCCGATGTACTAACTATATTCCATAAAATTTTTGAATTTATTTCTGCCGAGATACTCTCCTTGACATAAAATGTTATCTTTATGTGTCCAATTGTTTGCAACGAATCTTTCAGCGAAATAATCTTACCGCGAATGGCGTTTTTACAATCATTGCCATCAAACATACACTGTTGGGAGTTGCATTCGTTGTCACATATTCGATTACCAAAATTGATCGAGCAAAAATCTTTATTCCTGGCATTCATAAAATTATAAATACGAGCAATTTAACAGAGGATAACTGCAATCATTCCCGTCAAATAAACAATCAGCGTTGTTACAGACACTCTCACAAATCCCATTATTAAACACTCGAAAGCAAAAATCAGGGTACAAGCAAGAAAACCATGGATCGATGTTCTCTTTACACATCATGGTTTCACACTGTCCCCCTTCGCTACAGCGCTTCTAGCTATCAGAGATAAATTTTTACATCGCATGCGTCTTTATAGTTTTTCCTTGTACAAATAGCATGGCAAGAGCTTTCATGTGGTTCACAGTCTAAGTGTTAAATTCAACCATTACCAGTGCATGTGGGGTTGCGTGTACTTCCAGGCATATTTCTCGTTTCGTCTCGTTTGGAGTTTGATTGATAAATAGGAGAAATAAAACAACGTGCTCTTTTTAATACCCCCGAAAATACCCTTTAGAACCTCCTATCAAGCATTTATTTTTTGTGAGGGTGGTGGTTAAAATATCGCAAGAATTTGTCGGCGATGTTAACGGATTGCATGTACACATTGGTTCGTTATTTTGATCAAGCACGCACTTTCCAACTCCACAATTAAGCTTGTGACACGGATCGCTATGTTCACAGAACTTTCCACTCTGACCCATCGGACACTGACAGTAGTTGCAGAACAACAAGTTGTATCTATCTTTAACTAGGCACATATGTGGAGATTTACAACTCGATCTTTGGCTAAAGGTTAGCGGAAACGTTACAAGCAATCATACTCAGAGATATAATGTGTTGTTTCGTTGCACCAATTTTGAAACTCGAAGGGAGTCATAATTTTGATTTCACACCAGGCTCCTCGGTACCCAAACTCGCAGTGGCAGCTTTTCTTGTTATATTGATTTACAACGCATCTCCCCTTATTATTGCACATTCCATCATCACATCGCCCTGACTTATAATTTATATTACCTTTAACGATAGTGGAGAGCTTCACAGTCAGGCATATAGAATGAAAAACAAGGGATGATAAAGCGTAAATGTGAATCATCGGCGGTTTAGGTAGTTTCTGCTACTTTTAATTTCTCATCTAACCTAAAAAGTTTTTGTAACTACGATACGGCGAGGAACAGATGATAATTTCCACTAAAAAGAAAATCTCTCCAAAATAACTGAAAATAGCATCAAGAACGATTTTGCATTCTCATTAATTGAGGTATGTACCGTAATATTTAATCATGTAAAATATAAACCGCAAAATTTTCCAAGCAATATCTTGGAAACAGAGACATTTAAACCGCCATTTCTAGTAAGATTTTCAAATACACTGAGCATTCAAATGAAATCACTGCTAAAATGCCATTTTTTATGGTTTTAACTTTTTATGCCTTAGAGCCGAAGGAGGCGTGGTAATTACTTAATGTATAACCCAGGGCCGTCGGTTTTATCATACCATTTGAATAAATTTACCGGTTGGTCGTAACCTTTTGAGTTGAGAAGAAACTGTATATGATAGCTAAATGTATCTGACTTGTATAAATTTCAGTTTAACTGTCAAATATATCATTTTTAAAGAAGTCACGCGCCATTTTGAGGTATCAAGAGTATTTGAATAATCCCTGAAAGATGTTCTGGAGAATTCCCCTTGTATAAGCCTCGAGAAGGATATATATGACGTTAAACTCAAAACGATGACACGTTCTTATTCTTCTTGGAATGACAGTCGATCGAGATTTGCCGTGATCCTTCACTTAACATAAAAAATGATTGTATTTTATTCACACTTTTAACATGTTTCGATCAGATCTCCAGTTTGTGAACATGATTGAATTTTTTGCACAATTTAAACTAATTGATCGCTTTTTATGATTTATTCAGTTTCCTTTCGCCTAAATTGCAGTATTCAAGAGTCGCACAACTGTTGCAAAATGAGCAATAAAATGAATGTTCGTGTCAACAAAAAATATTATCCTCAAAAAGGTTGAATAAACAAATCATCTTCGGCATTTTCTGAATATTTCAGTTACGAATGATCGTTTTTAGTTTCACAATCAGTCTATAGTAGAGCGCTGAAGGTTCAAGCCATCATTTTAATTCCCTGTTTAGGCATTTAAAAATAACCACTTCACCTTATTTAATTCATAAAAAGAAACTGCTTTGAACATTCGTACCATGATAATTTATTTTTCTGAAAAAACTACAATATACTAAAAACCAAACAACTGAGATTGCGGCAAGGTTGAATTTATACAAGTCAGAGAGTTGACAAAAACATAAAATTTGAATATATATAAGAACGGTTTCAGATGATTTATACGTTAAATACTCTTAATTTTTAATTTATAAATCGTGTATACCGTGAGAAATCGTTTTCGTAAATACTGACTGGTGTACAAAACGTGTTATATTAGGTTTGGCTTCGTGTTTTAAAAGATCTAATCACGATGAAAGATGGCAGAGCAAACTATGACAACCAAAGGGTGAACATTTTTTAACGCCTTTCTAGTTCCAATTAAATCTCAGTGAAATTTTAGCTGAGGTTAAATGTAGCATGATGAAAAAGTGGTGTGGCGTCATCTTAAAAAGATTAGAAAAATGGATGTCTGATTCAAAACTCACGACGAAGTATAACTCAAGTAAAATATTCTCGTAAATGGAAGAATACTTTACGTTCAACCATTTTCCAATGTAAAATCATTAAAAGGATATTTTGTGTCGTCTTGAAACTGTTTTACGTTTGAAGCATTGTAAAATCAAGATCGTATTTCGCGAATGATAACTATTAAAGGATGAAGTAGTTGTTCTGTTATTTTATAGCATATTAGCAACGTCAATTCATAAACATAAGCTTGATTGTTGATCACTCAAAACATAAAAAGTTGAGCTTTTTAAATCCTGAAACTTTCCATTATTACGTTGCCAGTTCCCTTGACAAAACCCCTCTCGATTTTGATGAGAAACTCATAGATGAAAATTCAAGTTATTTTCGGATATCATAGTGAACTTATTTAAGAACTGATGTTACGCCACTTGATTTTTCAAGGTGTGCATTTGATAGCGTTTGATTTGTTTTTTTAGGGCAAGGATAAAGTAAACGTATCAGAGCTTCCTCGAAGAAAGCTCAAGTACAATTACACCCATTCGGCACCCTTTCGTGGTGGAACCACAGGTGAGCTGGTCGTCTGAGACTTAAACTCGAAAAAAAAACTCACCATCTCCTCTGTCAAGTAAAAAGCTTAGTTTATATTCTGGAGAAATTTCCATATTCCCAAGTTCTGAATATAAAAACTAGTCATGTTAGCTCGATTAGGTAATTCAATCTATCGTGAATGATTTTAGCCTATACTTTGCTCATGTTGTGCCATCGAATTTGTGGAATAGAACAGTTTTTAGATTTGTGAGAGGACCCTTTTCGTTAACAAAATTACATGTTGTATGTTCATAACATTTTAACAAAACTTAACTTCATAGAAGCGTTAACTTTTCCTAGCTTGTTCCCTGAACATTAAATGGAGCCAGAATTCTCAGAAACATAAGTTTTGACGCTGGTAATGATATAATATATCTCCCTCAACGTGTTGAGTGGTGAAAATAGGAGCAAATATAGCTTAGAAACCGTTACTCTTCCAAATACAGGAAATTTTTTCTTCCCATACGTGTGGAACTCATAACAGAAATTCGACATTTCGCCTCTTTTATGTCTTTGCTTTAAGGCAGGGGTATTCAACTTTATTCTTGACATAAGCCTACGTTAAAAGAAATAAATATGGGTTTTGGATTAAAGTGTTCCTTCCGAATAAAATTGTTGGAGAATGTAAAATTTTTGCATAATTAAGGGTGTAAAGCTAGCAAAATCATTCATTTAAACTTTTGTGTTTTTATACCGAGAGAGCTTAAAAACTCCAGGTTAATATTTAAAAATGTATGTCTTTTGTAATTTTAGCGTAACAAGTTCTCAGCCGAATAAATTGTGGTTTTACCTTTTTGATGAAGATACAATCAAAAGTTAAAATTTTTCAAACTCGTCTGTAAATTTATGATTATAGAACTCACATCTGTTTAAAAATATAATATTCACTTAATAGTGTGTTTTTTGAACCATCCTAATACTAGTTTCGGCCCACATCAGTGAAACTCTATTCTTTTTCTTTCCCAAAAATTCAACTTCAGCGAGGCAGTTTTAAACATAGCGAGTTAACCAATTATTTCTGGTTTGAATCGACGTGACTCAACTACCATCCACCAGTTAATATTTACTGAGATGAAACTACTTTCTGAAGAACTTTTATAAAAATTTTTTCAACAACTTATTTGTGAAAGTCAAAGAAGCGAATTGAATTTGGCATAATATCTTTTCTAAACGAGGACAGTTAACAAATATGCTTGTCAGCGTTACCTTTAACAAGGAGAGTGAAATGCAAATTCTTGATGTTCTCTTTTTTCAGTTTGGAAGATTTTCCGGCCATTTAATTTTCATTTACAACGTCAAATACGTCTTGCTTTTTAAAATGGGCCACCACAACCCACCAGTAACTGTATTTCTTTCAGATATGTCGGACTAACAACAGTTTTATTTCATCAAAACTGATTGAGGAAATTGCAATTACAATCTTCACCGAATACTCTCATTTTCCATGGTCAGGGTTTTCTTATTGCAAGCTACCCTTAAAAAGATTCTCCAGCCTGACTGTGATCGATCTGCATTTTTAATAAACTTCGATCTTTTCTCAGACCATATTCATTTCGTTTACCGAAAGCATATAATTCATCAATTTAAATCAATAATACCTATTTTAGCGGCCGCAAACCAAGGATTATAAACTTTCAAAAAAATACGTTGAAAACACGTGAAAATAATTTATTTTAACAACTGCCCACAGACGGGATAAGGCTAAAATTACCTCATAGCATAGCTTGTTCAAAGTTAAAAAATGTTGAGAGGTGATTGAAAATCAAACATTTACTCCTATAAAAAACCACAAAAACGTTAGAGTTATACAATTCACAATTTTACAGAGTATATAATAATAGACATGATCCACATTGTAAGTAGTGGTAAATGGTCAAACATCAACCTTGTCCAATTTAGAACGTAGGATGAGAATTGAAATACTCCCGAATAAGTAACAAGTCAGAACTAATTTATAAAGGTGTAATTAAAATTTTAAGGTTATGTTAAGCAATCAAAATTACATAAAATCTCCTTCGATAACAATAATTTTTGTTTTTATTTGTCATTTTTATACGACCGATGAACTGAAATTTAGGCAGATCAGAGGGTTTATCAAGCGCATTTAAGGTTTAGGAAAGAATAAAATGCCCTTTTCTCCTCTACTTTCACTTTCTACTTTTTCTAATTGAGTCGCAAACGCTGATTTTTATTTTTGGAGCATAAAAGGACAAAATATAACAAATTCTCAAGTATTTTTTCATTAAACAATCTTTTTGTGAATATTTTTAAAGTTTTATTTTTTCGATTTATTACATTTTTAAAAGTTTCGCCTTAAGGGTCAATTAAATTTACACGCCGAAATTCCGTTTGTGTTCGTATATAGTCAAAATAAAAAATATCAGTTCAAAGATCATGTAAAGATGCCTTTCTTATTTTTCGTCTGATTTTAATTTATATTTTTTGTGCCCTTTCTCAGGTTTTTATGAAAGAAGTGCAGCTGAGCTCTTATTTTTACGAATTTTTACGACTTAAGCCAACTGCTTTTGACTTCGGTTTCGTGCAAGTGCTCATGTTCCCAAGCTTTTAAAGTAGTTAAAACAAAAACGAAGCGTAATTTAACCATTTTCGTTCGAAATGTTTATTTTTCGCTATCAAATTTTAAAATACACTGAACGTGATCGTGCAGATCTGTGTTATTTTATGAGTTAGATAATTTTAGCTTTTAGAAAGAAAGGAGTTGAGTTGATGAAAGCAGAAAATTAGTCCTTATGTCAAGTTAGTAGTCTATAAGCAGATTAAAAGTTGTGGGTGCCAAAATTAAACAACTTCTCATCATTCATAAATAAAAGCGATGAAACTGACAATATTTTTTCCTGGAATAAAATTTTTACTCTTTCCAAATAAGGAGACAATATTGGACTCGATTTTCGTCAGAGTTTAAAATTATGGGGGAGAAAAAGGTTGATGAAATTTTTAAAAACAAAAAAAAGTATATAAAGTGATTTTGTACGGGCATCATCCAATCACAACTAAAAATGTGGCTTGACTACTAAATATGATAATTATTATCAGACATTAATTCTAAAAATTTGCATTGTGAAAGTAAAAAGCCATCAAAGGTTGGATATTATGAATCACGAGTTCGCGTATACCATTTGATTCACGAAAATACACGAAGATCTGTTTGGAGTTTTTACAATTTGATTTTCTACAAACTCAGAAAATATGACAAAATATTTAATTGCGGCTTAAGTTTTTATTTTGTTATTTAAATCTGCGCAGTCAAAGAACAATATATTATGCGATTCATCTAAAAAAATAAATTCTCAAACTAATTAAAGTTATTTAAAAACTGATAAATGCTAAATTCATATCGTTAAAATATCGTTTAACAAAAGTAAAATTCACAATGTCACCCAAATATATTTGAAATCAACCTTATTTTTCCCATACCATCCGAGAAGGTTTTAAGTCAAGCTATACAACGAATTAAACTAAAAAGAATAAATATAAAAACCTCCCATTCAGGAACTAAACAATTTTTATTTATAGGTAACACCCATGTGAAAAGATTTTGCGAGTTAATATGATCTTGAATTTTTCAAAAATAAAGCAAAGGTTTAAGACAAAGGCACTGCTTAGTTCATCGTTATATTTATATGAAAGTGTAAAAATATTGAATATTTGTAATTCAAGCAATATATTCTCAAAAATAGTTTTTCAAGTTTTGAATGTCGTTTTTATACAATCTTGTGAACCTGAGGAGTCCATAAGTCAACAAACTTTGGATCCCTCAAGGCAGGGAAAACCACGGCTGAAAGATAGTTTCGTTCACTCATTGCGTATACTGATTTGTACCATTCAATTTGGCACCTAATATCCACTATGATACGAGAAACAAATTCACGACTGATTCCAAGTTCGTTTACAAGGGAGACGGCGAAATTCTCTGGAGTAACTTCATGCGAAGACAAGTCCCATTCGAATTGATCGATAAGATGGGTATCCCCCAATTCAATGTCTAACTATAAATAAATTTTTATCTACACCTTAATTACAACGCGTCGCTCTTTTTTATAATCAACATAATCAGTTTTATCTATATATTTCATAATTTGTTCCTTCATAGATGAAATAATTGGGGAAAGAAAATATTCTGGCGGTAAGCCTAAATCATCACATAAAAGCTCGGCATACGATTCAACTGTTATATCATTGTCTATTTATGATTTTAAAAATAGCTTTACCATGAATATTCCAAGTAAAAAAATCCTTTAACTTTATTCCTTCTATCGATATATCGAGAATGATCGGAATTATCTTTTCATTCATATTTTCCGAACCTGGTGTGTAGCTAACACTTATAATAGCACAGTACAATAATGGAAACGTTCTAATGCGTTTGTTGTCCACACTATGAATCACTGGAGTCGTAGGGTTGAATTTACACTCCAAAAAAGGAATATCGATAACTACATCATTATCTATGTCTTCTTCATCTTCAGGATACAAAATTGATGTCGTTTCTTTTAGAATATCTTCATAGATGAAATGATTTACTCATAAACGATCCTCTTTTGTACCTATCACCCAACCCTTTAATTATTTCCATAACCTCTGATGATTTCAAAAGAATTATACAACTAGATGATGCATGAGAATTATGTGGAAGCATTTCAATAATTCTCTTTCTCTCTTCCGGAGTGACAGTTCGTCTTTTAAACTTGGATATTTTTATACAGTGCCCCACGAACCATATTTAAGTAGAGACCAACTTCAGAACCAATCATGAAGTCCTCTCCATCTAGATTAACCACAGAAGGATATCCAGTATTTTGACCAGCCATTTATTTTCACGCACGCGAACAACTCCTAAAATGTGTGTTTTTATTCTTCAATATTTTCTCTGAACCGAGCTGAATTATTGAAATAATATATATATTCACTCTACAAAATTGTTGATTTTAAATAAAAATAATCTTAGAGCCTTTATGATTTTTATGCTGTCTAAATATGAGTTAGTTATAATTATAAATTTATAATATTTTGTCTTTTCTGTTTCCGATAAATTTTTCATCTTCATCTTGATAAAATTCAGATATTTATTTACACTCATCAAATTTATTGTGATCCCATCAAATATAGATGATTAAGTCGTGATAAGTTTTAAACTTGAGTCAGCAGTAAAATATTTTCAACAATTACGAAGCAAAGTATATGGTATTTTCAGCAAATATATCACTATTTTTAAAAATTTAAAGCTTTTTTAATAAGAGTGAGGAACAAAATATTTTTAATCAGTTTTACTCATTAGAAAATGACGGCGATCCTTCATGATTTAGTTTATCAAGAATTTTCATCCTTCCAAGCTTTTCGGACTCAGTAGTATCTTTGAAATAAACAACTTTTATTCAAGAACTAACAAAAACCGAAATATCCTAGAAATGCGAACCATCATTGATTCGTAGAAAGATAGAATATATTTATACATAAAATTTGAATGGAAAAACACACCCCAGTCACACACATCTAAACGTTCTGTTTCTTTAAAATAACTGGAAGTAAACTTGTATATGTGTTAATTTTTAAAAGACACAAATTTCTAAGAAAACAATCTCGAACAGAAAAGAATCATGGAACAACCCGTTTGCTGGAAATCGAATCTTTTTAAAGTTAATAAGATACACTCATTTTGTAAAGGCAAAGCGAGCCTCTCCACCATAAATAATACTTCAACTGTTAAAGCATAATAATAACAATGAAATAAGTCTTACCAAATTACCTATTTTACCTTGAAACCTCCATCATTAACACACGCTTATTGTGCCAAGATTATTTTGTAAAATTACTATTTTATTCTGATTCAGTTCTAGATTTAGTCGTTTCATCAAGAGCCAAGATGGTTAATTTCTAACTCCTCAATCTGAGACAAAAATATTTTATTCCCCATCTTACAGTTTTCGCATCAACCCTGGGTGTGTTTCAAGGTTATTACACGTATATAAATTAGCTCCTGACCCATAACAGTTTTATAATCCCCTTGGCTCACTTATTCATACTTCCAGTTTTTACTCTTATCAACTTCTTAATATTTCCTCGGATATATTATTCCGTTTCAAGAATCCAATCGCATTAAAAATTTTGGAGAAGATGCGCATACAATCCATCGCCCGGTCCTCTCAAAACCAAAATAAACATAAAATTGAAAGCTGTCAGATATAATGAATACGATCCGTAAAATAGTTTAAAATTATGCAAAACCTCTATTTTGATACTCAAAGGTTGAAATTGCAATAACGTCCAAAATTAACTTTTCTGAAAGAAGATTGAGTTCCGGAATCTTTCGCACTTGGTTCAGTGAAATAAATAAAACTTCATAAGTGAGAAAAAACTCAAAATTCTGTTCATAAGAAGAATAACTGTTATTATCTAAATATTTGAAAACTTGGTTACAGTTGACTAAATTGTAGCATTGGTAGACTTCTTCTAAATTCAAGATTGATAAGCCGAATATGTTACTTTCGAGGGGCTGTCGCCAATTAACCTTTTTAAATATCGTTTAATAGACTTTTGAATATTTTCAAAAAAAAACTAATTAATGGATAATTTTTTACTTCAATGATTATAATTTCATAAAGACACATTTTAAAATTAAATGATAAGCATTCGAACGTAGTTTCCCTTGTCTCACTCAACTTGGTGACTACCGAGACTTAATACCATCAGCATTCTCTAAAATGAACGTAGTTTTACTCAAAAGTAGTTGCCACAGGGTGAAGTTTAAAGTGGTTGCTTTTTGGGAATTTTTATGCATAAAAATATGCCCAACAGTGTAAATTTAAAAACCATTAAATATGTTACCATTTTCGAGCTTTAAAATTTTATTGCCTGTTTGAGTTATTCAATTCAACGTGTATAATTTACTTTGAAACTGGTGTTTGATTGAACCATTTTAACTGATTTTCTCGGGGAATTTCTCTATTATGAAAATCTTTAAGCGTGTAACGATCGAATAACGAGTTGTGTTTGCGCTTTGTAGTGATGTTCTTCAAAACTTATCAAAATAACACATTTCCAGGAATATACTTTTAATTAAGCTTCAAAATGGAATTCTTTTATTTTTTGAACAAAGAATAAGAATGAAACCCTGAATAAAATTATTACTTTTTTAAACTTTTGAATTTTAATATTTCTTATGTATAATTTGATGTTGTTATAATTTCAAAAAAATAAAAATGGACGTTTTTGTTGATGAATGGGAGCTATTAAAATTTCTAACGATTTGATGATTCCACATCTTAGCTAATTATTTTAACAAACCCCTTTATTAATTTGAAATATTTACTATATCTTTACAAATTTTTTGTTATTTTTATAATTTAACTTATAGTTTCAACAAATAAAAAAATTAGACGTGTTATAAAATTATTTCATGGTAAAATTTAAGTTCTCGATGTTTCTAAGCCTCTACATCGCAATTACAAAATCTTGTATCAAAACGTTTACTAACACAGACTAAATCTCATTTCCAAAATATCAAAAACACGAATAACAAGATGACTATATTCATAATATGAGGGGATAAGTCTATTCTTAGTTATAAATAAATATGTGAGAAACATTTTGTTAAGTAAGCGTGAGCGAGTCACATATGTGATATCAATGAAATTTTCATCGAAGTAAAATAAAGAACTGAAAAAGACCCTTTATGGTTCATTTAGCGGTATAAGATAGTAAATGTCTGAAAACAAAAGAAGAATAAATTGTTTTACAAATTATATTCAACGAGATGTGAGCGTAATTTATCAAACACATTACAATAAAGGCTCTTGTCAACGTTTGAAAAATTACACTTGATAAAACGCTACACACCCGTAGATTTTGCAATTCCACTTGTGAGGGTTCACTCGTGCGCATCTGTAGATAATACATGTTCCGTACATAATTTCGGAATGAGTAAAATTTATAATCCATTTAACTTAAACAAACAGAGTGCAAAATGAGCTGAAAGTATTTTTTTGCGTTTTAATCAGAGTACTAAACCTTATAAAAGTATAAGTTTTGATATAGTTTCTTTAAAACAGCACTGTAAGTTCAGTGAGAGATAGTACGAAGTTAGAGACAGGAAGAAATGCCTTATTAAGTGCATCTCCATAGACGTAATAAGCCAATTAAAGATGAATGGGCTTGATACTGATTGCGTAAACAAGAAAGCTTCATGAGAAACTTAAGAAAACAGCTGGGATGGCACAAATGAGTTCTGAAAAAACAAAATTTTCCGATGTTGCAAAGAACAAAGATAAAAATAAAGACGAACATATGCAACTGATGCGAACTTATAAAGTAAACCTTTCGAGATTGTTGTAAGAAACAGAGGAGGGGTTTCACGGGAAGGAAGTAGCCTCGTGCTAACGTTATCTGCCTGCCTAGAAATATTGAATAATATCGAAAGTGGACTTATGTTGAAAAATCTCGGCCATACGTGGTTCATGAATCTACTATCAAGGAAATCGATACTCCGAAGGAAACAAACTGTCCGGTAAAGTTTAGTTGACTATCTATTAAATTTATTGGTATATGTGGTCAGGAAAACAACAAACGTAATTACACAATGAGCTAGTGGTTTGAAAATTATTTTAGAGAATAGATTTTTCCTCATTCCTGCTTGCATTCTGATGGTTTCTACATATCATCTATGAATGATTTGTCTCTTTTATTTTTGAATTCTATGATGAACAGTCGTCATTTCTTCTTGGCTAGTTATTTTCGTGTTTAATACCTCAAAAGAAAAACTCAAAGCGTTTTAAAATGCTAGTTTTACTCCACTTGGCTCCTTCGACGGCGCCGAAGTCGTTTAAGATGAACAAAGAGACTAGAAAATTTTAAAAACGTTCATAATTATTGGGAAAACAACTACCCTGTTCGTTTGACATGAAATTGGCTTACCAGTTCGTTGTGCTCATCAAAGTTTTTCAAAAGTGCGACATTTCGTTCACGGTTAACCTTGAATATTTCAACTCAGTCGAAGTTTGACGTTGTTTAATTTATATCGTCTGTTGTGCGTCCCCATCCAGTAATTTAAGCATCCTTTACTCATTTACATCGGGAACTGGAGTTGGAGTGACAAACTATGAATGGTAAGTTTTGAGGAATTCACAGTTAATCATCTAGTGTTAGTAAATATGTTCACATATCTTGAGGTTTTGATAAAAATTATGGGCCATGAAAATAAGTATGACTTACACAAAGTGTCTATTAATTAGCACATTTAAAAATAAAAATGTTGAGATGATTCAAATTTACATTTACACGATATTTTTAGAATTATTTAATTCAATAGTTCCTCGTTTCTGAAGTGGAGATTTTTTATTTAGCAGGTAATTTAACTCCTCCTCTTCTGGACTATTTTAACAGCCATAATCCAATTCATCGATTTTTAAAAATCACATAAATTTATTGTTTATGATAATTTTAAACTTCGATGCGTAGTAAGATTGTAAACTGAAAAATAATCGACAGTTTGTTGTCACATGTTAGCAAAGGTGAATGGAAGTTAAGTCTATTTATATGTACGAATTGTTTAGAACATTCGATTTTAAGGATCGTTTGCCAAGAGTTTTTAACCTCATTTAAGTGTTAAGGCCAATTTCTAAAATTAAAAAACGTGAAGGGAAGTTTTTACAACCTGCATCGCACAAGAAACTCCGCTGATTAACTTAATAGTTATTCATGAAATACGTAAAACCGCTTTCATAGATCACCCCCTTAAGGTTTTAACAACAAGAGGGCAGCAAGAATTCACCTGTTTTATGTTCTTTTGAATAACTATTCAAGCAAAAACGACAAACTAGACCTTTAATACTGTTTAGACGAGCTTAAGACGCTTATAAGGTCAATTCAAGCATAGAAAGTAGAAAATTCCAATCAAACCAAGACTCGGCCGAAAAGTAGCCTTCTTTCACATATGAGACGTGGCTTTGTAAAGCGTTGGGATGTGCATTTCTAGAAGTTAATTAAAGCAAAGCTGTGGATAGTTTTTAGCGCCGTCTAGGTTTGATAAAACCTGTGACAGATTTACTCTCTAAAATAGCACAAAAAAGGAAAGTTTACATTTTTAATTTAAATAAGCACCCCGTTTTAAATTTTTGATTTATGATTTCTGAGAGCATAACTTAAAGAGGCAAAGATAATCTCAACTTATCTCCAAAAGATAGCTTGATAATGTTAAATATTCAAGAAGTGCTTTATCTGCTAAACACATAACAAAAGACTTGGAGGTAAGGCCGCGCTGCTCTAACTGATAGAATACAAGGTGAGAGTTTTAGTGAGTGCGAACCTCATACTGCCAGACACTAGAGATAGCTAGACGAGGGAGTCTACCTTAACCAGAACCCCTAAGACCATTTACATACTGGCTAATATATATTTACTTCTCTTTGAAAAATACTTGCTCGAGCTCAACTCATTTTAATGAACTGAAAAAAATAACGCTCAATTTACATAAACGTACTTTTCACTGACTAGCTTGAAATAAATGAAGCACGCTAATCCCAGAATTTCGAATCTGATCTATTTATGTTTTTAAAAATGAAAAGCATGATTCTCAAACACTAAGTAAGTGCTTCAAAGATGGGAGAATACCAAAAAAAAGCATAACTTAAATCTTTAAATTCTTAAAACCTATGTATTCTTTAACATCCCTTACTTAAATATTTATCCATATTAAGGAAAATAAATTAACTACCAATCTCTAAAATAATAAATTAAACGCACTAGCCAATGGCGTGCTTAAGTTCGTCGACCATTCACTACACATGCGCAGCATATACATTAATTTTAGCTTAACTCATCTTTTTACTCTTTATGCATTGCTTTTGTAGCCATGAAGCAAAAATTTTGTATTTTAACAGAAAATAACAGACCGTTGGGTAATGTAATACATTCCAAAATTTTAGAGTGGATGTCAATAAAAAAAATTAAATATTGTTGTGTTCAATCTAAATAATTTTTACCTTTTATGTCAAAACGACAGCTTTAAATTTAATGATTAATTTGGATTTATATACAATCCTAAGTAAAATTTCCTATTATATTAACATCTTTTGGAGATATCATTGTCCGTGAAACGTGCTTTTTAAGCCAAATAAAAAATTATAGGATTTAACAAGAAAGATTTCAGAACCCGATTGCATAAAATAAAACAAGATCTGACATTTAATTCAGGAAAGAAATAAAGAAAATATTTGTGTAAGTTTTACATAAGATGGGTCGACAAATTTATCTGAGCAGTCTTATGGATGAAAATAGTTTCAAATCCTTGTTAGAATTAGTATAAAATTTAAAATGTATTTTCAAAAAGTAAATCAAAAGGCACTTCATCATTCATGAATATTAAAACATCCCAGTATGTTTAAGAAGTAACATGGGTAAAAAAACTTGATTCCTTATAAACGTAGTTTAACTTGGAAATTTAGTTTTTCCACGAAAGACGTACTGAAATACCTCAGATAATAAAAAAATATCTTCAATGTTATAGCCTATAAAACTGCTGCCTAGAATGGTGGAATATGATTTTGAAAAGTCATTCTGGAGCAATAGGCAAATAAAAAATAACTGAATTTACTACCTTAAAATAATCGTATAAATGTATGGCAAACATAGTTTCAACATCTACGAGTATGCGCATTCGAAGCTACCAACATGTTGTATTTTTTACCACCGCGCACGCCTAATAAAATGGACAATAAACAAAATACAGGGACAACGTCTCATAGTCAAGAAATCGAACAACTCAAGAAAGCGGATCCATCTTTTTATGAATTTCTATTGAATCAAAATTCTGATTTACTCAATTTTAATGATGATTTACAAAAAGAATCTATTGATGAAGGCGAGCCAGAAGAAGAAGATCATTTAGTGCCAATTAATAAATCTGAAGAGAACAAGAAAGATGGAAATTATGCTAAAGAGTCTTTCGCTCCTTCAACTAAAGAATTGAAAATGTCCTATTTGAGAAAGTGGGAGAATTGTACCAAGGTAAATATTTTACACCGTTTTCAGAAATTATTTTATTAAATTTTACTTTCCTTACGGATTTATAGAGTCGAATTCGTTAAGTATATTTCCGAACCTATCTCAGTCATTAAATTCTGTTGAAAACTTTGGCTAATTATTCACTCGTTTTTTTATTTAAATTCTGGGTTCTTCTTACAACCCAAAACAGTTCTAGGACACTACTTTTAATTACCATCGAACGAAATAATGTTGAAATAGTTTTATAGCTGTCAAACGGGTACATAACCATACTCTCAGTGATTTTTATTCAAAACTAACATGGTTTAAAAAGCTTTGTTTTGACTGATTTTGATTTTTGATGATGAGTTTATTTTTCAATCATTTCGTGTTTAAATTTGATATAATCTGCATTCAAATAAACTGCCTCGCAGAAGATATTTTTATTCAATGGTTTCAACCTTCAGTATTGAGTCTAATGTTGCTATATTTTAAATTATTTTTTTTCTGAACATTTTTCACGAAATTCCTCATGATGTATCATTTCGATACTCGTATTTATTCGATTAACCAATTGTTTAAAATACGCGAAATATTAAAATATTTTAACAGTTTGATGTCATCTTTTGGAATCCTTTTTAAATTTTATTTCTTCAAATTATATTCAGAACGGTCAACTAAAACATTTCAAAAAGTTGGTTTATGCATTTAATGACGTTGTTAATGAGCATTTTGGAGGTGAAGAGTTCATCAAAAAACAGTACCACAGCAAATATATCGCAAAAACTCGAGAAGGATTGAAAGAAAAAAAACAAATTAAAAAGAATAGGCCACGAAAAATCAGATATACTACTCAAGATTTAAAGGGTAACCATTTACTTTTGTTCAAGTGATTTTACATGTGTTAAAAAAATCGATTGTAATTATTCCAGAGTTTCTGGACAGAAAATTTTGCAGATCATCAAAGTATCGATTTTTTCAAATATTTAGAAATCATCCACATCTAAGTAAAAGATGGAGTTCGTTCAAAGAATTAGTATACAGTTATTTGGTTTCACTTCAACAAGTTAGATAACCTTCATATATTTCAGGTTGTTTCTCCTCAAAAATCTCAATTCAATCAGATTTATTTACTAGAATCTGTGAAATTATCGTTTCCATATTTCCACACATTTTGTGAATTATCTAAATTTTTAATCAATGTAAGGCTTTGATTCTTCAACAAATAGAACCTACTAGAATTCTCAACTCATTCTGATCTCAATGTCAGGAACAAAAGTTTAGATACTCTTGAATCATTTGTTGAAATATATCCGAGATACTTCAATCTTGTTTTGAAAGTAAGTGCGATTATTTTTCTGAAGAAATTGTACGATTCATGGGTTAGCAATTATAAACCGAACATTTACGATGAAAAGATTGTTTCTGAAGTATTGGAGGGTCATATTATTCGATTATCAGCTCTTAAACCTCAAATGGCCTATCAGTTTATATTTGAAGATTTTCGTTCGATTTGTAGAAGTCTGCGTGATGCGATTTCATTAAATTTAAAGAAAAAATGCAATGAGTTCTACAATTGGAACACAATATCAACTGTTGATATTTGGTTTAGAGTTCTATCAACTCATAAAAATTTAAAACCTTTAAACGATTTACATTATCCTTTAATTCAAATAACATTAACCATTTTGCGATTGAGTGATTCTCCAAAATATTTCCCCGCGCAACTTCATTTTTTACGCTTTGTCTTAAGAATTTCATCGAAGGATCTATATATTCCACTGATTCCTTATATTTTCAAGGTATTTTGATTTTATTATAGATTTTACTTTCCAATGAGTTATCGAGCCCAGGAGCCAAATCGAGCGAGAAAACTCCGTTGATTCGGTATATAAACCATATTCCTCCAGCTCTTCATCAAACTGAGATGATAAAGGAATCAGTATTTGATGAAGCTGTCGATATTTTTCTTGAATATATTTGTCAGTTGTCTCAATGCATCACATTTCCAGAGATTGGCTTCTTTGTGACGAGATGGATAAAAACATCACTCAAAAATATGAAAATAATTTCGTTCCAGAAACAATTAAAGTTAATTGTCGACAAGGTTTGTGACGAAGTTCAATTAAGATCGAAGACACCTCTCATATTATTATGAATCTGAGAAACCAAGTAGATTTTCGACCAGATGAGTCGGATAAAATTGTTGGTCGCTTTCTTTAATTAAGCTTAAATGGGAAGAAGAAAATCTTTTGTTCGACTGCAAGAATAAAAAGTAACCGCTTTCTTTGTTTCAGACTTAACCCAGTTTTCGAGTTTTACACCAAATGGAGAAATCATCGCAGTCAATTAATTCAACAAATTGTTGAATCTCACCGCGGCGATGTCAATAAATCCTATAAAATGCCATAGATTATGATTCGAAAGTATTATTATTTTATCTTTCATCTCATGTTTTTACAACATTAACAATACAAAGTTAAAGAAATTTGTTGCAAAACTTCCGATCCTCTTGAAGATTGCCCTTGGAAACTACACTCTGTTTCTTAATTTTACATCAGACTATTTCGCCATGTCATTATTTTTATCGCAAAACACATCTTTCCTGTGATTTCAGATATCGATCGTGTCTGTTATGAATTTATTTTAATCTTTGATATTTTTCCTAAAATCGTCCTCAAAGGTTTCACTTTTCATCATTTTGAGGAACCTTTTTTTAACTTTAACCGATATTCTAATCCAGGAAGTGTTTAAATTAAGCGCTCTTGTGAAAGTCCCGGAGACAACAATCGGGCCTCCTTATCTTTCGCAAAATTTTTCAAAGTCAAGTTTTGACATTTATAAGTAAAATTTTTTTTTGATTGTCGAAACTTTTCATTTATAAGTAGAATTTAACTGACTTTGAATGGAAGCTTTTGTGGAATGTGTCTGCTAACGCCTTAAACAGGGACTACTCGTTTCGATGCAGTTATGAATCTAGTTTTCACGAAAATGGAATTTTATGCGCCGATTTTTAGTTTTATACCGTGGATTTCGCTGAAATTTTATTTCGTTTGAACGATTTAAATGCATAGAAAAGGAAAACAAAGGCAAAAACCACAGAACTTGCGCAAATTTTGTGTTTAATGTAAATTTAAAATCTACCTTTCCTTGGATTTTGGAGTTAGAGCGATGTATAGAAATAGAAGCTCCAGCATTCCCTTGCTTGAATCCATCGATTCAGTGTTTGAATTGTCAAATTCCATTAATGAGTAGTAAACTCTAACTTTTTAACCATTTTTCACGATTTTATTCCTGAAATAATGCGATTTTTCAAGAGAAGAAAATTAAAGTTTTCAAATGTATTTGAATTCAACATATCGGGAAACGTGGTATTTCGAAATGCATCTAAGAAGGGTTAATGCTAAAAATAAGAACTGGAAAAATCCAAACAGTTTGTTTTTTTAAATAAATCTGAGTTGATCAAAGATTGGCGAATTTGCTAAAAATACAAAAATATTTAAGAAATCGACATTTCAGCTTTACACAGAATCTAACTTTTAATCGATCGGTAAAAACCTTTCGTTGAGAGCATCCTAGTTAACAGAATAGTACTTGTTATATTTGTAAAATTCGATCGCTTAACAAGACGTTAAAATCTTATTTTGAAAGCAATTAACCATGAACAAATATCTTACTTAAAATGGATTGATATATTTTGTTTCAGAAATAAAAGTTAGTTTTAGTTGTGTTATATTCTTATTTCATTTAAAAGGCATGTTCGTTGATCTGTTTTAGCGATATCTTAAACTCGGTTGATTGCTTGAATGCGTGAATATATATTGTGCTTTTCCTCTTTTGGTTGAGTTGTGTGAAGGAAACACTTTTCGAACTTATTTTCTGTTGTCCTGTGGAGATTCAAATGAAAAATAGAATTGACCTTTACCATTTCATAATGATATTCGATAAACCATACAATACACGACAACTAACGGTTACGTGATTTCGCGCTAATACTTTGTGTTTAATTAAAAACGCTTCTGGACCTCAATTATCACATTTCACAAATTAAAGAAAACGTTGAACGTTCTTAAGAGTTGAAAAACACAAACCAAAGTGATAAAAACAGGAAAACGTTGTTGAATTTTTTATATGATAAACGTTCTTTAAATCTTTACCTTTCTTCCGGATTAAATGTATTTTGTTCAATATCTGCAAAGTTCAATAAATATAAACATGTTTTTCTGAAGAACAAAGCACGTATGTGTTTTTTAGTTCATATTTACGTTATAAAAGCATTTAATTTGTGAACAAACAAAAGAAATTCAAAAAAATAAAATTCATGACCCAAACAATTAATCAATCAAAAAATTTATTTGGCGGCAGTAAACTCGCTGAATTTCGTTTATTCTAAGGAACTAAACTCCACTCTGAAATAAAACAGTTCTACATTTGAGAAAAATATGTTTAAGTCAGGCGAACGCTTGTTTCTCAAATAATTTGGAACGAGGGCTATGAAGATTCGTTAACAGCATCATTTTATGATAAAATATAAGTCATAAAAATGTTAGATCAATCACAGAATCACCGATAAACAGAAATTTTGAAATATGAATCGGTAAATATCAACTGAATCTAAGTTAAATTGATAAACTGAATATAAGTGGCATATCAAAATATTTGAATGAAAACCATAATAATTTACATTCACCTGTATGAGCTTGTATTTAAAGTATTTTTCGTGCTCTCTTGAGTCGTTTCATCAACTCATTGTTGAGCTTCTTTTTCAAAACAAGTTAGAATTTAATGAATTCGTTTTCGTTTGATTTTTGGTTAGTTTATATAGTTTTATTTTCACAGATTGAATAATTTTCAGGATGCCTGCCTAAGAGTCAGCTTTTTCTCACAAGTGAAGTTGACGAAAACAGAACCGTTCAACCAATAAAAGACCCATTCATTAAAAACAGTCCTGATCTTACAAACTTTGAAATTTGACATTTTGAAAATCTGCACCTTCTCTTCGTATGGGCTATTCTTTGCCAAAAATTCACCTAAGAACTTCATCGGTAGGGTTCACATCACGAAAATGCTTGATTTCGAATGGAAACTGACATATTGTGTGTTAATGCAATCTTCACAAATGGATACAAATTCAATTTAACACTAGCTTGAAGAAAACTGTTAACTTAGAATTTAAAAAAGTAAGTGTTACAAATAAATTTTTATTTTTCAAATACTTTGCCATGTTACAGTAAATGCGTATCATCTGAACAGGTTTTAAATTGGGTGAAAACAACTGAAGAATGAAATTATAATCCTGCAATTTTACTGTCACAGATACAAATTTACAATATTCTTCTATTCATGCGTGGATAGGAAAATGAACAATTCTTTCCAGTAAATGTCACGATTTGTCTTGAATTTCTTTATTCTTAATGGTCGTGTGTTTTTACGGTCATTTATAAAGCAAGCGTCACTGTCTATAAAATTATGTGAATTAAATAGTTAACTTTTTGATTACACGTACATTATCGGCCTTTGATGGTAATTTTACGAGAAACCATTGTTTTTTGAATTTGAGAAGACTAACCAAAAAGCACATGGAAAGGAAAACAACATTATCCTCCACATTGTGATATTATATTACTATTCCGGATATTCTAAGAAAAAAACAAATTTTCTATTATTATTGGATGAAATTTGAAAAAATGTTACAGTAATATTTGAAGATTTAAAACAAAGCACTAACTAATCGGAGTTTAACGCACAAAATCCTGAAAACCCAACAAACTACAGCTAATAACTGATAAATTTATAAAATTCTTTTATCATTCGACACCCCATTAAGATAATACGCTTTTCTAAGTCATAAGAATATAAGAATAAATGCAACTCCACAGTCGCAAAGAAAACAGAGATTACGTAAAAATAAAATTGATGATTGAAATTTAAGACTTTAAATTCATATTAAAGATAAGACAAAAACTAATAGTTGAGAGAAAAGTTATAATTACCGTTTTATGACTAGCTCAGTATAATTATTAGATTTAGCTTTAGAATAAATGTTGTAAAAAATTATGAGCTGTTTCGTAAATTTTTACAAATAAAGAAATTCTTTGTTTCGCTCGATCTATGATTAAAATATTTGAGTGCTCACATCTCAACTTATCTGATCGGTCAAAGTTAAGTGGCGAAAGGAGGAAAGTATGCATTTGCGCAACCCATAATATCTTTTGGACATTAAGAGCGATATCAAACGGAATATAATGAAAAATCTTTTACAAAATTTCTCTGATGCTTTATACACGCACTAGTACATAGTGGGTGATTCCCGAGGGAACATCAATCTTTCTGATATTCATAAAATTATAAATCTACATTTTGTGTTATTTTTCAGTTAAGAGTGAAAAGATCAATGCAGATTTCAACCATAAAAATGTGAAAAACGCCTTTGAAGTCAATAAAATCATATTTTAAACATGAAATGATCTTAAAATCAGTTGAATGCTATTTTTCGTTCCCTTTCAAATAAATTATTGCTTTCGTAGCTTAAAAATTAATTTAGCTGTGCTCAAAAAGGGACTCGGATTCCGGGGAAAATAAAAATTGTCCCGTGAGATAAGCCTCAAGAATAATTATCACAAAACTTTAATTTTTTCAGATAACGCGGTCATAAAACAGACGTCTAGGGGAATTCAGCTTTCAATTGAGTTAATCAATACTTTTTTAAATAACGTAAAATTCGGCAGGATAAGCAGAAGCGAAATTCCTCAAATGGTATATTAAAAGTATCAAACACATTTACTGCATTGACTAATGTATATGCGTGAAGATCCTGTCACCTTTTGGTGCTTGAGTCAGCCTTGGTTGATTTTAACAGCATTAAGTCTTTCAAAAATTACAACATAAGAGAAGCTTAAAACAAGCGGTTGTTCAAGTATTACCATATTTTAAAGAATAAAAATAAATTTAATCTTTATACCATTGTGTCAATTTTGTTTTTAGACAAATAAACGCATTCGATTTAACCGTTTTCAAGTATAAATAAAAATGATATACAAAATTTTCACGCTCATTCAGACTCAATTATGAAACGATAACCTACCTAAAAATACGCAAACAACGTTAAATGTACCATAACACACCCTCGCCCATAATCCATGAACTACTAATCGGCATAACAAAAAATATGGATTTTAAACTCAAGGAATATGTTTTTCCATTTTAAAGCCAATCAGTTAAGACTCTCTGTCTAAAACAATCCGATTTTTACCAAAATCAGAAAATTATTCTAACAAAGAGTTATTAATGGGTTAAACAAGCTAATTAAGCACAATTATTTTTTATTTAGCAGTGAATGACAAATCGGGTTATTGTTAACACTGAATGCTTACGAAAACAAATTTGTTTTGATAAGTATTAACAGTTACGTTAATCTATTCATTTTCCTGGCATGCGTGGTTTTAAATTAATTGAATAGGCGAGGCTAATTACCTCATTATCACTTTCGTTTATAAACGAGCTATTCTACATAATTATTATATTACGAGGAGTTTTATATATAAATTAAGGTTACCATCTTTTTGAACTCAGAAATTTTCTGTTAACTAATGAACAAGACTAAAAAATATTGTATTTTAATCGAAAATGCTTCTGATTATCGCAAAACTCATTACAGGTTCGATTCAGGTAATATTTTGTTTTTATGATTTCAACTTTCAATAAAAATCATTATTCTTTCCTGACGTTGTATGCGATCAAAAATTCATTTTTATACTCTTCACATAACAGACATTGGAGTAAACACGCAGATTAACCGTTTTTATGGATTCATTTAAAATACGTTTGAATTTGCCAATTTATTTTTAAAATAATGAAATAGTTATATCTTGCAAAAATTTTCAACTCTCCCATATTAATACGTCAGGGTTTATTTTTGGGAGCCTCACCAAACTTAATTCTAATTACAACATTTTTTGTCTTTAACCTCCGAATTGAATTGAATATTTACTTCAAAGTATCATCGCTGTCATCTTTTTGTTCAAATAATTATTGTTTTTGATTGTGTTAACATTTACATATGTTTACCCCTAACTAGTCAGCTTTTTTACACGAGTAAATGTAATTTAAAGTCAAAATTCATAACTAATTCTAAGTTTAAACTTATGTATTAATTTCATCAAGCAACAACATTTTATCATAGATGGTTAACAGCGCCGTTTTGCTGATATTATGAACTTTTGAGAGGAAAGCCCTCTTTATTGTGAAAAAAGGAGAAATGACTTTAACAGCACATCTATTTCCCTTTTGATGTTCTAAAAACAGCCTAAATACTGTTCTTGGCTGTTTTTTAATATACAAGGTTTATAAATATGGATATCTACTTAGTAAAGATAACCTTAAACACGTTTTACTATGGAATTTTTAAAATACACCGCCTTTCCACCGTTTAAAATTGTATTAAACTTGTATCACAAAAACGCGACGGCTATTCTTTGGTTAATTTTTACATAGGTAATTACTTCGAAAGTTTTACTTTACAAAAATTAATGGCATGAGTTAAATCTTAAAAGTGCACAAATTTTTTCTTGAAAATTCAAAGAATGTTAAATTAATTTATTTTCTGTGACGTGTCAGAATTGCAGCGCTTTCGCCAATTTTGTAAAAGCGGGATACAAAAAGATAATTTTTATGGATAGATTACACGGCGAAAGCATAATTATTTTGGCAACTTCTTAAATTATAACTCGTATTTGCCTCTGAGCGATAGAAATACCATTTTAAACTTGATAATTTTGTCACTTGGCGGATTTGATTAAGTTTGTGTTTCCTTAAAAGAGTAATTTTTAGGTTCTGAAATCATCTTTTCATGTGGACCATCATTAAGCTACGTGAAACTTCAACTTTACACAAACTATCCAGCCAAGAATGCAAAATTTGACCGTGAATCTTATCAATCAATACCGTTTCATGTATTATTCGTATGATAATAAATTAGTATCATCCTTCAAGTGGGGCTTTTTACCTCGATTCATTTCCGTTGAATTCCACTGCGTCTATTGTGGCTAATTTACCTGGAGCCTACACATTCTTTGTTGTCGATGACGCCGTATCATCAGCCTCCCAGGTTGATATCGATAACATAATGAGAAATAATCTACAGTATTTAAATTTATCCATCACTAGGATGTGCGAAGTAATCAAGTGTTTGGGCTGTTTCGTTATTGACCCAAAACTAAGAATCGTGAATGGGTGCAGCATTTCGCTTGAGCAATTAAATATTCAAACAGTTCTTTCTAGATGTCTTGGTCAATTGCATGACTGGTGGGATCGCCTTAAGCTTACTTATGAATGTGGTTATAACAGTGTTCACTTCACCCCTTTTCAGGTAACTGTCCACCCACCCATGCAAATAAATTTTTATCACCTCTTAAAGTCAACGCTGAAATAATTAATCCTTAAAATTGTGAATGTATGAAAAACAAATTGTTCGCCATGTTGATAA
Organism: Neodontobutis hainanensis; assembly: GCA_024349245.1. Taxonomy (NCBI): domain Eukaryota; kingdom Metazoa; phylum Chordata; class Actinopteri; order Gobiiformes; family Odontobutidae; genus Neodontobutis; species Neodontobutis hainanensis. The sequence goes on along the minus strand of JALDNG010000368.1, from coordinate 177,040 downwards.
TTTACATTTAAATTAACATAGCTCTCAACTAATATCAGTCCTCTTTCAACGATATTAATTTTTTGCTTTATATTTTAAACAGGTATCAAAGTAATTAAAGTAATCCATCTGAACTCCAACTATTATCATAGATTTTTTTCAAAGCTACCAATTGGTTCATTTTTCAAGCCACCTCTTATTTTTATTCAGCTATAAGAACAACCCTCTTAATTTTATGTTTTCTTAAACTGAGCTTTAACGTTATCTTTTCTTTGAACACGAAAAGAACTATTAATTAACTAAGATAAGGAAACGACCTTAAAAGTGTTTGTACACTGAAACGGGGATTTGAGGATTTTTGAATCATAACTCTTCTTCCCTTTTCAACTTTGTTTACAGTTGATATCAATCAGTTTGTGTTTGATTTGTGACCTTCTATAACAGTTTAAAATTCATACCTTACCAACTGTTTCTGAGGGATGCATTCGACAGTGGTGAAGTAAAAATAAAAAATAATGCTAAAAACTACTTGGTTGATATTCTATTTATTTTAATATTTTTTGCAAGGAACATTTTGCATTTATTTTAGAAATATGGGAAATCGCGTTCCTGCTATTCTATTTCGGATCACTTTTCATTTGATACCAGTATATCGGAGAGAGCAATCAACGATAATTTTACTCCAATTATCAAGAGTTTAAAATCGAAGTTTCACTTGTTGGTTGTCGATATAGTTTTGAACCATACATCAAACGACTGTATCATAATTAAAAACCACCCGGAATCTTATTATAACATGGAAAATAGCCCACATCTGAGACCAGCCTTTGTCGTCGATCGCGCGTTATTTTATGCAACAGAATACGTGGTCAAAAATAATGGAAATGTTCTTAAAATGAGCAATTCAGGAGACTTGAAAAAAATTGAATCATTGCTCCAAAACGATATTTTGACGCGAGTTAGATTGATCGAGTTCTATGTTGTGGATGTTGAAAGAACGATTTCGGAATTCCTCCAATACATTCAACGCAAAGAGTATAAACAAATAACGCATAATAATGAAAGTATCAAAATCATCCAAGATCCAAATTACAAACGTCTCGGATGTACAATTGATTTTGACGCAGCCTTCAATAAATATCTTAAAAATAACAATGAAATGTGGGTGCTCTCTCCATAAACCTAGTGATTCTCAAGTTTTGGAACGTGCCACGTCAAATTTAAGAGATCACCTGCGTCATCTCAACCAGAGTCAATATCAATACGTGTTTGAACTGCAGCAAGAGATTATTAAAAATGTCATGGGTCAGATCTCGTATAATTTTCTCGAACCAAACGGTCTTAGAAGAAATTCTCTTTCTCTTGAAGATCCTTTGATTACACCGTATTTTTGCTTTCCACTATCATAAGTTATTTCTCCATATGCTTGGACAATTACACTCCTACATCTTTGGAAAATGATGAAAAACTAATCGATTCAGAAAATAGGAAATTTATCATTGCAAACCAAGGATGGATATTAAATTCACCCGTCGTCGATTTTTGTGCGCCTTCATCTCAAGTTTTTATCCGTCGTCAACTTATCGCTTGGAGCGATTGCGCCAAAATTCGTTGGGGAAAGTCAAAAGAAGAGTCTCCATATATTTGGGATTATATGGAAAAATACACCCAGTTAATGGCAAGGTAACGCGTATTCGCTTATATCAGTCATTTCGATGGATTTAGAATTGATAACTGCCATAGTACTCCGATATATGTTCTCCAGGTTTGGCTATTAAACAGTATTTAAGCATATCATTGACAACTGCCGAAAAATAAACCCAAATTTGGTGTTAATAGGAGAACTTTTCACAGATTCAGAATTCGAAGATAATTTATTTGTCAACAGTGTTGGCTTTACATGTCTCATTAGAGGTATCAATAAATGAAGTTATTCGATAGAAAGGATGTCTGCACCAAATTTGGAAAGACTTTGTCATATTATTCATCGTTTCGGGGGAAATCCAATAGGATCATTCTTAAAACAGGAAGCAGAAATCCTTCGTGCTCAACCTTTGGTGGCAAGAGCAATTTTAATGGATATGACTCACGATAATCCGTGCATGTTTACGAGATTTTCTCCTCTTGAGTACTGTCCAACAACTGCTTTCGTGACTATGGCCTCGTGCCCAATCGGAAGTGTCAAAGGTTTTGATGAATTGGTTCCTTATCAGGTATTTATCAAATTCGCACAAAAAGATAAGAGTAGTCGACGAGGTTCGTCACTACGCCACATGGCATGCAGATCCTGATATAGAAAACTCTCCTCTAATACGGTGGGAATCAATACAGGCTGCACAGGCAAGGGGGAAAGTTGTGCAGTATCAGGGGATCGTTTGTTTGAGAAGAACTTTGAATAGACTTCATCATAAACTTGAATCAGAAGGATACAACCAGGTATATTTTGTTAAATTGATATATTAAGATATATATTGACCAAGTTTCCCAGTCAATAGCTACTGTCACTCGTTTTAATCCCGAGAAAGCATCCAGTTATGTGCTAATATCAAATCATGCACTTCAAAACATTGACCAAACAAAGTTTCTTCAAGTTAACCCTCCATATCCAAATATGATAAATTCTCTTCCAACTGACTGGGAATATCCTGAAATCTCTATTCCGGGTAAATATTTCTCCTTTCTTTAAATTATTTATCTTTTGAAAGGAATTGGTTGAGATTTTATACAAACGTCAACTTTAATTTTCTTCAATAAAACAAAAAAAGTCATGTAAAAAACGTAAAATCAACAAAAATTTATTTTGAAATGCTTTTGACCCAATCAACGTCATTTCAATAAAAGAATCGTTTTTAACTGTAAAAATATGCTTAAACTTTCCTGAATTAAAACACCTTTTAAACTGATTGCTGTTTTGAAATGCTCTTTTTATAATTCAAATAACCGCACAACTAATTCATATTTTAAAATGATTCATCTCCTTTCAAGTCGATACCGCGTTATAATTTATACGACGTCAACATTCTTAAATCGTTCCAGGCTTGGTTGAAGAAGTATTGATCGAGGCGTTTGTTTTTCGAATTGGAGATGAAAAACAAAGAAACCATGAAAGTTTCATTTGTGGGACAAGTAACTATTTGGTTGATATGCAAAAAAATATCAGCTTGAACGCATCTAAGGTAATCTTTTGAACTTAATGTGTTGATGGTAACCTATAGACTGAGCGATGAGAACGATTTTTCGATGTATAAAACACAAATTGGTCTCTCCAATTTTCCTCCTGGATCAATAATAATTTTGAAAGTTACTCTACATGATAAAGTCATCGATAATCTCAAAAACATCAAGTATATTTTGCTCCCCATTCAACCTTCATATTTTCTTATATCTAGAGTAACTTTGAATAGTATTCATGCTCAAACTCAACGAATTTTCGAAGGTAAACAGTCTGTAATTTCATTAATGTAATTAAGATGTACAGTAAATGTTTCGATGGAGTTACGTTCTCAAATATGCATGATATACTGTTCAAATGCAAAGAAGAAGAATCAGATGATGCTCTATGTTCTATTTATACATTTCCTGATTTTGGAAATTTAGTTTACCAAGGTCTTTTCGGTCTGTTTTCTCCCTTAATTTTAGGAGTGGAAATCGCATTTTCTAAAATACGAGCAACAAATGACCTTGGTCATCCACTATGTCGAAATTTAAGAGATGGAAATTGGTTTTTAGATCACGTTTCGAATCGGATTCGCCTTTACTGTAATAATCAAGAAGTTTGAAATGTAAAATTAATTTAAGCTGATTAAACTTGTTGAATTACTATGTTCCATGTGTAAATCTCTTCCTCGTTTCAATATTCCATGCTACTTTGAGTCCTGTGTTCGCAACTTAACGAATATGATAGTAAATTACATGTTCTCAAAAGAAAATATGTATGATCTATTTTTATTTCAGTAAATTCTTGAACCATGATGATTTTGCACGAAGATTAGTGTTAAGTACATCTGCACTTATCGGAAAATCTCGGAATATCAAACCTCCGAGAATACACCCCCATGTGATAGAAAACTTGCCAAGAGATGTTGACCCCGATATTACAATTGCTGCCGGCCTTCCCCACTTTTATGGTTCTTGGTTTAGAGTTTGGGGAAGAGACGTTTTTATTTCCTTGCCTGGTCTTCTACTTATACCTGGCCGTACGCCTGAAGCAAAGTAAGCAATCTTTTCAAAATAGAATCACAATTTTGAGTATTGCCTCAACAATTAGACATGGACTAATACCTAATTTGATATCCAGTCTTGGTGCTTCTCCACGGTACAACTCTAGAGATTCGACATGGTTTTTCCTCAATGCAATTAAACAATATGTCCAAACAACCAATGATTATGGAATTTTGACAGAAAAAGTATATCGCATTTTTAAATCCGACGATTCTGAAGCCAATTTAGTGGACGAAAATACAGTTTGCTTTTTTGTAAACTAGATAACAACTTTAGTCGATATCATTCAGGAAATATTTCAGAGACATTACAATAAAATAGATTTTGTTGAACGAGATGCTGGCCCAAACGTAGATAAGGATATGAAGGAAGAAGGTTTTAACATAAAATGTGGAATTGATCACGAGACAGGATTTTTATTTGGCGGAAATAGATGGAACTGTGGGACATGGATGGACAAGATGGGGTCATCTGATAAAGCAAAAAACAGGGGGTTTCCAGCAACGCCTAGGTTAATGAATAAAATCTTACTCTTAGGGATGGTTCGTGTGTAGAATTAGTCGCGTTAGTATCTTCCGCCCTAACATGGCTTCAAGATCTTTCTTCGAAGGCAACATATCCGTACCAAGGAATAATCGACGAAACGAACAAACTTATAAAATGGGATATTTTGAATCAAAAAATCAAACATAACTTTGAGAAATATTTTTGGGTGCCTGATACAGTCGAGGATGCTCGCAAGAAATTTGAAGCAGATTCTCATCTCATAAATAAAGTTGGATTTTATAAAGACACAATAAATTCTACTCTTCATTATACCGACTACCAACTGAGACCAAACTTTTTAATTGCCATGGTTGCAGTAAAGATTTGTCAATAAAAGTAGGCTCCTTACTTGTTTAAACCTGCTCACGCAATTTCCGCGTTGAACTTAATTCATCGAGAATTAGAAGGTAGGTATGGAATTGCAACATTGGATCGAAGTGATTGGAATTATTGTGGATTTTATCATAACAGCAACGACTCTGACAATTTCAACCTTGGCAATGGATTTAATTATCATCAAGGGCCGGTAATTTAAGATTTCTTAACAAAAGGAATGGATATGGCTCACTGGGTATTACATTCGAGCCTTGTTAATATTTTCAAAAAATAATAAAAATCAAAAAGTCTTTGATTCAAGCATTCGCTCAATGTTATCAAGGTTATACTCTCTTGAGATGTCAAACGGCTGGCTCGGTTTGCCGGAGTTGACACAAGAACGTGGTATTTACTGCGAAGATTCGTGTCTAATACAAGCATGGTCAATCGGATGCACGATTGAAGCAATAAAAGATTTTTACATAACCCATCCAAATCATTAAATAGTTTTGGTAAACATTAGTTTTTCGAAGTTAAAATTTTTGTCCTTGAAATCCATTTCTATAAAAACAGATGGAGAAAAGTAAAAAATTGCATTTCTGACAAAGGACATCAGTTAAACATAAATGACTGTAGACTGAACTTTTCAACTCTTATGGCAACTATTTATGATGTATCGTGCAAAATAACTTTGAAACTTACGAACTGATAATTATGTAATGAATAATCAAGCTCACACTCATCAGGATGGCGGTAAAATTTCTGAAATGGTTGACTGTTTATGCTTCATCAATGAACAGATTTTTATGGGATGATAACTTATATTCCACATCATAAAAATTAACTGGTACTCGCATAGTGTGCCAAATACGGTCATGCAAGCAGGAGAAGAATCGGTTCACAAATAAGATATTCTTTCAAAATATATTAATTTTAAAGTGTTGATGGTAAATTGTGAGGAAAAATTATTTTTGGCATTCTTTAACATTTGTGTTTTTTTGCATTAACAATAATTACGGTGTAGGTCATTTGCAAAGCTATCCTTCCAAGTACTTAAAAATAATTGGTTCAAATTTGGTTATTTAATGCTTAATAGAATGACAACAACTTCAGATAATTTAAAGAATTTTCATACTTTTGAAATTTTGAGGGAATACACGAGCTGACCGACAATTAGTTATGAGCATAAATCCTAAGACCAATAAGGGTTTTTATCAATATGTTAGCTTTGATTGAGTGAATATCTTAGTCGATAAAACATAAATGTTAACATAAATATATATTGATGAGATTACAAGAGTATTCCTCAATTTTAAGACATATTAACTATTTTTAAGGTTATCTTGTTTTTACAGCTTGCATAATTTCATGAACAGGATTGAAATTTTACCAAGTTTTAGTTGACAGTTTTTCTTTGAATTTATAATATGGCGTGGTTGTTACAATAAAATAATTATTGAGTTTTACAATGTTAAAAATGTTATTTCGTCATTCTTCGAAGTTTATAAAATTTAAAAGTCTCATTTTATTGTTACTCTTGTGGTGAAAATAAGTAGTCGCGTCTCGAAGTAAATTCTTCGACATTTGTTCAATTTTTTACATTGGTAAATTATTCCAAAACAATTTTGATTATTTAAGAAATGCTTTGATTTATTAAAAACAACTTCTGTTGCAACCAAACAATTAAGAAGTATAAGCAAAACATCTATTAGATGTATTGTTACTTCGAACACGTTGACGATATAGACATGGAGGGATTCGGTAGATGAAAAAATATTTCCATAATTTTTCATAAATTCATTAATTTAAAATCCATGTAAAACGTTTAATTTTAAAAACTTAACAAAATAGATAATCGTATCAGAAATATTACGAAATAACCATGTAAAAACAGAGGGAATCAACAGTAATTCACAAACCTAAAATCCTTAGCTGTTTTCCTGCCAACGCTTTCGAAAGTTAAAATCAATTTTATGATTGAATAAAAAATTACACGTATGGTTTTAAAATATGTTAATATCCTATGCTCAGCGGTTTTTACGATTTTGATTTGACTTGGAATAAAATGAAATTCTCACACACGTTATACGTTTTTAAAAAATCTGTTAGTGCTCTGCTTAGCTAATAGTATCTATTTACTATCAAACTTTTGAAATTTTTAAGTGTACATGTTTGTAGAGTTTAACGAACTCGTAATTGAAACGCAATAGATATAATATTCAATGGAAAAGCCTTACAATAAAAAATATTTTATTAGAATAGACCTTTTGTAGTGAAACTGAAATCAAGCATCGCTTAGATTTGATTAAATTAGTCGAATAATTTAAAATCGAATTATGATGTGCTAAAAAAGTTATAAAAAGCGTAGGACTTAACAGTTTATGAAAAATTATGGATAGCTTTTTTCGATCTCTGTCAAATTTCTCCAACTCGTGACGTATAAATTTTTTTCAACTGAAATTTAATGTTTAATAAAATTGTATATCATTCTGTATTGAAGAATCGAATTAAAATTTGAACATTTATTAGCTTTTTGGTCTGTTTGAAATGTATTTTGTTTCTTTGAATTTATACTGTATGTTTCCTTGACGTAGAATAGGCTCTACTAAGTTAATCATCAAAGGAACATTTTTAAGTAAAATAAAGTGATGTCTCAATTTAAGATACAATTTTTGTTTCAAATACGAGTTTCGGTCGTTGACAGATGTAAACGATCGAAGTTGTATGAATTATTATAATTTATAAATCAACAAATACCAAAGATCGCTGAACTTCTCATTTTATCATTTTTTGGAGGTGAATTTATTTACAGTCAAAAGATTTTTAGTTAACTGCGCGGAACGTAAAAACATTTCTTCAGCATGTCCTAATGTAGCGCGTCCAACAAAGAAGATCTCGTCTAAAATAGTCACAAACCTCTACGTATAGTTTATCATTCATTTTGATAATTCTAATGTTTGGAAAAACTCTGTAATTTATTCATTTAGTTAAGTGCTGCTGATTTAAAGTACATGCGCATAAAAGCATTAAGAATAACTAACGTTACGAATAATGAAAATATATCCTTTTTTATTCATATTTAAATTAAAACACCTTAAATAAAAAGAAGTTTTTTGCGCCTTTTCAACAAAATGACTTTCAAAATTAAATAATTCGTGTAAACTAAAGCAAAATTTAAAGTAAAGGTTTTTATTTCATAATATAACGATTATATATGTTTTTCGTTTATTTTTTGTGTTGCTTTTAATAACTATGTTAACCGTCAACGCTTCCATGGCAAATATTGTAAATATAAGGCAACCTAACCATGTTTAATCATTAAACATTTAAATTAAAGACTGTTACTATAAGGAGGAGTCAATTATAAAAAATAACCAGCAGAGGGGTAAAGAGTGTTTTCGAAAATTATCATGTTGAATCGACTGCGACATGGAAAAAGAGCTCATTTGCATATCTCTAACTTTACGATTACAATGAACACGGCCTCAACAAAATGAAGGTAAAACTATAAACTGAAATAAAACAGTATAATTATGGTTGAGACAGTTTTGACTTAAATACTATGTTATTGGTGGGTGGATGGGAGTTGCGATTAGGATTCATCGATTACGTTTTCGTGGTGTGAAACCATGGTTGAAGTTAACGGAGGAAGACCATTCTTATTTTTCCAACTAAAAATTGGTTCACAAGTGTTATTTGTTTTTCTTGCTTTTTTGTGTTAAATTTTACCATTTTTAAATTTTATGGATATTCGATAAAACTGTGTGAGTTGGAATACAAAACCATAATTTATTTTGATTTTTTCCGGTTTATTTATGAAAGTAATTGTTTATATTGTTCTGTTAATCAAGCATCGAGGAAGAAAAACTATATGTCATTTCCAACTACGTATATTTTCAAACCCAGAGGTAGAATATATCAGTTGCCCGAGCCTAAACTTTTAACTTACCAAAGTAAAGAATCTCACCTTTGACCCATATTGCTTCAGATTGTGAACTTTCCACGAGCGATGCATCAAATTAAGGAAAAACGAAATATATCTTTGAAGTTATGTGTTAAACGTGTGTTTCTTGTTGGATGGAGTGCTGCAGATTATCATGAAAACTGATTTAACTTTTCTAAGGCGAGTTTAGAATAGACTTAAAAACCAATAAGTTGCAATCTCAAGAATCGAAAAAGTATCGAAATAGGTAGTGATCAAGGAGTATACCATCGATAAACATCTTAAACAAAAATTCAACCCTAAAAGAATGAAGTAGCCTTTTTAATGAATTTATCATATTTTTAATAAAATCTATGCTAGTCTCCAACACCCACTCCAAAAAACTTTCATTCCGATTTACGAATTCATAACGGAACCAGAATCGGAATACCAGGTTGATCTAGCAAAATCATAAGTTAAATTATTCCAGGATTGTGCAAAGAACTACCCCGCTTATTTATTTTTCTGGAGAAGCAATGTTGTCTTGACTTGGGGCTTTCCCACACTTTTCATCGTCTCACTGAACCTAGCTTTGAACTGTTTTTAATTGATAGCGTATGAACTGCACTACATAAAGTCTCGCCCTTCTAACTATCGGACCAACTCTACTTTGCATCATCTGTGCTGTGGAAGGAAGCTCGTTGATTAAGGAACCTGAATTTTTGACCTTTAACAAAAGAGTGCTGTGCTGGCTATTAGTCAAACTATGTCACGCAAAGCATAAATTTAAATGTAAAAGAAGCAATCTTTGTTAATTTAATTTTAAAATTGAATGAAAAAGTTCATCTCTTGGCTGTGTGACAAAGATTGGTTTCAACAAGAATTTACAACCATCACAACAGACCTGATATAATGTGTGCATACTTGCAAAATTTATTAATTTAAAGTTTTTCATGGCAAACTCAGGAATTAATATGTTCGAAAATATCCGCTTATCAATTCACTTGCTTTTATGTCCAATTTCGTTCCACCACAATCTGATTGTTCAACACTGCTAACAAAACTAACCATAAGGGGTGAGAATACAAAATCGTTCATGAACATAGATTATTTACTCGCCGAGTTATAAAAAAGGTAACAATAAGTGTTTCGATACTTACTACCAAAGATCACAATCTCTATTTGTTTGTTAATATATCGAGTTTCTTCAACGAATTCTCCCAAGAGAATTCAAGAGATTCCAAACTCTGGCATAAATATTACAAATTTACCTTTTTTACTCGTTCGTAAACAAGAAAAAGCTGTTGGTGCCCTATTGTATGGGTTCGTTTTTACTCAAAATAACACACTTTTTACATTCTCAACTGCATTATCACACGAAACCATTATCAATACCCATTATACCGGTTTTAAAAGGGATAAAATGAAACCCTTACAATTTTTTTGCGAAAAACCTCGCTACATCTTTCAAGGAAACCGCAATTTTTTGATGAAATACACGTAGTTTAGCTATTTAAATTAATACTTAAAATTCAACTTGCATCTTTTTTAACCATAAGTTTTACAATAAGAAACTTGGATACTCATTTTAAGACGGGAAACAAAAAATATGTCAATTATTAAAAAAAATCATTCCCTTTTATCCGTATTTTAAAAGTAATAAATATCTGGTTTACCTTAAATTCGTCCAACCGTATGAATTTATGTTATTTACGCGAGTAATTAAAGTTGAAAAAATTTAACTCATTCATAAAACCTAAATAATTTATACATCTATTCCTTTGTTAGCTAATTTTCCTCGTGTTAGGCCCTCCAATTTTGCGATTATTTTTGGTTTTTAAAATGCCTTCTTTTTCAGTTTATCCTGTGAATAACTCAGAATTTATCGAAAGAAACAAATCAAGTCACCCGGGTTTTTTATATGCATCTTTTGATGTTTTTTTCTTAATTTCCTTCTTTCTTACTGTTTTCAAACTATTCTTCTGAAAGATAAAGACGACGATTTACCGCTTTTTGTTTAGCACTTTTGTGTTTTGATGACTTTTGGTTGTGTTTAAACGACTGCGAGGAAACTCGGGTATCAGCGGCCGTTATTTTTTTGGCATTGTTAAAATGCAATTTCGTCTTTTTTTCTTTATATATAATTTACAGGTTGATAAAATGGAGTTAAATTACCATACTTTCTATATATTTCGATTGGCGTGTACCTAATATCGGGAAGCTAGATTTTATGGGAGAATATTACTCGATCTCCAGGGTATTCAACGTCGTACACTTGTTTCTGCGGTTCCCCTGCCATCATCGGAGTACCCATCCTTGAAAAGGGACTAAAGCCTGGATATGGAAAATAATTTTCTCTTTCTCGTTTCTATCCAAAATATCAGTTGATGCAAAATCAGGACGGTAAAACATTTTATTTTGTTCATACCACGGAACTTTTACTTGATAACGAGAATGTACTTTTTTGTTTATGCGTTTGAGGTGCCGAATACTTAACTTGTTCCTCGTAAGGTTCAAAGTAATTGAAATTTTCGTCCATAGTTTTCGCGACCGGAATAGTCTCACTGGCCTCCAAATATTCGTACGGCTCATTCATAACTTCGGAAGGAGAAAACGCTGAATATGGAGAGGAAACTTCAGGAATGACTGGAACGATATCTTGAGCATATCCCAGATTTACTGGATGAGAAGCTTGAAAGACTACTGGATTTACTGAAACAGGAGTTTTTACAAATGGTTGACTGTTATATGCTGTTCTCCTCGGAGGTGTATTTATAACTCGTTGCTGACCATAAACCGGTACTTTTTGATAAAAAGTGTTTGATGGTTGAGCTAATGGTGGATTCGACAATTGAACTGGATATTGCGTCCCAGTTTGTGCACTAGATTGAGCTTGGGCATTATATGCTTGAGGCATAAACATTGAAGGATCTGAAGCTACTGTGGGAATGGGAATAGCATTGCTTTGGGGAATAAAAGAAGAATCCATTTGAGGCGACTCTGGAAGTGAAATCTGAGGAATGATCAGAGATATTTGTGGCCCTGGTTGGGGTTGGGTAGGGTGCTGAGTATTTTGCGGCATTGGCTGTTGTTGAACTATTGGTGGAGAAGGTGGCGGAGGTGGAGGAGGTGGCGGCGGAGGAGGAGGAATATAAGGTACTGGTTGAGGATACATAATTGGACTTTGATATTGAGGTTGAATTTGTGGCGCATACATTGGCCCTGGAAAATAAGGAGGTGGCATAGGAGCCTGTTGCATTTGAGGTATAATAATGGGTTGCAGCTGAGGAGGTGGAGGTAACGAAGGAGGCGCTTGTTGTAGTTGAGGTATAATTATGGGTTGCACCTGAGAAGGGGGAGGTGGAGGCTCTTTATGTATTTGTGGTATCATTATTGGTTGCATCTGAGGAGGGGGAGATGGAGGCTCCTGACGTATTTGAGGTATCAAGATTGGTTGAATCTGAGGAGGTTGTAGGTTGCTATTTTCTTGTTGTATAATTGGCAAGTAAGATATATGATTATCCTAACTTTAGAAAATGTGTGACACTTCTTCCAGTTCATCTGGTTCATCATCATCCTTTAATAAGCTAATATAAAAACTTCATATATCGTAATAACGCGTGTTTCAGGGTATGGTGCTGAAGCCATAGGCTTCACAGGTGTCTGTATAAGTGCCTGAAATGGAATTTCTTTAACATCAGTGAATTGAAAGTACCATCATAGCCAATACAAGGATCTGAACAAATAATTTGTTTCTTAGAATAATCTTGGCTTTTAAATTTTGGATATTGGTATCGAGATTCTTGAAAGTCCGGAAGGTAATTTTGAGTGTCTCTAGGCCAAATCTGGTTTTCGCTACTTTGCTCAAAGGCAGGGTTTCGTCTTGAAATATCATAATGATGAAGGTATTTTCGATTTTGGAAGTTTTGATACCGCCTTCTGGGAATTCGGCGCCTATTATGGCCTTGAATATGATGTAACTTTTTGAAGGGCTGTAAATTATTACGATGTTGCAAACCTTTGATAATCCACGACTTTCATGAAAGTATCCGTTTTCTCTTGAATTATTTAAACATCTTAAAACCTGTTTCGAAGTTGTGAACTCCAATAAGGATTTTTTTTCTTACGTTTACGCTTTTTTAATGAAAAAATAGTTGGGGAGTTTTTCGTCCTCTATAAGATATTCCCTTTTTCAAGATTTGTAGATTCTATTTTGAAGTTTGTATTTTTCCCTGAATCTTAACTGCTAACTTAATTAGAGTACTTTTTTCGGGCGTGAAAGAACGTTCCTCATTCATTGAGCACATTAGCACATAACAGCCAAGAAGGGTTATGATAGTTGATGTCAACTCCATGTCATGAACTTGTTAAGCCAACTCATCACAGCGTTTATTCGATTAATATGAGAAACTGAATAAATGTAACCTGTTACTATTCAAAACTCTAAAAAGAACGAAGCGCCTATTGGAGTGAAAACACGCAGTCAACCAACACTGACACAATAAATCAAATAATTTGATTTCGATTGATTGAAAGGGTAAAAATATACATTCATAAAGTGGTAATGGGGAAGGCATGACAAGTAAACGCTCACTTTGACAAAACAATTCTACCGCATCTTCTGAGATGAAATGGTTTGTTGAGCTGGTTACTTAAGTCTTGTAAGGCGGAATCTGAGGTTCAATTGAAACAATTTCAAACTGGCACTCATAAAAATAAGCATACAAACGTTTTTTAAGTCTAGTTGAGATATTTAGAATTTCAGCACTTTTTGCATGTGATACATTTAGGATTAATCAGCGTTTACCGATACGATCAGAATTTCTTCATGCCCATGCATTTTTACTATTTGAGTCTTGACTATGATCATTATACACACTTCTATTTTTGGTTCGTTTGTATTATTTCACTTTTTTGCGTAAAACACAATTTTAATAAAGTTTGACAAAGTTGTTGACAAAAGTAGATTTGGACTTTTCGTGACACTTTTTTAACTTAGTCGTTTGAAGAACGAGATACGACATTTTCCATCAATGGAATTGATAAATATTTGTAGATCTTTAACTCGCATTTAATTCAGTATTTGAAAGGAAAAGGTAAACTTGCGACTCGAGAGTAAATACGAGGATGAACATTCAAAGTTTTTAGATAATTTAAGGTTGGTATCACGAAATTGAGAAAATCTTCAAAACTATCATTGCTTAGTAAAATCTTAACTTGAGAGAAAAAGAACTAAAACTCAAATATATGTGGCAAAAAATACAAATTATAATCGCTTAATCTTAATGTATATATTAAGTACCAAAAACAACAGTTCCAGTACGTCTCATCAATCTAGCATTGAGAAATTCCGCGTATTACCATTGTGTCCACCCTTCTTTTGACAATATACACTGTTTTGAGCTTTGAAGAGCCAAAAATTTTGAAAAAAAATGCTTAATCGTCGAGGGAGTAATCTTTTGAAATTGAGGTGGGAAAATCATTCAAATACCCTCAATAAAAAGGCCCGGAATTATCTGGAGGTTTATTCCGCCGAGATTGAAATATAACAAATAAATTTGAGATCCGTGAAACTCAGAAAATTTTAACGAGCGCCAAAATGAAAACTGACTTTAGATTGTGAGTAAAGGGTTGTTATATTCAGGGTAATCTCACACACTCGCGTATTTGGGAAAAATTAACTTTCATGAGAAACTTTGAAAGGCTCAAATTTACAGAAATAATTCAATCCCTATTTGATTTGGGAGAATTCATATTTTTAAATCTTTTTTGAGATAGCTGATCGTTTTATCTTAAGCTAGAAAAATCAAAATAAAATTTAGTTTGAAGGTCCTTATTTAAAAACTATTTTAGTTGTTTTACATCCACGAAGAGGTATGACATGACTTGAAACACTGGCATCCATAAAAATGTGAACAAGAAAATTTCAAATTTTATCTCGAAGTTACAACGAAAGAAGTGGTTAGTTCATAGTTGTCCAGTTATTTTGGTCAGAAGCAGTGAATGATAGCCAGGAAAAGCTTGATTTTCGTCGAACATCCCTGCTGGTTTCAAGTCTCTTGGCTGAAAAATTTTAAACAACTGCGATCAACCATGATGGAACGGTTACTAGCGTAAAATACTTTCATGGATGTTAAAGCAGGCTTTCGATATTTTCTCTCAAACGGTCGAAAAAAACATGCAGATACGTCGATATTAGTCATAAGAGTACCTGAGATGCTCTTCTGGGTTTTAAATTGTTTTACGTCTTCTTCAGCATGTACTTAGCAAGCTTCAATTGAACACGGACTGTTTTTGTTTCAAAGTACTTGTTTGATCTTATGATTTCATGTTAAAAATATGGGAGGTTCTATTTTCCCTTTTATTTGAACGATAGATCGCGATACTAATTTCAAAACAATCTCTCTATTTCAGATATATATGTTTATAATTTTGAGATTTCCTTGCCAAATATATGATGGCATGGGTTTCTACAACCCCTGCAGCTTATTATATAAACAATAAATTCAATATATTCATAGACTGAAATTAACAAAAATACCAATTTTATCTTTTTTAAGATGTTTAAATACTTATCTGGAGTTGATATACGGGTGAGTATTTAAAAGAAAATAAAAGGTCTTACATTTCAAAAACATTCGGTCTATATTTTTATAATCATCAATTACATCTAATTTTGGCTCCATTATATAGTTTACAAACTAATTTGAGATACGTCGAACCTGACAAGAGTTACAGAAATTAAAGATGGAAGAGTCAAGAATAAAATGTATCCGTTTTATCTGTTGTCAATTCACACTATAAGCCTCAGAAAAGACGTTAAAGATGAAGAGATATGGGCAGGGCGTATTATGTTTTCCATTTCGACCGTTTTAAGCAGTAAGCTTAAGTAATAACCAGATTTAAATATTGTGGTCATCAACTCTGATGGGAAAAAGTAAATTAATTGCTATTCAAATAAAAAGCGAGGATTTTTTAAAATATGCGCCTCAATTTCCTCGCTTGAAATTGCTACCAAAAGAATTTACTGAACGTTGATTTTTGAGATTCCATTAGCAATTTGGCCTCTCAGTAAATGAAAAGAAATCTACGACTCATGAATTGTTTATTTCTTAAAATACCACTGTTTTGCCGTGTGAAAAATAAGTCATCCGATCCTCAGTGATTCAATTTTCCCCCTCATTTAGCTAAGAAGACGATTGCCTTAAAAATGTATGGTATCATGGATTCTACTGTTCATAAACACTGAATCACCAAGTTCAATGTTTTCTTAAAGTTAATTAAAATTTAGATAAAGTTGAACAATCAAAGTATATGCAGCGAGCAGGTGTTATGTTTTGTCGAAAACGATCGTCCAAAAACTAACGTGAAAGCCTTTATATGGTTCAGTTTCACAGCAAATATTTTCTTTTATTGATAGTTTGAGGAATTTTACTTCCTTCACCTATAGAGAATCGTTGCTACGTTTCAGATGTTATAAAATTTACTCGGGAGGTTTCTTGAAACGTAGTACATTTATTCGAAATAAATGACAGGCTTACATTGACCAATTTGAAAATACAAACCTGATATTATCCATTAATTTCAAAAATTATCTCAAACACGCTCAACATTCTTGAGTAGTTCTGGTCGACCATTCATAAAGTTTACCGAAAAGCCTAACCTAACTGTAGCGATTTTAAATTTAAATCAAACTCACGAGGAAACGTACTAGCGTGATAAATTCTTTGCTTTTACGCATTGAAAAAATCAGATGCTGGAAATAGGATCAATCCCTATCCTCGTTCTAAAATTTTCTTTTATAACTTATCAAGAGAGGGAACGTTAAAATTTTAAATTCATTTTTGTTAATAAGACGATTTTAGCCTGAACGATGACTAGTAATCGAACTTCTAGCTCTAAAAAAGGTGATATTACAAATTTTTTAAACGACATGCGAATTTGTCAATTATACCTCTGATATCTTCTGCTATCGTTTCGAACAAGGTCAGTAGATAAACTTTTCAACTCGTTAACATTTCCCCATTATAAACTGGCTGGAGTTATCGATAAAATCTTTAAATTAATTAACATTGACTTCCCTTTTAAACGTGATAAGATATGTTTGAGATGGTTTTACCTCTCTTGGCCTAATTAGCACTACGATTAAGAAATAAAAAAATATTGTTTTAAAAATGTATGAAAAACATTTCTATTTTGAGGGTTCCCAAGTTTAACGTGTGACAATTTACCGTTAGAATGAACAAAATTAAGGGAGAAACGTCGCATTTACAAAATCAATCTTCACTTTAGAATTTCAAAAGTTTAAACGTGTCTTCGGACATAGATGTCAATTCTTCGTACAACCTTATTCACTTATTGATGGGT
This sequence comes from Neodontobutis hainanensis, assembly GCA_024349245.1. Classification (NCBI taxonomy): domain Eukaryota; kingdom Metazoa; phylum Chordata; class Actinopteri; order Gobiiformes; family Odontobutidae; genus Neodontobutis; species Neodontobutis hainanensis. The sequence continues at coordinate 159,690 of JALDNG010000368.1, read as the reverse complement.
GATTTTTAAATTAGTTTTTAAACTTTATTCTGTTCAAAATAAAATTTAAATTTTTGTATATATTAGATCTACTGGATACCATGACAATTTATCTGTGACGTATTAAGACAGCTTTAAATGTATTGGTCGAGTGAAAATTAAATGACTGTATTTATATCATTTCTGATGAGATATTTTAACATGAACGAATCGAAAATTTTCACCTTTTTAACGATATGTTTTGTTTCGCTTTGTTCACGGCTGAGTTCGAACCATCTTGCAAATCACCCATCGTACGCACTCAGATACTTGAAGAAAAATCTTCGGGAAATGAGAAATTGAAGTCGTTTTAAGTTAGTTTCACTCAAAAAATACTTAAGCTACTTTTTCATTCTTTTATGCTTTGTTAGTTCTTTCAAAATTTGATGAATAATAAATTCAAATGCTTCATGATTAAACCTATTTGTCGAATTCTCATTAATTTTTGATAAACTACAACAATCCATTCAAATAAAGAAGTCGTGTAAAATTTAAGGAAAAATCGTCAAGCAAACATGTTAGAGAAGTTTTGGGAGGCTAGAAAGCAGAAGAGGTATAATAAACTAAAATTGTGACGGATTGAAAAGGTTTATAGCATGCGAGGCCTTAACCGCACAAAGGTTGAGGCTTTAATTTTACCCCCCAACAGGAATCCAAGATACATGCTGATAAATTCACACTAAATATCATGCTTCTATACCACTAGAAAAGTTTGTCACGTGAAACGATATCTTAGAAAATCGAATTTCCCATGTTATACCCATCTATTTTACATTGTGCTTCCAATAGACGCCTTCGTGTCGCATGCTCAATTCGCGGCGTGCAAAAAGGCAAGATATTTGTGCGAACTCAACCAATTTTAAAAAGGTTTTAGACTGCGGATGTTCTTACTACAGTGCGAAAAATTGAAATTCATCAAATTACGCTAAATGTGCAACTATCAGTTAAATTATACTTAACTTTCAACCCTAAGAGATGGAAAAACAATGCACCGATGGCTATGATTATCCAGAGGGTAACACAAAAATAACTTCCTTCTATGTTGTTATGGATGAAGAAAGTGAGAGTTAAGTCTTCGAGGGCACTTATGTGATGAAGATAACATCTCAAAAACCTAACTTTGAAAGAAACCAGATTTTTCAATCCAATTGATTCTTCGTCCGATACACTCAACGATTAAAAACCCTGTCGTTAAAAGGCCTTTCTTAAACTAATTTTTATTGTCCACCTTTCCTGATGAAATAATTTTTTCGTTTGGGTCTCTCACCTGCAAAATAATGAACATACCTCAGAATATTTTATTCCATTTAAAGCAGCCATTAAAATCTTTTCCTGGAGTCGTGCAGCACAGTTACTTCCAAACATGAGAAAAAGCAGATATTTAAGAAAATAATGCACCTGAATCAAATCTTCAAAACTTACATGTGTACAATGTTATGGATTTTTGGTTTCATGTTATCCTCATTTAATCGATAAATCTTCACTCAATTGTAATGGTTTTCAAACAACTTTATCTTTGATTCACGTACATTGAGATCTTGAAACATGTTGATTCGCCCAATACAAATGTATGCGCACCATTATTAATATTCAAGCCTAATACACCCACCACCTTCGACAACTAAAAAGATGTTGGTTTTTGCACAAATAACAGTGTAGTAATAATTCTCAAGACATTCTCTCAAAGTTTGAGATGACTACTCGTGTCAAGGAAAAATATCAAAGCATAGATTCATGAATTTTTCGAGTACATTTCAAATCCATGGATCCAAAAATAATTTGAAAATGCGTATATCGCCGAGTTAAAGAATTTAAGAGAGTATAGGATTCCGTTTGAACATGCGCAACAACACAAATATCTCAAGCTCTATAACTCGAGATAATTTAAACCTAAGAACTTCAAGAACAACAAATATAAAATTCCCCGGGACTTCTACGACCATTTTCTTTGGTTCCCTTCGGTTCTTTATCAATTTGTTTTATGTCTGTATATCTATCAAAAATGTATTTTTGGCCATTCCCAACAATATGAAGTCAGCCAAAGCCTATGTTAATGTACCTAGATGTTTAATTTTATCATCCATACAATTATTAAATTGACATGTACTCAAAATCAAAATATAACCAGCAAGCTAAATAACAAATAGGCAAAACTAAATGAATACGCGTAGAATTTTAATGTATGAATGAATTTTTAATCAAGGTAAAGAAGTAATCATCAAATTTATCGTGGGAAATGCCTTTCACCACGTGAAAATTCAAGCAACGTCTATTCAGTTGACGCACGCCTATTGGATATTTTAGTCTATGAAGCGTTTTAAATGACAACCGACATTCTTCCAAAGATTACATTTTTTTGATATACTTGATTGCTTTTAAATTATCAAGAAAGTTAAATTGTATTTTGAGTGCGAGATCAAATTTTTTGTAATTAGCTCGAGCTTCGACGCTAATTACTCGGAAATAAACTTATAATGTTGAACAGAAGATTAATAGTTTTAATATTTTTTTGATATAAGGATATCTCAAAAAGAGCTATCAGCTTTGGAAAGGGACAGATTTTTCCATTAAAAGTTTGATAGTTGCCGTTATTTTACAGGACTACAAATATCATAAACTTCCAAGTGATACACTTCCAAATTCAACGTCTTTGACTAAACCGGATGCCTTAAAATATTTCAAAGAAATGACTGGGACGAGATTGATGGAGAATGAGGCTGGGCGTTTGTATATGGAAAAAGCAATTAAAGGATTTTGTCATTTATACTCGGGACAGGTCTTGAATAAATTATATTTTAGGAAGCTTGCGCTGTAGGAATAGAAGCTGCTATTAAGAAAGATGACAGTGTTATAACCGCCTATCGGTGTCACGGCTTTGCATACGTAAGGGGTTCCTCGATAGCTGATATAATGTGTGAATTAACAGGTTGGATATTCCATCTCTATTTTAGGACGTGTGACAGGGTGTTCAAAAGGTAAAGGAGGTTCCATGCATATTTACGCCCCTGAATTTTACGGTGGTAACGGGATTGTAGGAGCTCAAGTAATGAGATTCTCTTCTAAAGGTACCTCTCGGAGCAGGTATTGCTCTTGCACACAAACTGCGAAAAAATGGTAGAATTTGTGTGACTCTCTATGGCGATGGGGCAGCTAACCAAGGCCAAGTGTTCGAGTCTTACAATATGGCTGCGTTGTGGAAACTCCCAGTCATTTTTGTCTGCGAAAATAACAAATTTGGGATGGGGACGTCGATAGAACGTGCAGCTGCTTGTACAGACTTTTATACACGCGGTGATTACATTCCTGGTATTCAGGTACGTCAAAGAAATTGAAGACAGGTTGATGCAAGCTGCGTACTGAGTGTTCGAGAAGCCACAAAGTTTTGCCATAATTGGTGTGTTACCGGAAAAGTTGTTTTGTTAAAATATTTAAGGGCCCGATTATTCTTGAATTGTCAACCTACAGATACTCCGGACACAGTATGAGTGATCCCGGTACTTCGTAAATCCATTAACTTCTACTTTAGATATCGAAAAGCTGAGGACGTTCAAAAGGTACGTAAAAGTCACGATCCCATTTCCACATTCTCTGAAATGATTACAACTTCGAATTTAATCAAACAATCTGAATTAGATGAAATAAAAGATAAGCTTCAAGAGGAGGTTGATAAAGCAAGAGATAAGGCGCTGTCAGATCCGTTCCCTGATGTTAAAGACATCGGATTATATGTTTATAATGGTGGAGCAAATGAGGGCTATGTTCGCGGATGCAGTCACTTCACAAAATACGACTCTTCTCAATGAAATTACCATCTCTTATTGAATATATTTAAAAATATTTTCACTTGCCATTGATCCACTTACTTTTAAAGTTAAAATTTAAAAAAAACTATTTTACAATGCAGGTTTAAAATTTGCCCAAGGTGTGAGTTATGTCATTTTTATTCATTGATAAACTTATATGATCCATAACTTTCGACCGCCGTAAGCCATACAGTAAGCCTCAGTGCTTACAAACACCTGGATAAATTGAAAATTTTCTTTTTCACACTAACTCCTGATTTTTGAAAGCTATGTTAAATTCCCGATTACACTCTTATCTTTTCGGAGGCGAGGATTAAATGGAGTATTCTAACTAGACATGTTGTGATATTTGAAGTTGGCTTAAGTTCATGGAAAACAAATACGATTGGAATTTAAATCGTCACAAACATTTAATTTTTGCTCATGTAAGAAATAATTCATTGGTCATTAATTTATACCTTTACTACAGCAATTAATGACTGAGATTTTTCCAATGTTTTAAATTAATATAGAATAATATTTTGCCAGATATTTGACTCTTTGTTTTAGGGGTAACCAAAATTCTAAAAATGAGTTGATTTCTTAGTATCTTCATTTTGTAGGAAATACACAGACTTAAAATACGCACGCGCGATCACGTGTCCTTATTAGAAGTTTGGATACAGCCCCTTGAAGCTCTTCATTGTTGCATGCAGTAATTGATGATCAACCTAAATACCTTTCCGAGGCTAAGTAACATCACTGATATTTGATGAGATGTATTTAATAAAACGTTCATTAAAATTTGTTAATATTAATAAATTTCAGTTTCTTTTGAACAACAATTATAGATACTTTGAGGAAAACTGTGGTTAAAGTACATTTTATTGTGTTTTAAGAGTGTTTAAAAACTCAGAGATTGGACATAAAAGAACAAATGCCTATACCAAGACATTATTTCATAACATGGGTGGAAATCGTGTCTTTTTGATTTCCTTTTACACATTTAGTTGAAAATTAAGCAAAAGTTTTTTCGCCACAGTTCAACCACACACGGTTATTGACACAGAGTACCGTTTCGTTGAATAACTTACAATTCTTATTAAACCGGTGCGTGAGTATTAAAATTAAAACTACTCTGTGGAAATGCAACCTTTCAAATAAAATACAAAATCGTGATGTTATAATGGGGAGACGAGTGTTTTCCATTTGTTTCAAATTTCGCGAGAAAAGCATGAAAAATTAAAATGTTCCAGAGCATTTCGGTTGCCCAACTTAATTCAGAACGTCCAGGTTTCCAGTCTACGGTTTAACATAGCCCCTCTCAAACCCCGATACAAACGATAGATTCCTTAATTAGGTGCAAAATATAAAAGTAAAAATTATGAAATCTCAAAGTATGAAGCTTTCCAAAAATAACTATGGTTTTAAAAAACGAGTTTATATACCGTTCTTGTTTTGAAGAAGAAGTAGTTACTGAGGAATGCCAACCCACAGTAAACAACTAAAATGGATTCTAATTGCCGAGCTCTTCCTTGTGTAATTTAACACGTTTAGTTAAGTTTGTTACCAGAATTGGCGATAGTATTAATTAAATATTTCATGACAGATTTTTCGCTCAAAAAATCATTCGATTATTTTTAAAAACGTTAAAGTACTAATTTAGGTAAAATATTTACACATTAGAAGCCGAGTAAAATATTCAACTTTTTTGTGTGTAACGTTTATCCAAGAAAATTACTTTCGAAATTGTAAAACAAAGCAATAATAATTTTTAACAAGAAAGCTGTCCGCGTACAGTTGATCCTGCCACTGGTTGTTAAAGGTTCGATGAAAATGTGACAACGTTATGATTGGACAAAGTTTTACTCCTTATAACGTTGGCTTTTTTAGATAAAACCTCTCAACGTATGAGGAGAAAGTTTTCCGTTCGTTTAGAATTTTACTTATTGCGTTAAATCGTGGTTCGGATATCGTCTGAAATTTATGGGATGAAAAAATATGTAACTTCATAAGGTGGCCACAGTTAATTTCGGTGGCACTCTTCCTCATACCGAATGGGATCATTTTTATCCACCTCCAGTCCCACCCACTATTTTGACAAAAGATGTTATTACGTGGACTACAGGCCGCGGTTATTTTAAACCTCTCAAATAAACATTCGACAAGGCTCTATGGCCAAAGCCTCACCCCACGTGCAGATGTAAGTTTCCGCGTGTTATGATCTAAACGTGTCTCGCCAATCATCTTGAAACATCCTTTTATGTCAACTCGATCGTTCTAAAACTCTCTGGGGGAAATTGAATCCTTCATGTGTTCACAGAGAGATAGTGCCGAAGGAGAGTAAAGCGCTGAACGGGTAACCCATGTAAGGAGAGCTTCATTGATGGAGGTTTAGGCGTAAACTTTCTAAGAACACCCGACAGGTTCAAATCATCCATGCTCTACGAAAAACAATTGGTCCCTTCAGTCACCTCTACACAACGCTCATAGTTTTTGTATAGTGGGAGTTGCACACTACCCGTACAAGATAGTACCAAATACTTTCTTAGTGAGAGTACCTGACAGGAGGGGGCGTTGAACAACAAAACATATAAAGAAGAGCCTCATCAAAGAGCGCTCATACACTTTTTATCCGCTCTGAAGACGCCCTACAGCTCTGACTCTTACGTGTTGTACACAAAAATTAAAATGTTCGAACTTCTTATCGTCACAAATAGAGATCTTTGTGGTATTTTGTCAGAGTTCTCCCATTTTAGGCCTTAAAACTTTGCGGATACTTGTCTTTCTTTAAAACTTCGAGAACCCCCAAGACACACACTCCCGTAGATACACCTTTTTCGGAAGTAGATGATGCTGAAATAGTATTGACGAGATCTTCGAAATACATTTCATCATTTAACAGCGGATTTGTTGTTGAATGTTGCTTTGTATTTGACCATACGAGATGCAACGTTCAACATTGATTATTGTATGTAACCATTTCGAAAAAATACTTGGCGCCCACTTTTGATATCTTCATGAATGACCTTGTTTTTGAAAGCATTTTAAATCTTAAACCGAGGTCAATAAATGAGGCTACTAGCTTAGTCACGCCCACACATCATTCTGTTGTTTCAATGAATTTTACATAATACATCGACAGTTATTTCAATATCTTTTGGTCCTCTTCTTGTGCGTATTTTTAGGAGAGATTTTTGAAAAGAACTTAAACTTTTCACAAAGCTACAAATATTATCAGGTTCTAATCGAGAGATGTGAAGATGGGACTTCCCTCTGTGCGCGATTTTATAAGAGAATTTTTTATTTTTTTGCTCGTTAGAATTATTCATAATGCCAAGTTTGTGTTATTCAAAGTTACTCGGAAATTAATTTTCAAAATCGAATTAAGAATAGCTGAATGTCTGTGATGTTGTTTTCCAAGGATACTAATGACTGGGTAAAGCTTTAAATTGCCAAATTGTCTCAAATATACAGTAATCCTACTGAAAAAGTTTCCTTTTCACTCATTTTGGAAGAAGTTATTCTTTGTGTTATGAACGAATACCACGAATTTCGTGGTTTGATTTCAGATCCTCCTTATTAAAACTTAGATTTTGCGCCCTCTTCGTTCTCTGCCATCATACCTATCGAGTTTAAGCAAAGTAAAATGATACTAGGCCCGGGTAAATTCTTTTTGATTTCGCTTGTTTCTCAAAATTTGATGCGCTGAACTGAAAACTATTGTCGAAATTTAGTGCCCGAGTCACGTATACACCTAAGACTTGACATAAATTTCATCATGATAAAAACCTAAATAACAACTGGTTTAATTTTTACTCGTTTAAACTCTAATTTCTTGAATTTTGATGACTAAATGCTACTTATAAGTAAAAAATGGTTTACAGTGAACAACAAACCTTGACGCGTCCGTTAAATTTTATTATTATCCTGTCCCTCGATATCCTCTGAAAGATTCAAAAAAGCTGAGTGAAAAATTTTGGGTTATAATTTTTTTATCTTGGGTATTTTCAACCATCTGATATCTTATCATATTTAACAAATTTCTGACCCGTATAAATGAATTAAAATTTTACTTATTTTTAACGCTTCATAAAATTATGACATTGTTGATAGGTCTCAACTGACATAAAGGTAATAACTTTAATTTGATTTAACGAATTAAAATTTTTTCTTTGCCGGTTATTTGTTCATCTTAGCATGCTTTTGAAGTGGTATGTGGAGGGCAAAAAACCAACTTTATGATGTTTGAAATCAAAAATCTCGACCTATTACATTTGAGACTGGTATTTTGACAAAAAATAATATCTTACTACATTTAAAGCAAAAATCCACACTCTGCTTATGAAACGGTTGGGCGATCATTTAGAGGACTCAGCATAGTTTATTTCACATTCGTGAAAATTATTCATTCTTGGTTTTGATTTCGGAGTATTTTCGAGTGCACTCATAAAATGTAGTCAGAGTTGAATTTTATTTAACGTATAATAACAAAAATAAAGTCGACGAACCGCCTGCTGAGAGAATTAATACCCTTTTCTCAGCATAATTTCAAAAAGATAAAACTCACTTTACTTTCAACAAAATGAAGAACTGCCTCGTTCATACAGTCAAAACGTGCAAGAATACCAGTGTATTGGGGTAGAGGCTATCAATAATGGATATTGATAACACATTCCAGGATTCAGAAAAATTTGAGCGTTTTAATACCAAGAGTAAAACATAACTCGAACGAAATGGGCATAACATGTGAATTAATAATTTAGAAAAACCCATCATCTTGAGTGTCGTGAATTTTCTCTAGTTTTCGGTTGACTTTGAAAAGCATTCTTAATGTGTGAAAATCGAAGCGTGGACTTGTATTTGAAAAATTTATTGAAACGTCAGTTTATAAATTAGTAAAAATATTGAAAAAATGAATTTTCCTTTTTCAAGAACAGAAAATTTTCAGTTATGTTGTTAATTATATCTATCATTAAGTTAGTTGTTAAACGTCGTAGGCCGCATGTAGGTTATATAAACGTTAAAAAGCGTTTGACTTAATTTTACATTAATTTGGTAATTTTTAGTTTAATATAAAAACGCGAATGAATATTCGAAGGATTTATGATAATTTTCAATTATGAAATTTTCTGTGGAAAGATCAAAAAAATTAAACGTTCGAGACAAATTAACTGAATGATTTCGTTGATGGAGCGACGAATAGTCTCTTTTAATCTATACTAGTGCTTCAAAATACAATTTAACTGTATACCCAACTCTTATCAGCAAACATTTATCAAAAATTGATTCTGAATTGTAAATTATTTTGAAACTTTAAAGAGTATATGAAATTAATTTTGAGTTCATATTTAAAAATCTATTTTTTGATTTTTTACATTCTATCCTACAACATATTTACGCTTTTTTCGGAAATAAAGATAAATGAGAAACTAAAGTGATAAAAAGGCGCCCAACTAGATAATTTTATTGCTTCACGATCTACGTGGTTGCATTTTCCTTCATAAAATTATAACTTCAACAAAAATGAATCTTTCTGTCTCTTAAAGTGAAATGAAAATGATAATTCGTCAACTTGAATAAATTCGGTTGTGAATAGCTGTATGAACTCAGTAATCACTTATTTATAAGCATTTTAACTCTATAACGACGATTCGATTCACGATATAGTTAGTATATTCGAGGGATTTCTACTTAAATTTGCCAACCTTTTGAATTGAGCACGATACTTTAGTCCGTTACAAAGATAAAAAAGTCCTGTTTATTTTGTATGGTTTTAAAGTTAGCTTTAAAGAAAAACTCGGGGACGCCGGGCATGTATAATGATTTTCACAGTTGGGTTATCGTAAGAACGCGCTTACGTAATCGTCTGGTCGACCAAGTTCAAATGTGTATTTAAACCCCATCGCGGAGTTTTCATATTCGTCCTTCAATATTTAACTGTGAAGCCAAGCGAAATTTGCAAAATTGCTAAAGCCTACAATACAGTATTCCCAGTCCAGTCAGCCTTCTGGGGTGTTGTTAACGTTAGACTGAATAAGAATTTAAAATCAACCTTTATCGTATTTAAGAGCAAAAAGCATTATTGATGATATTAAAGCACTTCAAAAATTAAACAATTATTGGCCAAAGTAGCTTCTGGCTAACTTCTTAACCAGGATCCACCTCCCCGCGTTTGGAATAGAAATTTCATTGAAAGCCGTGAAATCTAGGAACCTACCGGTGTAAAACAGGAAATGCAAAAATTTACAAAATATGGCAGTTCGAGAATAAATTAAAATCAAGAAATCTACCAACAATGAAAAAACAATCATCAACGACGGATTGATTTTTCATTTGGCCTGAACATATAAAATCTCGTTTGTCCAAAATAAAGCGATTTAAAATGCAACTCACGTTCCCTGAGTAAATATATTACGAAGAGGACTTGAAAAGAACTAGAAACTAAACGAAAACTGTCAAACTAAAAAGAATAGGAAACGCTACTTCAGCAAATAGAGAAAATTTTAATTTATACACCGAGATAAACACTTATTGATACACAAAGAACTAACAAGATAACACCCAACTTACAGAGCTCAAAAACCAACACACCCAAATAAGAGCACAGCCTAAATAAAGTAATAAGTTAATCAACGAATCAATAAAACGCAATTTAAAAAGGCGGTAACCCGAATAGAGGCGGTATGAAATTAACAAAACGGTAATGGAGGGATGAGAATTTTATGATAAATGTAGGTGCGTCGTTTTCAACCAAAAAGTAAAAAATCGCAGATAAACGTAAAATTAAAAAATTATTAAGCTTTAAGTTGGAAATACCTCTATAATGTAAAAATAAAATAGTTAACCTGCGTTTCATAAATAAGGGGTAACTAATTTGGATAGTAGGGTTAATGATGTAATAATTAGCCAAAAAAATCATTGTGACTAGTAGGGTGAGGCTAGAGTAAAGATACACCATCGAGATTAATTTCCAAACAAAGTGTGTTTACGTCACATTTCTAACTGAACATAATTTTTAAGAAAGTTCAAGGTGCATTTTTATATTTTTCTTGTACCAAATCATAATTCATTTTGTTATACCGTTAAAAATGATAAAATATCATCAACCTAATTATAGGGACGTTATGGTAGTAGTTATATTTAATTCATGTGTCAATTGCGCATGATAACTTAAATCGTTACAACATTCTGAAACCCTAAAATTTTAATTGACTTAAAAGTGAAGTAGTTAATGTTGAGTTATGAGTTTGTGGCGGGGTTTTTATGGTGATTAAATTGAACAATAAAATATTTATCAGAATATTAAAATGAAACCGTAAACATAAAGATGGTAATTTCATCGAAAATACTATTTGCTACATTCGCAGATGTTAGGAGAGTATTGGTATATCATTAAGTGTAAATAGTTGGCATGTTTAAATAACTAACTGAAGTGACTTATAAATTATGTCCCTTTGTTTTTCACTTTCTAAGCATTAAAGATTGCGTCAAAGGTTTGCTTAATCGATGATTAGGAATCGATACTTAAAGGCGGTTTATAGTTTGCCACACCTAACTCTTCTTTTCTTGTCCAACACTTGATTTAGAATGATATCATTCGCATCTAGTTTTGCAATTTGTTGGATCAGCCTTGTCTCCGTTAGCGGTAATGCTTCAACCATTCATATTTGTGTTATTTAATAGTTAGGAGACCGAGCTATTTCCACGAGAGATCGGTCAATTTATCCTTGTTTTTTATTTTTTTGTACATAGTGCAGATGTTCAAAGCGACCCTATTGTGCCATCAACTGGTCAGTTTCCGCCTTCCAGCTACCCATTTGGTTATCCTTCTCGTATTCTCGTTATTTTTATTTTAGCTTCTGGTGGGGGTCAGTATGATCAACCAAATTACTTTCCCGAGTTGCCCGCCTTTCCGAATTCTGGTAGCATTTTCACTTTATTTTCAAGTCGCAGCTGATCAAGGTTCTAACATGGGTGAGTAGTTCACCATGACAACAGTTTCGAGCCAGGGTTTTGCATCTGAGCCTCTTTTGTTTACATCTGGCTTAGGAGCGTCGCAGGTTTGGCCTACTGGGAGTAAATTATTGAATTAATACGTTAAGGTGATTTAAACCAAAAGACTCTTCAAAAACTCATGTCTGCCACTGCTCAAAAATCTTCAGGTATTTGTGTTAAACAGATTAAGGTAAAATAAGCAGACCGGAGAAGGCTAAATCTGGTGATAAGGGGATCTCCCCTTCTAGCGAATTTATTTTTCAAAAGCAGATTGGTAGATATTAATTTAGATTTTCAGGCTTACTTCCCAGTCCTGAAGACTTCTTTGCGACTGTGGATGATGAGTATCCTTTCGATCAATTCGGGTAATCATTTTTATTTCAAGCGTAGTAATGACATGAGGGAGGCTTATAGTCGTTATATCACCTCTCATCAGTATTACAAAGATTTGGGTCTTCTAAATTCCATGGGCCGTCTAGTTTGTTCCTCCAGAACCTCTTGCGACGAATGTTCTGCTGATTCCGATGTATCTGTATGCTTCAACGATAGTGCTACTTTTGTGCCAGTACAAATAAGTGCCTTCCGTCAACTGGATATGGCCTATTTCAATTCAGTGGACGATATTGTCCTGTTGGGGATATCTATTATAAGACCTGCAAGGGTATTTTTATGATCTATTTCAGTCAAGTATTTCATGGTTTTGTTTTTTGTCATCGTCGGTCTGTTGTGTGCAGTTTCTGCGCTCATAATTTTTGTTCTTGTCGTGATTTCTCGACGAAATAAAAGAGCCAAAGTTTATCAAGTCATTAAGTATTCGTTCTGCTAATATTTAGGGAAAAGGAGGAGATGGCTAAAGAAAACCTAGAAGATGTCCCAGGTACTTTACCTTTGTTTATTTAGTTATTGAATGAAACGGGAAAATAAACTCAAAAATAATAATAATATTGAGACAAGTTGAGTATTTTTTGTGGCACGCTGAATATTTCTTTATGATATCCCTTGAGGTTAAGGTGTGATTGAGGTTGGGTATTTAAGTTTTCTGCGTTTTATATTTGTTTCAGTATCTGGTGTAGATTTTTTGCTAGCTTGGGTAAAGCGCGCGGTTTATTTGTTTTTAAAATTTAATGTATGCTTTTTGTGCCAATCCTTACTTTTTTGGTTGATTTATTTTTGTCTTATATTCTGCTTGCTTTTTGTGGTTTTGTCGGTGTTTGTTTATGGCCTTGATTTGTTTTATATTGTGGTTGTCACTTTCCGTTTTTATTTTGCTTTATATTTGCCTTCACTTGTCATATGTGTTAGCTTGCCTTTGTTGTCAAGTTTTAAGCGTGTTTTATTTTTTAGCTCGACTGTCTTGCCTATTTAATGTATGGGCCTATAATCTGAGTTTAAGTCTGCGTCCTTTAATGCTAGCGCTTTTATATCATTTGGGCTTGTGTTTTGCGGTTGTTTGTTACCTTGTAAAATTGCGGGCTTATTTTATTATTATTTGGTGCGCTTGTTGGTTGGTATGGCCATTGTTTTTATTTTTGTCGTCTTCCTATTCTGAGCTTCATCGATTCATGATTTCTTTCGAACATGCTTTTTTTAATAATATTTTTCCAATTTTTCAAAACAGGTTTATGCTTGTATTTGTTGATTGTAATGTTTATATGAAATTCATTCCGGCCGTTTATGTGTTCAATTTATTCTCCTTATTTACTTTTATGGTTTAGTTGAAGTTATGATATTTTCATAGTTCATAGTTAAATAGCAGAATTCTTTTTTATTGTTAGGTCTAAAAGATGTATCTTCTGAGTTCATAAACAATATTAGGTCAAATAATGTAAGAGTAATTTTTAAGTTATGGGGTTTAACAAGACTTCAACGGCATAAATGAATGAGTCGCGAGCGGGTATAAATTGATTTCTACCCTTTCATCGGCATAAATTTGTAAGTTTGGAGAGAATGTTAAAATTTCCGTGAGTGCAATGTTAAAGGGTTCATTTTTATTTTAGTTTTATTAAAATAAAACAAAGTATAATTTATTTTTAAGTAACATTAACACCAAAATTTGACCTACACAACCAAAATGAATGTTTATGATACTTAGATATGGAATATTAGGAATTACACAATTTTAGATATGCAGTTATCTGACAGTTTTAAAGAACGTGGTCATTTTTATCTCAAACGTAAACACTTTTATAAAAACTATACAGTTTATATGGCTATAATTTAATTATATAAATGTTACTTTCATCACTTTTCTCTGCATCAGAATATATCTCGATAGAAATCATCACACATAAATGTTAAATATTTCATGGTCTTCCTTTGATCGTTAGGTTATAAATCACCCCTGAAGTGAGGGGATGTTTAATCTTCTCATCACCTGCAAAATTTAAACCTTTGGATTCGGAAAGCAATGTATTCAAGTTAGTTTTGATATTTTCAAAATTCATAGAAATAATATCGCGACACCCTTAGTCCCAATTTTATTTTTCAATCATTTACACGATGGATTCGAAATGAGAATTCATAAATTTATAAATTGCATACTATTTAAAGAATACCTTCAGAATGTTTTCTTTGTTTACACAATCTATTTATAGTTTTAATCTTTCTTCAAAAATGGAAAATTTCATCCATGGTTGATGACAGTGACAATGAAACAAAATGAATTGTCTTTGTTTATTTCACAAAGGAACGATCTTACCCTCAAATCGCACACTCTCTTGTCATATTGTTGGGAATGAAGTATCTGCTTTAAGTATTGAAAAATATGAAAAAAAAAACTCAAACCATAAAATATTCACAAATATTTTCATTATAAGCACGCGCAAGTTTAAGATTATTACTTCACTGATGAAAATGAGTTTCAAAACTTTATAAAAATATTTAAAACTATTCACTGACTACTGTTTTAGTTAATCTTTTACAATTCCTTAATTGAGGTAGTATGCCTAATTTGTTAGACAAATATTTTTCAGGTCATAATAAATGGTTCATTCCACAATTTGAAAAAACAATTTATTGAAGCAAATAATTTAATGTATTCATACAGATAACTATTATTTTATTTCCTGAGAAAATCGATTTTCATTTCAAAATAGGTATTTTGGTTTAAGCATGAATTAACTTCATGCCATAGGAAAAATACACAGTCATGAATTATTCCCACTTTTAATATTTTGCCATGGTAAAAGTAGAAAAGAATATTTTTTCATCATAATTAAGATACATTTGATGTTTAAAAAATGTTTTATTTCTTGAAACCTTCAAGTAATGAATTAAGGATCTATTTAGCAAGATAAACAAAAAAATTGATTGTAGAATCTTTACTCCTGAATCAAAGACGTGAAATCAAATATACTTGATCACGCTATAATGGCGATGCTTACTTTCTTGATTTTTTAAATATACCCTTCATAACATGAAATAACTTAGGTTTTAACTAAACTTTCATGAAAAAATCTAAATTTAATGATGTTACCTTGCATATAAAGTATGAATTTCTCATGCTTCTAACATGGGGCAATAACTTCCACAAGATTCCTGAATAATTTATTTTCATTAGTTTAAAACAACAATACTTTAAAATAGCTTTCTTCAGCAGCATATATCATAGATTATCACCACGATTCAGTTTTCAATATTTTGAAGCTTTTCATTTCGATTATTATCAGGTGCTTTTGGTGTAATATTTAGTTTGAAATTTTTTTAAATATAAAAAAGGAACCATCTTTAAGAGTATACTTTTCATAACATTAATCCACTTAAACATTAAAATAAGATACATTATCTTTTCATTGTAAACATTGAAGAGAATCAACAAAGACAACACAAAATTTCTTCTCAAGGCTAAAATAATTTAAATAAACGGTTTAATATCAATGAAGTTAAATATGGCAGCATTTAAGTTTTCTGCATAAGCCTATATCACCAGAACTGCTAAATGCTCATGTTTAGATAATTGTTTTGATTGTTAAATTTTAGAATTTTAGACATGAGACCGTGTAAATGCATCATGAATTTTTCTAAACCTAATCCTGCCGTGTTTATGTTAAAACTAATTTGACTAACCTATGAATATATGCAAATCTAGGCGTAAATGCATTTGAATGCTTTTTTTTCATCATTAAAATTACAAACAAAACAATCAACTTATCTGAATATATTGAATTTTATACTTAATAAATTCAAAAGCTTTATGAGGATTGCTGTTTGAAAATTTAATTGTTTCAGCATTGCACACAGTCAAACATGGAATAAATATGATTCCTTTATCTAAGAGACCTTTATAAAAAAGCACAGAATTCAAAATAATCTAAGTGCTTTTTGACAGCAAGAAAAAGAGCACGAGTAACAGCCGTGTTAGCTCACGAAATTTGTGAATAATAAATAAGTGACAAACATAAAAAAAACCAACTGACAAATTTTACATAAATGAAAAGACGATTCAGAAGCCCTTATAAACTGATAAGATTTTGATGAATAGACGACTAGAATACATCATATCATAACTTAAATAAGATGATTTATGTATATACGGCAGTTTTTTCCTTTCAGTGGAAAATTCTGAAAACCCTAAATAATTATTTGTATAAAGAAATACACCGTGTTCCATCGGATGACAATATGCGAGATACTCGATTGAAACTTTCAATTAATATAATTTCAAATCATCCAAATTCTATTACCCGGACATCTTTTAACAGATTCCAGTTACAGGCAACAAAATAAAACCATTGCATTTTTTAATTCAATCTATTTTTCAATGATTATTTGACGTTCAACCATGAAAGCTTTTTGGTTAAAACGAATTGACAATTTCATTTCTTGAATCATGCACTTTTAAGAAATGACGATTTTTACAAAAATTATTTGAGGATAATATATCGTTAACGTTTTGAACCAAGAAAACTGTGATAAAAATGATTTATGGTTTGAAGAAGAGATAAAAAGTTATTTTCATTATGCAACGCAATAAATTTTCCTGAGAATTTTTTATAATATCAAGAAAGGTAAAAAAATGAAACAGCACTAAGCTTTCCTGTGGAGTCGCCCACCAAAGTGCCAACGTAGCCGACAGTTGCTTAACTTCGGTGATCTGACGGGAACCGATGTTTCCAACTGCATATGAGCTTAACAGATCCTGGCAATTAAGATTGGATATTCTTTGAAATAAATTATCCACTGATTACGAACATGTATTCATAAAATGATTTGAATTCTAACATTTTTTTGAATCAAATTATTAAAATTCCAAACGATGAACAAATTTAGTAAATATATAAAAATATTTTACCCAAAATCATTTTATTTTTTGCAAATATATCAACTTTTATCAAATGTTTATTTGAAAAGAATGTATGAAAATTCGATTAATTGTAGGGTTTTTAATACAACATCAAAATGGTGTTTAAGATGGTTTTAATTGAAAAAAATTCATTTTGAGAAATAAAATAGGATTTTTTCTTCATTTTTTTGAGTACATTAGATTTATTTGTCAGAAATTTAACATGCTAATTTCGTGGAATTTGCGCGTTTTCTATTAAATTATTTAATATTTACCTTGTAGGGAGGAGGTAAAGTTTTTAAAAACTACGAAAATGGAAATTTTTGACAACAAACGAACATTTTTTAAATCTTTCAGAGTCCATCGGATTTTCAAGTAATTATGTGTTTGAAAGCACTCAAATTTATTATAAAACGTTAAGTTACTTTTCATTAGAGTTATTAAGCATACTTGGCTCTTTTGATTATGATTTTAACATTTATATCAAAGTTATGTTGATTTTTCATGTACCTCCACGCGAATTGCCTTGATAACTAAACTTATATTGAATCAATAGATTTCTTCACTGTTTAGATAATAAAAAATTAAACATGCGAAGATTAATAAGTTTAAAATTTTAAGCTTTCAAGAGTTATTTTTTAAGGCAAGCCAGAAGGGACAAAATACGGCGTTTAATAAAACAAAACTATTTACACTTAACCGACACTTATGTGCGTACAACTGTATCAGCGATTCCACTTTACACGTCAAAAATACACACATTAAAATCTTTGGGTGTTACTTGGCAATTCTTTATAAAATAAAAAATTCTCTGATTTTTTACGAATAAGAGTTTTATCATTGTTTTTGAGTAAATGTCTGGAAACCCATAATTAAATTTTTCACTTAGTTCTGTCTTTATTCTAGTTCATTGAGATTATTTTATTTTCATACAAATAATGGTCAACAAAAAGGTGTCAATCTTACGTGATAAAGCGAGAGAGAATTGTTTTCCTTGTTAAATACTCGAGAAGGTAATTTCAAATAAATTATTTGCATATATTTTACTAACCAGCTTCACGTCTTTGATCAAATATTTCAATCGGCGACGTCGTACACTTGTCGAACAACTTACATAACTAGGAACGGTAAAAATACCAATTAAAAGTGAAAAAATATTTTAATGAACTCATGGCGCCACATAGAGAATCAGTTGATTTATTGATGAGTATCCGTTTTGAAAGTACCTTTGCAACATCTTTCATGATCGACCGCCAAATAGTAATGCTAACTTTTGCGGGTATAAGCAAAACACTCATTAAGAAGCATATAACCTCAACTAGACTATGAATGGCCTGGATATAGTTATTTCATAACATTTTGGTTTGAATAGGGTGGCTTTCCCATTCTAATATAAGATTTAAATTTTAAGACATTACATAACCAACAATCATGCAATATTATTTCTTTTCGAATTTTCTCTAATCTATTTATTTGGTGAATTGCTTGAAAATTTCGTCGTGGATTATTGATATAAAAGAAAATGTGAAAGCAAAAACACACTGTAAAATGTTCTTTCTCTTGGTTCACTGAACTAGAAAGGGGATATTTCTGTCATTCCCTTTTCCTACTTCTAGGCTTTTAACATTGAGTTACTATTCTCTTAAAGAGATAACTAAAAATCGCTTCACTTTGTAGGCTTTTAGAACTTAGGCCAAACTATCAAAATCACATATAAGCGACAGTAATACCTTGTGAAATACAGACGGTTGAATTACTTATAAAGAAATATTTTTGTCCATCAGAGCGGCGTTAATATTTTCACATTGTACTACAGGTTTTACCTAAAGTTCCTAAACAGTCATCGAGTGGATTATATCTTTAGATAAATGTAATATATTAAGACTGCAACGACGGTTGTCTTTGCTTTTGACCGAGTCATTTTCGTTCTATATTGGCACAGAATCTCACTTAAGCGAAATAAGACCCCTTTCAATCCATTGTCCACAACAAAATACTTGTTCTTAACTGCTGATAATTTGACTACAGATGACATCACTTCAACTTTCGGAGTTAACCGATATATTTACGCATCTTCGTTTCAGGTAAAATGGTTTGTTATGATGGATACAGTGTATCCAAAAAACGATAACGTACAATATTTTCATAAAGTGTGATATCTTTTCTGGGCTTGACTTCAACATGTGATCTTTGGTTGAACACGGAGTATTGGTACGCGAAATCGACGTTGAATCAAATCATTGTATTTAAACTTATACACTCTCGAAATCTTATTTTTTACATTTATTCACTCCAGCTTACACTGAGAGTAATTCTTATACACTTTATTACCTTTGTTCACACATTTTGAACAAAAATTAATCGCTACACTTCTCTTATTTGCCAAATATTCAAACGTTACGTTATTCTTTCCTCGTATAAGAAACTCATACGCATTTTAATTTGCGGAGAGGTACCAATTTTAAGGTTAGAGTGTTCATGAAACATTTGTGAAAATTATTATTTGGAGTAAGGAGTGAGCGAATGCTGTTGGAACTGATTTCAATAAATTCAGGTTAACTGGAATCTGGTGAGGTAACATTTTAAACCATAAATGGATAGCTAAAAGACTGAAGTTTGTATAAATAAATGAAAAATATTGAAAAATTAACGCTATAACTTTTGATTTTAACCTTGTGAAAATTAGGGAATTTTATAGGTTTTCGCAAAAAGTCTTAAGTTGTCAATAATTTTTTAGTTGCCTGAAAAACATCGCTTTTCATTTTTCATAAGAATGAAGTATCGTGAAATCAAACTTATGAATTCAAAGTAAAGCTTGCAGAAATGTATCTGTTATAAATACACACGCAATAGAACAAATATTTCCTTTGAAAATACTTCGTTGGATTTCATCCCATAGTCGGTACACAGTGATTTAGATTTTTGTCTTCTATTATTATTTGATCAATTAACTAATTCGATTGTTAAGTTAAAATAACTCACGTGCATTGGATTGAAAAATAGTGATTTTTTATGTCATTCATCTTCTATTGTTCAAAATATGCTAGTTTACCGGTTTTCTTGTTGAACATTGAATGACAAACATCTTTGGATTTTAAAGTTTTAAGCAAGTATAAAATTAATGCTAATTTTTGTGCAAGACAGCCACCCAGAAGAATTAATTACATTTACTTGGTCAAAGTAACGAGTATTGGTAGTTTTAACACCTGCTAAAAACACAACTTCGTACGCGTCATCTCAGAAGATAATTTATTTTCATGAGATTTAAAGAATTGTGAATTATGCAAATAAAAGCTGTTTGAGTGGTAATTCGTTCATAGATTAGGTTAACTTGTTTATATCAGGTGTCACTATTTATGTTAAAAATAACTAAGCTTAAATTTCATTCCGTTGAGCACCATTATTGGTTGAAATAAAAATACTAATCGAAGTATATACTTTTTTCAATTTCTCGCTCTGATAAGGTTTCATCCAAAATATTTTGTTTTAAGTTATTGAAAATCTCTCAAAATAGCCTTCTATGAATCTCCTACTGTATCAAAGCGTATAGCAGAGAATTTTGCAAATAAAATGCTTGTTAACAAATGAAAAAAATGAGTGTGCCAGGAAAATTTATTTCAAAATTTACATAGTTTTATTGTCTCGTTCATCGAGACGTTCCGAGTGTGAAGGAAATTTTCAATGACGTCAAAACGAGATTTAAAAATAGATTATACCTCTCTTACGACGGCGAAATTTCACTTCGAGAAAATTCCAGAAAAGCCTATTACATCGAAAAAAATACTTAGCCTTTGGGATACGTATGCATATGCGTTGAAAATGAATTCAGAATCGTTTGATATGATGAAAGGATCAAATGACATAGATCAACTAACCATCGACCCTTTCTTCAGAAGAAAAGTCGCAATGCTGATACCAAATGAAATAAGGATAGCCAGGAAATTTCACCCTCTTCCCCCTCCTCGAAAAGAATGTCCAAATTGTATTCCTATAGGTCCTCCGATGCACCCAATGAGTTTAAATTCGCTATTATCTCTAAGTATACGAAGGCTGTATCTGGAATCGATTTATGATGTTGTTGAGCTTCATGGATACTTTTAAGTAAGATTTAGATTATTATTATTCTTAATTTTAATGTTGTCGATACTGGCTTATTTAAATGGTCTTGTCAGAATATATAGCTATTCTCCGCTTGTTTCATCAAGAATATTTGACATAAGTACTTGTGAATGGTTGAAAATTTAAAGTAAATGTAGCTTCTTATTTAAGACTGACATACACAAATCTATCGTACGAGAAGACATTATTTAGTCTGAAAAGATTTTTTCGAAAGTAAAAATCTCAATTTTATACGTTTCAAATTTGAATTTTCAAACTTTACATTGATGGAAAATTTTATGAATTTTGAACGGCTTCCTTCGGGTGTCTGAAAATTCCCGAATAAAATAAAAAAACTGTCGTTCTTGTAAATGTGAAAGTGCTTCATCCCAAACAACCCAAAAAGATGAAAATTTTTGCTCAATTCATACAACCTTTGACATTTTTGACTGTTTTTAGGTGCACTAATTCAAGCCTGTTTCAATAAAACGGGCCACCAACTGATATATTTTGAAATTAAATCCTTAAATAAGAACGATTTTTTGACATTTTCTTACAACTTTGAGGGATTAATTGACAAAAACTGTTGCCAGATTTTTAAAACTAGTGTGGGGTTCAATTCAATTGTTACTTTATAGTTATGCTAATTAAGGTATGATATAACTTTAGGTTGTGAGGGTGTGTATCTGAAACTTGGAGCTTTTAAGACATGTTAAGGGGATATTGATGAAAATTTTAAACTGTTATAACGTTCGAATTCTCATTAGAAACTGATTAAGTTCATATTAACTAATATTGGCTGAGGTTGATAAAATTTTTACCCAAAGAATGTGTAAAGGGGAAAAATACATGGTAAATTTGAAATCAAAAGCATTTATTTGTGGTGATGTGTCAAGATACTTAACTTTGGTGGAAGTGAAGGTTTTTGTGCTTTTGAAAATTTTTTTGAACAGCTTGATAAATGCCAAGATTTTACTTCGTTGTTTAAACGAATATGAATAAAGATAGAAGGAACACTATCTGATAAAATTATCAATGAAGCTGGTGCTTTCAGAAGGTAGATTCAAGAATACTTTTTCAAATTATCCAATGATAAGTTATGAAAACACCTCATAGACAGGATATAATAGAGCATCCCTTATTATTGATGTTCGTTTATATTTTTAAATTAGTTTAAGATGGAAAATAAATATTCATTTACCTTTCATGCTCACATTCTCAAATAAATGATTGATATTGGAAATGTCAAAATTTTAATTCACCTTATACCTCGCAACCTGTTCTAAACAAGTAATCGAACATAATGTAAATAAATGAAAATGCGCTTTTAAACGAGAAATATGGCGCAAATTTATTTTCGAAACTGAGCTTTATTCAAGTATGTTCAAAACTAGCTGACATTTCGAATAACAAAACTCTTATATTCCTAACAGTCCTCCAACTCCAGGTAAATTCATTAAATTATCTCTGTAGCTCATCAGATTTTCCAGGCTTAAGCATATTTACTGATCAATAAACATCGAGGCTGTTAGTTTATCTTACTTTGATAAATAAAAATCTCTTATAAACAAACTTCATCAAAATTACGATTCTTCAAACACGCATAGCCGGAATATCTATTTATCCTGAATAAAGAGATGCTTGTGGCAGTTTAAAAATTGAAATTTAGATGTAACTCACTTGAAAGCTGTTCAAGTGGAAACGGAAACGTTATATTTTCCTTTTAATTGAGATTTGCATATATAATAAACTCTGGTATCAACGTGTCTCAGTCATAAAAGATACTGATTCTGAGTTAATCAGTAAAATAAATATTCTCCGTAATATGTGGCAAGGTTTTTAATTTTTGTAACCTCTGAACAAAATTGCTTGAAACACACTGTTATATATTAACCTCCAATTATTCGGAGTTAAATATAATTTGTTCTCATTTCAAAGGTGAGACTGCGCGTAATATATTTATATGGATGTCCTTTGTTTGCTCTCATCATTTTTGTTTCTTATCTTCATTATATGAATGTGTAAAAATATATTGACGTCATAATTTATTTCTTTGAACTTATTTATATCTTGAAAATATCCCGATTTGATGTTTCATGATTTCAACAATGTTTGAAAGTTTGTTCATTTAAAATATCAACCTTTTAATTGAGCGAATCAAAATCTTACACTCGGTCCGAACGAATAAAATCTCATGTAGCTTTTCAAATCCAAATTGGTATTTTTAAGTTTGACATTGACCAATTTAACTTCAATGACGACAATTGAAGAGGTAAAAAGAGAAAATATTTTTAATGTTTATAAAATAGTCGGAACAGTTTTAATTACAGTTTTTCCCTTAATTTAAGCGGGAGTTCATGCTATGACACACGAAGAACGGAATTAACCCTATATAATCAGAGATAAATATTTTATCCGAAAGAGTTGATCTTAAACCATAAATTTATCAACTTTTACACCTTTAAGCAAAATGTTAACAGTCAGCAAATAATTACATATTGTGTTACATCGTATCTACCTTAAAGAAAGGGCTGAGCACAATGAGCCTATTTTAATAATCATATTATCAAAATGGTTGAGCCCAACTTAATCGCGTCAACTGTACCTTGAAACGGCTGAATTTAAGATTCAGACATAAAGTCCAACACAAGCATAAAAGGTTCGAATTTGTTATAGATGATACAAGCTGGGTGAATAAAATCAGATGATTTAAAATACGTGACATCAGCCAGATGTAATTCGCAACAACGATACAAGTTATCAAACAGACCGAACATCAAATTATTTTTGCCTAAATATTTTAGCATTCCTTTGCTGATGATATATTCAAAATGATCCTTGTTGTCGACTCATCACTCATCAACCTGTGGCCAACCTTTCAATGTACATAGACAAATGTGAAGGGAAAAATTTTTCCTTTGGCATGGTTGATATGTTTACGGAAGTAAAAAATCGGACCTTCGAACCGTCCGTACGTGTCAATTTTATAATGTTTCGATTTGGAATCCTGCATCAATCTTAGAAATTCGATCGTACTCAAACTCTTCCCTTCGTTTTAACATATTTAAGATTTTCATCCAAAATCGATCAGCTGCATTTAATAGTTCTCCATTACCATCACGTTATGTATGTTTCCAAAAAATGTGCCCTGTCAAATCATTTAGCGTGCATTTACCTTTGTATTTTAATTGTTTTACAAAAATTAATTGCACCATTTTTGATTCGTTGAAGAGAACTTGAAAAATATCGGTTATATATTGTTTATCCGCCGTTCATTTTATCTCATTTGTCACTAAAATTGACGGAAATGTGAAATAAATTGGTGGAGGAAATTTTTCGTTTCATTCTACCCTTGAAGTATGATTTGTGAAACACGAATCTGCAGGGAGATTTCTCACAAGTACCACTCGCCAGAGGGAGTACTTCCATCATTTTAAATTTGTCAAAAGGGCAAATTTTCAATGCCCCACAAGGAAAAATCCTATATCCAACAGAACAGTAGCAGAGAAGTTAATATTTTATGTAAATGCTTTTGGCGTAAAGTCGAGAAGGGAGAAATAGGCTTCTGTAATCTTTTTACATGTACACGCGTGAATAGCAATTAACATTCGTAACTAATTTAGTCTTACTTGATATGAATCTAGTAACCACGGATTTCCATGGTTTTTAAAGAGTATTTTCAACGACGTTCCGAGCAATCGAGTAAAAATTTGAAAGCGTGGAGTAATCTTCGACGTTGATAAATTAAAACTTGGTTAAGGCAATTCAACCTGGGTCATTGCGTCGATGGTATTTAGGATTCTGCGGAGCTTTAAAGAACCCTTGACAAAATATTATTTAAAAAGTTACCGGCGAGAAGCAAAGATACCACGATACCTGCGCAGGGGCACATTCTATCAAAGTCGGTTATACATGGGGATTGAGGAAGTAAAACTCGAGGCTGAGAGAAGTTAAGACTTCAACATTTTACTCCTACATAGAAAAATATTGTTGGCCGGTTGGGTCGAGTGCATAACAGACCTGGAGGGTATTTAACCCATGGCCTCAAAAGTCTAAAAATCTCACTATAACATCGAAAACAAGAATAAATAAAGCAATCGTCGTGATATTACATTTGACGAAGAAAAAATAAAGTAAAGACGCGGAAGGGATAGTAGATCGGTTAATAAACTTAGAATACAGTTCACTTACACATTTATTGACATGTTTATGCTAAAACTTCTCATTTTACACCCATAAATTCTTATTTTTTCTGATCAGATCTTTTCAAGAAAATGTATAGATTTATATATATATTTTTGTCCGTACCAAACGATTTTTCGTGTGCGTTTAAAGGATCGTTAATTTTACAAGACGAATTTTTTTAACTTTTAATCTTTTTTGCAGTGCAGTTTCACTTAAGTATCCCTTCTAGATTTTCTGAAGGAATGGTGATTATGTAAAATTGGCATGAGTATCTGTTTGGTTGCTTCTTTCGAGCATGTTTACAAGATTTAATTGTTCTCCATATTTAAATAGCGTCTTAGTTATGTAGGAAACTTTCAGCAACATGTACCGGCAAGAAATTTTTCAGAAACATCCAATTTTTCAAATTCTTTCCATCATTTTGTGTTAAAAATCTTGAAAGAGCTAAATTTGCGCACTCTTCAGGAGTAAATACTTTGGAATGTGAGACAATTCAAATGTGCACATTCAAAGTTTCTCTTACGTTGCCAGGACCTCTCACCGACCTTGTCAATAAAATAAATTTAAATTAATGTGATTTAAAACTTTGAAAACTTTAGTATTCTCTTTCTTAATACTTTCCGGGATTTCTTAATAGGGAGTTTCAAAACGGCGCCTAATCGAAGAAGCCCGACATAAGAGCTATTTTGAACACAGTTTAAAAAGCCATTTTTCTAAATATACACTCCTCTATAATTCACAATTTAGCTTCCATTTTAGTAAGGCCCACTCCAAGGTGAAATTTGAATTTTTCCATCTCATATAGAATGATAGTGATTACTAAACTAATGATGCGTATTTTTAGGGAACATAAAATTCCTTGATAAAGGAGGCTACACCTAAGTAGCATGCCTCAACAGCAGTCGTTTGCTTATATTTCTTTGAAAGACGACAAATACTCGCGGGCTCTTTCTACCAGTATCAAAACCCTGAATAATCTCATTGACCGATATAATGAGCACATTTGATCCATACAGATGGTGATCGTATATGCCATACCCACAGAAAACGTTGTGGTCAAAAAGTAAAACTTTTCGGACTGAAAATATTTATGGTGCCAATTATTTTCCAGTCTGCGCCAGACGATAGATTTCAAACCCTCGCTACAAAACATCGATCGCTTAAAAATCAATGTAACTTGGCGTTGAATTCATATATCTTTGTGTGATGTATGGTTCTCGAAAAAGTAAAATAGGTCAGCATCCTTGAAACATATCAGTTTGTGAAGAAAATTTTAAGCCATTTCAACTTGTAACCAAAGTATGTCGTTCACGGGATAAATAAAACGTGCATTTTCAAGATTTTGTTTCAAATAACTTTTAAGGATCTTTTGGTACTAAAATACAAATTGTTAACATCTTTGTTTTTCATTAATTTCTTCTCTGCAGCGAATAACTGATAAATGGTCAAGAGGTCACTTGGAAAACAACTTTGGCCTATTTAATTAAGGTTCAAAAGCGTTCTGAGAATTTGAATAGAAATTTAGACTCATTGTTCAGAAGAGCTTAACATGAAAATAATTAATTTACTTAGGTGAGGAAACGCTTGTTGAACCCTGTCTCGCTATCTAGCCTTTCAAAATATCAAAAGCCAAAGATCCTTCGGACATGGAATGTCGACGAGAGATTAAAGGTTTCTCTTCAAGATCGCCGTCGTAAAGGTAAACTCTCCGCTTCATAAAATTTTAGCTACTAGAGATAAAAGAGTATCGTCGCTGTTACATGAAACCGATAAATCGTATTTTATCTATTTAATCAAACTCTCAAAATGTACTTTTGTTTCCTCTGTAGTTTTTAATTTTAAATGATTGGGAATCATCCAAACATCCTTGAATTCTGATTCACGTTTTTGAACTTGATTAAGTTGGTTTTATAGTTGAATTCATCTAATCTAGTCGTGATACTCACCTGATTTACCCAAAGTAAATTTTTCCCCTATCAAATAGCTTATGTTTCCTACGATAGTTTGTTTGTACCACCATTTTAGAAGTTCACAATTTTAACTTGCGAGAAAAACATGCACAATTTATCTTTTCCGTAAAAACGAAAAATTCTCAAAGCACGAAAACTTTAGGACGGTAGAACAATAAGTGTCAAGAAAACTCATTGTATATTACCTGATAAGCACAATTTGGAAAACCACAATGAAAAATTTCATTTACACGAACGAGAAAGATTCTGAAATGAGATCAAAATAAACAAATTCGTCTGCTATAAAGAGGAAGTCAAAATATGTTTAATTAGGCAGGCGCATCCTAGTTTATCCTCTTAATATCGTGTCAAAAAAATTAGTATGAAAGCCCAAAGAAAATAGTCTAGTTGATATACTACTCCCACCTAAATAAAAATCGGCTCCCATAACACCCTTATAATTGTGATTTAAAATATAGCTAAGATGCTAGATTTTAAAACGGAGTTCTCACTATGGAGCTTGAATGGACAGCCAACAATTAAGCAATATCAAACATCGTATTTTAAAATATTTAATACATATATTTTATCCAATTAATATTTGATGATAAATTACAAGACAAGCCCAACACTTTCAAGAGTTTTCGTGATAATCTGTCAAGAAGTCGTATCGAGAAACTGACAAGCCAGATAGAAAAAATGATGTTAATTCCTCGATAAACTTCGTTGAATATCTTCCAAATAAATTAGAGCATGCGTCTTTGAATGATCCGGATCGTAAAGAGCTGATCGAAACGTATTCATAATTTTGAATATTACCGGTCAAAAGTCGCATAAGACTAGAAGTGATGTTGTCTATTTGTGCATCGTTGGGAAGAATTGCACGCGCATCACGAGCAACCCACTCAAATATAATTCGATAATCCCTGACTTGAGTAGGAGCTTTCGGCATATCATCTCCAATAAAATCAACTCGAGTCAGATTATGGCAATATATCATTCGACGATGCTTCAAACCCCTAATCTCGAAAATACGCGGATTTGAATCGATCAGCTCTAATAAATGGTAGTTTGGTGAAATCACACATGAACCAGTATATGGCAAAATTTGAACATCGTCAGTTGTATTTTTGTTAATTTCATATACTTTTTTCTCGGAATATGCATCCTTATTTCGCACGTCGTACATGATAGATTTAGCTGGTTGCCGGCAATTTGGGCAGGTATTTTTAAGTTGAAGCCATTGAACAATACAATTTAAACAAAAAATATGATGGCATGGCGACACAATACAATGACGTGATATTGTCTCAAGGCATACCGAGCAGGTATCCGAGTTTCGCAACTTTGTGATATTTGGAACAGGAACTGGGTTTCGCCTCTCTGAAAAAAAGATAACATCTGGGTTTCTATCAATAAACTGGTAAAGTTCCTCCTCATCGGAATTACTTGACAATAAAACAGGGGAAGAAGATTCTGAATCTGTATCTTGTCTCCTCATGAAAGATTGATCGTAAATTTCTTTAAACATCAATCCAAATAACTCCGTCGGCAAAGTTTAAAAATATAACACATTTGTTAATGCGCTTGCTCGTTTTAGATAACGGAATAATTTTAAAGTTTGTGAAAAGTATATATCAAACCGCGCTCCGCTACTAATTAGATCAATGATATTTTGTTTAAAAATACTTCAAAGGACCCAATAAGTAAATGAAATCTAACATCGCTTAAAAGTTATTCGGCACCAATACTATTAATAATACATGATGATTTTTAATTCGGATGGAATTTAAGCATCAAAAATCAACAAAATAAAGCCGATAAAAAGTCGAAAATAACTCAAACTTCCTAAAAAATTAATATAAGAAAAATATTAATCCGTGTGCTTATTTATATAGGCTTGGAAAACTGGCATATCATGGTACGACGAGGAAAGATTGAAAGCATCAGTTTAAATTGAGCTAAAATGGCACTTAAAAATTCAAAATAAAAAGATAAAATCTTTATGAATCACTTTGTCGAATATTTGTTTATCAAATAGATAGGTCGTTCAATTTACATTCAATTATTGAAATTTCTCATTCATCAGTGAGTTTTATTTAAAACGACGCAACAAATGCGGTGGACGGCAGCTTGAAAGTGTATAAAAACTAGTTCAAGCATAATTGAGAAAGCTTTAAAAAGTTATTTAAGGAACGCAAAAGGTTGAATGTTTCATTATTAAACCCCCATTTCTATGTTTAAATCAAAAAGAATGGTCGTACCTTTATTGAAACGTGCTCTAGAGTTCTGTAAAATTGTTCCAATCTATATTTTTTTGTATGAAATGAAATTAATTTTTTTAATTTTATTCGGTTTTGGATCAAAATTCTAATTTAACTTTAAATTAGACCAAACGCTGTGGGTTCATTAACATAACCGATAAGAGCCGAGGAATTTAATTCACCGTTTTAGGGATCATCAACAATTACAAAAATTTAACTTTGTACCTTTCATCAAATTAATCTTTATTTCAATCAAATTATTTTTTACGATGATTCTGCCATATTTCTAAATATTTCTTTTGTTCTTGAAATAACTGTTGTGATGTTTATTTTTAGAAATCATTGCGTATCTTATTAATAAAGTACACTATTATTTGTTTCCATGAAATAATCTTTGTGAATATAATATTTAACTCAGTTGTTCCATATATACGTTAACAAGGCCAAAATCTCGTGACCGAAAATACATAAAACCTATCCTTTATATATTTTTGTTCAAATGAAAACAGTGAAAAAATAGTTAAAATAAACTTTTCCCGAATGTTAAAATATCTACGTTTAATTGTTTTAAAACGTTTAAATACTATTTAATGCGACTCGACTAAGTCTTTAATTCATTTTTCACATTTTCGATAAGCCACACAATTAAATTCTGTTGTTCGGGCATGTTCATAAGATTAAGTAGTCTACCAAAATTTTGGCTCTTTCTTAGTTTTCGTGTCACTGCGTAACGAATAAAAAATGTCTGTTTTTTAAATATTATTATTATTAAGCTAGTGGCACAGCTGATTCTTGTATCTAATCGTTTATACCATCAATCCAAAGTATCAACCTTAAATCAGACGATCCTCATTTGATTTTAGCGCAACTTAAAAGGAATTAAGTTCATAAGGGTATTTTTGATCATATCCGAGCTTAAATATTATCTTATAGTTTAACAAAATGTCATGCGCACTCCTGCGCGTTTGTTCGTATCCTTTAAATAGAAGAAATACATAATTTTTTCCAAACCACATCTCAAACAACTTTACAGATTAAAAAACTAAAAACATTTAAATTATTTATAGAAGAACTTTTTTATTATTGAAAATGTGAGGTATGCATCTGAAACGTTTATGCAAAAATGCTGCGAACAAAGGGTTATTTACTTGCCGCAGTACTGTAATTTATCGTTTGCACAACATAGTTTCAGCCCGGTACGAGTTTTTGAAATAGTAATTTTAAAATTAGAATTTCGAACTTCGTTGAAAATTAATTACATTGTATAAATTACGACTAGATGGTGACCAGTTAAATGCGCACGCGATTAAATTGCACCAGACTAGAAGGTTCATCTAAAAGAACCGAGAAATTTTTGTCGTCGACACGTCGAAGCTTCTTAGTCATATTGTGTTCTGTTTAGATATCAGTATTAGAGGACAACTATAATGATATTGGTTATTTACATCAGCCTTTTTTCCTATTAAATTGGGAAGTCACACGTCCTTGGGTCAAAGTTTTGGTTGGGATAGTTAGTATCAGCGATACTCCTTTTACAGTGTTGTCATAATTGATTTGAAACGCATTATCGCATGGTTGTCTAGATTTTAAGCTTCGTTCTTAGCAGTATCTGAAGCATGTATTTACTAGGCACTCGTTTAACATATTTTATTCTTATACCTACTGGCGCATTATTGTTTCAAACACCCCCATCAAGAACATCCATCCTGAATGAGATTTTCATATGAGTATAGTTTATCGGGAAGTTGTTATTTTCACTACGAATACCCCAAAGTATCCTTTGCTTAGATAGCAGTGTTTTTAAAATTCAAGAAAACATAATCGTTGTTTTTTAGAAAAATTTGGTGTTTTATATTCATATTATTGCGCAGAAATAAAGTAGACAGCAAACCTGGACGCGAATTTTTGTAATAAGTTTCGATGGTTATGTTTTTATCTAAACAGCTTTCTGAGAATTTTAATTGGCTTACGTCGAATACTCGATTCTCGATTTTATCGCCGCTCACCTGTAATCCAAGACATTGTTTCAGTATAAAAAATCCACAAAATATAACTTTATGTAAAAACACCGAGAATACTTTACTATAGAGGATAAGTAAAATATAAAAAGTAAAATATTCCGAAAGTGAACGAAACCAAATAAACCATCTCAAAATATTGTTTTAAATTACATACTTGAAATAGTTTATCCTTGCACGTTGAAAATAAACATTCAAGGTTTTATATACTGATAAAACAAAACGGCGAGTTAAGCTATAAGATAATAGGTGATCCCTGTGTAAGTAAACGAAATAATTTTTGATTATAAGTTTAAATCGTAGATGTTTTACCTGCAAAAATTATTTTCTGAATTTAAAAGTCCATTTTTAAATTTTTGTGCAATCTTATTAATTATAAAATGGATAATGAACATAAAATGCACTCTATCGATATGTTGGTCGAATAAAGCTCCTTCGTTCTGACAGATATTTCAATCGACTGTTGAAAGGGTATTTCTACATTAGGTGCTCATATAATAGATGCTCAGGAAGTGAATAACCTAAATTTTACGCTATTCACAACAAGATTAATATTTTTACCCTTAAATCTTATGCTTTTCTGAATTGTAAAGAAATTTTTCGGGTTTTCAGGTGGCGATACGAAGGGTTAAATGAAAAAAATTGTTCATCAAACACGTGGCAAAACTTTTGACAGTTAGATTTTCGCCTTGGGAAGCACCAACTACGATAAGGGCAAATTCAAGATGCTTAATAAACGTATGATTTAAGACTTACACGCAATGAATGTTGACTCGTTTTTCACTCGCAGAAATAGCTTATGTTTCATGGAATTATCTCTTTGGCAAGCTGCAGCACTTCAATCCTCGCTTACAGAATTTCGAGATTAAAAATTGTACCCTTCCGTTTTAACAAAGAAAATCAGCAGGGTATTGGTTAAGAAGATCGTTGGTTCAAAATGTTAAAGTAATCGTTAAATCGAAAACCTTTCACAACTGATGGTTATACGCTCAATACAAATACGGATCCGTGTATTTTTATTCCGCCGTGACGTTTATCAAAATTTGTAGAAGAAAATCAGAACGTGTTAATTCTTGACCTTTAACGATTTTTATTACTGAGGGCGTGAGCAGTTTTTTTAACATGATTAATTCCACCGGCTTTGTTACGAAGAGTTATTTTATGATACTAAGTATTCGATAGCTTAGTTTATTTAAATTTAGACTGTCAAATTTATGAAACTTTTTAAATAGTTTCGTTGACCAGGGGGAAGTGTATATTAAGTCCATGATAATTTAGTTTTTCATGATCACATTTAATTCCTTTGTTTTCATATTTCTTTTGGCTTCTCGTGGTAAACCATTTACTCGCTGGTTATTATTATGAAATACGGTTCAAAATCTTGTGATTTCTTAAAAAGCCGCATTATCATAGGCTCGTACGTTAACACATTTCAGCTACCTTTTCATTTCTAAATGATCTCGGGTCTTCTTACACATCAATAATTTAAAAAATATATGTCGGAAAATTGTGCTAAAAATTATTCACCAAAGCAAACATGTTAAAATACAACGAAATGTTACGCTTTCACTCAATATACGGCTCTCGAAATTAGTTGTTTTCACGTTTAATACACGAAAAATTCATTGAGGAAAGATCGCGTTTTCAACTATCGTCAGTTTTTATTCGAAAATTAAAATATCCCAATCTTTACCAAAAACTCAACTATAAGCATTTATGTGCTTTTAGGGTGGACTGAGACCAAGTATATTCTATGAGATAATTATTTGTCTTGCTCAAAAGCTAAGGTTTTTAAAATTTTATCCTGCGTCGACTCCATATTTTTATTGCGGAACCTATCCTTCCATGGTCCACTATTTTCATTATTTTTGTTTGAGATATGAACCCTCGTCGATCTATAACGCTTGTGTCCAATATAACAAAGTTAACAATTTGAGACAAAAAGTACGTACCTTTGGATAGAGATGATCACCTAAGTAATATCTTTTCACATTGCATTCAATTTTACGTTTATATTTCGCCAATTGGGTGCTGAATATTTTGACACACAAAACAGCCCGTTTAATAACAATTTAATATCAGAATTACGGTATTCGATGACTCGGGGACGCTAAATAGAAGAATTATCCATTAAGTGACCATTATAAGGTCAATCACCAAAAATAAATAACATCGTGAGTTTGAAGATGGACCTAAATTGGCTAAAGATTGGAATTCTCAAGCCAGAGTATGATTTAGCTTGGTATTTTTGTTGGTGAGATTCAAATAAGAGCCAAACAGGCGATGTATCTATCACAATTTAATGTCTTGAGAATAGACGAGTAATTAGGCTAATATACCAACATGTTCGAGTTTTTTCTTGATTGTGTGAATGAAAAAACATCAGAGTATCTAAAATTACAAGTATCCAGTTAGAGGCAACAAAGTCCCAGAGGGGACAACGTCGTTTCCTCGCTCCTGCTTAAGATTAGAATCATGAGTAGAATACGGTCAAGTCTTTGGTTGAATTAATCAGAATTTGTTCAAAACATAACGAAAACTGCCGCCATTTAAAATGAAATTTAATACATTGAAGCTTTAACTATATTAAAAATAAATTTTATGTCTAAAAAAGGTTTTTGTAATTGATCTTTTTTCCTGTTAATATTTGTGACAATCGTGCACTCATGGAGTTCTAAAACAAACTAATGCACGTGAAAACTTATAAAATTTTACAAATCAACTTATTGTAAAAAGTTAGTGGCACCAATGTCTTTATTATTCGTTGCAAGAAATTACACATAAAAAAATTTAAAAATGAATCACCCAAATTCATTGATTTGCACAAACTGAAACTAAGAGTGGTCGTGTTTTAACCAAAAAATAATTGTTTTCTTCAAACAAAAAATTCATAAAATTGTATTCGAACGAAGTAAATAAGCATTAAAAAAGTAAATATAATTTGTCCAGATTTTTTCGTGTTTGAACAAAAATATATTTACATTCTACTCGAAACAAAATATTTGTTAATTGCCAGGTTAAGTCATTATAATATATGCGTATGTAAGGGATTATATAAAGACAGTTAACCTACTCAAAAATTTACCATATTTTCTGATGAAAGACTTTTCGTGCCAGAATAATTCATGAAAACTTTTTTGGCGCCAAATTTATGTGATTAAACGTTACGTTACTATATATCATGTCATATGAAAAATCGTAGGATAGCGGTTAATCTCGGCTGGAAAATAATGGCTGACCCAAATCAATTTAATGAACAAGACGTTCCCACAAGTTTTCAGAAGAAATTAAATCAAAGATTGTCCAGGACTTGATTCTAGCCGCGCCGGTAAAGAATCGGCTTGTCAAGGATGCCCAAATCAAGCACGCTGCCAATCGGGCGAGGTTCAAGAAGAAAAAGAAAAACGTATATTTCTAAATCGTCTGAGTTTTGCTTGAGGTTCAAATAAAATTTAAAACTACAAAAAAAATAGTTCTCGTCATGTCTGGCAAAGGTGGAGTAGGAAAAAGCACAATCGCGATGCTCATTGCCAGAGCTACCGCACGCTTCACTAATGATGAGGTTGGTTACCTCGATGTTGACATTTGCGGCCCTTCTACAGCTCGGATGTTCGGCCTCAGCGGAGAAGTAAGCGCTGGCTTCATATAGGTACATCGTTCTAACTTCGGTCTTTCTCCTCTTGTAGTTTTTGCTGTTTAAAAGGTCACCAACGATGGAATTAGCGTCATGTCTACCGATTTCCTTCTTTCTTCTCGAGCGGAGGCGTTGATATGGCGCGGGCCGAAAAAGAATGGTGAGTAAATCCAATAAACCAGCATTAATAAAAGAGCTTATATTGAACGTGAACTGGGAAGGAGTGGGTTTTCTGATTATCGATACGCCTCCAGGAACAACTGATGAACATATTTCTCTGATCGAAATGCTTAGAGCCTGTCCACAAACATGTGCAATTATGGTGCACACTCTCAAGTAGAACCATCTTTTATTCTAGGAAGTTGCATTGATAGACGTTAGAAAGCAGATAAATTTCCTTAAGAAGGCTGGAATTAACATATTGGGCACCGTGGAAAATATGGCTTCTTTCGTTTGCCCTAGATGCAATGTATAATCGCTTTATGTTTTGGCTATCAGCGACTTTCTTCCTTCTTCAGCTGTAAATGCTCAGACGTTGACGGACGTCGAACCATTGTGTCGACTTCCACTCGATACCAAGATAAGTTTTTTTCTCTCCTATATTAGGCTACTGTGAGCTTAACGGTCTTAATCCTTTTGACTATATTGACGATCATGATCACCCAGTCGTGAATGCCATTAAGACTCTCATTCAAAGTGTTTTATTTTTTAATATTTTAGAAATAGGTATTTTGGCTCAACCATAGCACATTAGATTTATTTTAATATTTATCAGCTTTGAAATGTAAAACCAAAACAAAACTTATTCGTGTCATCCATGAAAGGTGCGAGTGTGAGCGTATTTTTTTTAACTCGAGATGGATGTCGATATGTGTTTTGATTTGATACAGATTTTTAATGTTTTGCTTATCAATGGGATCGAAATTAATAATTACGTGAATAAATTGGCGACAACTGACCTAAATTGTTTGGGAATTGATAAAAAAAATCTTCTATCCTTTAAAATGAATTTAGTTCAGAATAAAAGTTTAGGTAATGATTCTGTCTGTGAGCACTCGTTTGATTAAAAACAGGATTTTGATTTCATTCGTTGAAAGAGCATTCATGGTTGGCCTTCTTGCAGTTTTATGTTTTTCTGTTAACAAATCATATTTTGTTTTCTGTCAGCGATTTTTACATTTTTTAAAAGTCGTTACTGTTTCTACTCTCTGGTTGTGATTTGTAAGCTTCGTGTGAAATTTCATTTGAAGGTTTAGAAGTGAGAATTAGTTTGAGAGTTCAATTTTAAGGTTTGCAGCTGTCAGAGAAAGTACAACGTCGTCGTCGTTTAGGGTTTTGGGAGTATTATTGCATCTTCACAAAAAACCACGAGCTAAGCCGCCGATTTCAATGTGAAAGTAGTACTGTGCTAAGATTAAAATATCCAACCTCCATACGCCAGAAATTATCGATTTCGTGACGAGGACCTTATAGGCTGCGAGGGGGAAACCTTGCTGTTACGTATTTAGTTTATTTATATCCTGGAACCTGACGGTTGTATTAATTTCGTATTAACTGATCGAATTTTTTCGATAACGTCTCAGCTCACGTCGAGTTAATTCATTGACTTTTCTGAGGAGCTGGATATTTACTTGATTAACATTTCTCGAGTGAGTATGCTCTTGTTTTGTTAAAACGCGTTTTCTTTTGAGAAAAGAACGATACTCGGTTAAAATTAAAGGTCCGATCCTTCTCTCGAACAATGAGGGGCTTCCATAGGGTTTAAACTCTATTTTCCTGCAATGCGCATCCAGTGACACATAAGTTGAAGATTTAAGTCTGCAAGGATATAAAATTCTCTTTTTTGTTCTCGACGGAACTCATAAAAAGTATCTCAGTCGATAATGTACTTACTTAATCAAACATTTCATTCATGTGACCCCATTAATAATTAAATATCTTAAATCTTCGTATAGACTTTTAACAAATTGGCTTAAAGTTGGGTACATTGACAAAAAATGTCCACATATTTAAAGACTGGATAAAAATAAGCAAGTTTTTAAAAGCACTTGTAAAATTTTACTCCTTTTCGAGGTTCCAATTATACAAGTTGAATTCCTACCAGGCATTATTTTGAGAATATTTCTTTTTTTATTCTTGGATTATATTCCCAATTATCGATGGAAAGTCTGAAAAGAAATCAACAATATTACATAGATTCTCTCTACTAGTTGGTATCATGCACGTCATAGTGTTAATTTTTACATTGGCACATTGTAAAATAAATATAAGGATAAATTTATTCATGCACGGGTTTAAAGTTTATTTTTAAAATATATCTTTAGTTATTATGTGGTTATATCTTGATAAAACTTCGCATATAAATTTCGAAAAAATCTGAGATTATTTAAATTGAGTCTTAATAAAAGGATATAATCTCAAAGGCCATAAGGGAGATATCTGGGTTAACTTAAGTTTGAGAAAAAAAGTTAATCCAGGGAAGGTATTTTTCACAGTGGCTTTAAATTATAAGCATGCGTACAACAACCTATGTATCCCATTTAGGCGCACGTCCTTTAGTTTATAACCGTTCGGAGAACAGAAAACCCCCTATACCCGAATTTAATAAAGATTCTACAAGATGAAAACTTTCCACAAGCACAAAAGACTAATTTTCAACCAAGCAAAACATCCGTGAAACAAACCATTTACCAGTAGGTTAGATACCCATTAAAGCCCATTTAATTATTAAAACTCTATAAGTTCCCAACAATTTCCCTACGTATTAGGAATCCGAACATATAAATCAAATTTATTTCTAAAGATGAAAATATGAAAAGACAGTATGTGAATATATTTTAACTCAAGTGCTTCTATAAAATAATCGCATCTTCAAAGTGAAAATAAAACATCAGTTAAATTTAGAAACGAACTACAAGAAACATGGTTTGCATTTAACATTAAAGTGGTCAGCAATTAAAATCCAAAAATTATTTTTTATCAAATTTAATTTATTCGACATATTATTAACTAAAGTGGAAAATGTTTGATGATTAAACATCTTGAGCAAATCACATGGGATTTTGGGATCTAAAATATTTTTGTGATTTATTTGATGCTAGAGATCGCCTGAGATCGAAATCTCGCCTAACTCTAATATCTTGTTGTTTCGCAAGCGTTAATTTTTTCAGTTCTTGAATAGCTAAAACATTGGAAGAAATATCTTCAGAAGTATCTACAAGGCAAGAATCGTCAATTTGAGAAAGATCACAATCTTCTTCTGCTTTCCTGTTTAGATTTTGTTTAAAATAAATCTAATTATGAATTTATTCTACTTTAAGACTTCGATGCCCGAGTCTCTCGCCGGAAGGAAGAACTAAATCCAGGGTAACTGAGTCAAAAATGGTATCCTTCATTAACCCGCACGAACTAATGTGAGAAAGTGAATTTATAAAATTGACGATATTTAGTTTCAACTTCCTAAATTATTTGAAAATATACTTTGAGTTTAAACATACAATGATTCATGTCTCTCATATGCATTCTTGCGTCATTTAAAGTTTGAAATTCTTTTCCATTCTCTCCACAAAACAAGCAAATGTGATCATTGATCAAAACTTCACGCAAATAGTCGATAAGTCCAATTTTATTAACAAGAAAGTCTGTATACGGAATTAGAAAAGAATGAATCCTCTCCATGTGATAACACAAGCTCTTGAAATTAGGAAATTCATAATCACAAAACAAACAAGGTTCAGAGTAAAAAAATTTCTCGACCGATAATTTTTCACTTTTCCGCAGATGTAGCGAAAGGTAAGCTTGTTTCTCTTTCGTTTTTATGTGAATTTTTGACTTGTAGTGATCATTTAAAGCATTCTGGGTATGATACGTCTTCTGACATGAATCGCAGGTGAAGGTATTGACTTCTCTGATACCTGAAGCTAAATTTCCAATCTTTGAATGAAATTGTCTTAAGGACACAGTTGGTAAACCACAGCTTTTTAACTTGATATTATACTGATGCCAATCTGAGTGACAGTGATCTCGGAGAGATATGTCATCTCCATAAAAGGTCACACAAGTTAAACAAAAATGACGCGACATCCGTTATCCGTCGGCTATAATCGGTTAAATGAATGTCGTTAAATTAATTTTGAGATCTCACGAATAAACATGACTACTCATGTTAAATCTATAAAAATTACTCGATATTTGTTATAATATTTACAACGAGCTCTGAACAAGGGGAAAGTTGAAATTATCATTCGGCAAAGCTGAAAAATATTTTTTATCTCAATTTTATCGTTTATTTTGTGGAGGAACAGGCATGCACACACACCACATTTCAATCTTATGCGCATGTACTGTATAGCGTGATCAAAAGATCTTTCACACTTACAAGTATTAAGACACAAATAAGTTTTTTATTAGCGTGCTTAAAAATCGTTGGAGATTAAAACTAATTTTGATACAATATATTTTAAAATAAAATACTTCATAAGTGGGAAAAATGTATTATCTTTTTATTAAAAAGTGGTATGAGTAATTATATATATAATCCTTACATTATCCATAATTTTACTGAAGAATTTTCAAGTCTTTAAGGTTATTTCACAATTTTTTTTTATTATCCATTGCTATCGTTACGATTAAAAATATGGTTCGGATCATATATATTTAGCCCATATTTTAGGGCGCGTACAACTGGCATCCTCTTTTATCATCCAAAAAGTAAGGGAGAACACTTGAAGAAGTCATTTATTTATTTATTATTTGAATAAACAAATAAACCACGGAATGAATGATAAATAATCTAGTTTGGCGTACAACCGTATGAAGAAATAAGGAAAACGTACCGATCGTTAACTTATTAAATATTGAAGTAAATCTTACCTTTGACTTGTTTTCTAACAATTAAATTTGACGATGATACCGTCTTATAAATCTTAGAGGCGATGCTAGCCAAAACCTAATGGAATCTCACAAGTAGGTATGTTGAAAGATACAGATTTAATGCATACTTTTGTGAAATTTTTTAGTTTTTGCCAAATAAAGGTTCCAAACAAATTTAAAGGCGAAAAAATTCTATCGAAACAATAATAAACCAAAAAATACAAAATAATAGTAATTAAAAAGTTATTGCACAAGCTTCAAAAATTTGCCTACTAATTTTGAACGGTATCTATTTCATTTTGTTTTTTTGATGAATTATATTATTCAACCATTAATGACGAAAAAACACGGGAATGTATAACATGATATAACATTTTGAATTTCGAAAACATGAGGCTAATTGCTTGTATAAAAATATTTTTCAAAGGATGTTATTGTATAAAATAGGAGATAGCTTGTATTCAAGACGTGTTGTCATATTTCTGATCAATGTGTGTTGTAGTCACGAAGATTTAAGGAATTTTTATCATTTAACCATTAGATTTCTTAACTTTCTCTCACGAAGACTTAAAAGGACCGTCTTTATTTGATCATTTTAAAAGGCTGAAGCATAAAAATCAAAATATTTGAAAAATCATCTGTAGAGGTATTATAAGGAGCATTCTTTTGACAACTAAGACGAAACTTGTGATCAAAGGTTTTTAAATCGAAAAATCCGGAAGCACTCATCAGAAGGATGGGCGCTTTCCTCTTCTCCCAAATGTTAGAAATTCATTCTGCTCTGTATTCGGTCAAAATTTTCATTGATGAGATAAAAACTAAATCATTTTCATTGGCATCAAATCAGTTTTGTTTGAATTTTATCCTTGTAGCAA
Organism: Neodontobutis hainanensis; assembly: GCA_024349245.1. NCBI lineage: Eukaryota > Metazoa > Chordata > Actinopteri > Gobiiformes > Odontobutidae > Neodontobutis > Neodontobutis hainanensis. The sequence continues at coordinate 118,716 of JALDNG010000368.1, read as the reverse complement.
ATTAGAAAATAGCCCTAAATAACCTGTCTTTCGTTTCGAGAAAAAGTGATCTTTCACTTGATACGTTTCAAAAAATATACATTCGAAAGCAACACCTAGTTATTATCTGAATATTGACATCTAAGTAATCACTGTTAAAATACTCGTCACACTCCTTCGTGGTTGAATTACCTAAAATAACGAGGACCACTGAGCTATATGACTTAATTAAATAGAACCTGGATAAATTTTATGAGGCTGTATTAACAATGACCGAGTTCGTACGTGCTAGAAAATAAAAATAACTTGAATGTGCGATTATTGTATGCAACCTAAAATGATAGCCCTTTTTGTGTTGTATGAGGTTATTTTTATGCTGTTTTTGATAAAATATCTGCAATTAACTCAAATTTTATGATCTAAAATTCCTGCTCAAGAGTTTAATATATGCCACTGATGTATTTTAAGATTCATGAATGAAAACTCACATACCAGCTACAATTCCCCTTTTTCGCCATACCAAAGAGCTAGTCCACCTTCATTAAAGTCGAAAACGATCTAAATATAAAAATTAGACAAAAGCTGACACCACTTCACAATGTACCATCACCGCTATGTCGAGCTGATCTAGTTTGTATTAAAACTCCCCCAAGTGATTCCAGTTATTACTCATAAGTCGTAATTTTTTCCTTCTTAAGCGTGGTTATAACTTTAGAGCACTTTCAGCCAAAATTACCTATCTTTACTCTTGTAGAAATCTCCTTACTGAACCTAATAGTTTTTTAGCCTGATTAAAATGACAATCGTGCTTTATCTGCACAGAACCAACTATTTAAAAATTAATTTATAAATAAGATCAAAAACTTTCGTAAATACACGAAAGGACGTGCATACTTGGAATAGTTAAAACTCAAACATAGGTCATTTTTCTGAGGTTCACCAAAACTCGCATAAATGGACAATTAAAGAAATAATCGATTCAAAGTTAATTATAACGAAATTTGTTCAAAATGCGCCGCATCTGCTCAAACTACATTTTCGGTGGCGACCTGGGAGAATTATTCAGAAAACTAAGGTAAAATATATAGAGCTACAAGGTTTTGAATTATTTGACTAAGTCAAAAATCCCTCCAAATAGACATGTGACATTACTAAACACAAGCGCGGTTAAAAATCAGATAAATTCTGTAAAAACTAGAAAATTAAAATTTAAGATTAGTTCAGTCAAAATATTTAAAAGATATTTTGTTTTTCTTCTTTTCAATTTTAGTCTACCACTTGAAGACGTGTTTAGCTCTCGAGTAAGTTTATTTGGGAGGTGCTCTCGCAAATGCGTGAGAATTTAATTTCAAGATAACTCTTAAAAATTATCGAGGAAAAAATTTTCTCACCCACTATAAAATAATTATTAATGTATTGAATAAATTTCGTCTAAATTAAGAGGCTTAAGTAGAACGGGGTACAAACGCAAAGGCTTGCAAACGAGCTTAACCTCTCTGAGCAAGAATATATCTATATTTCATCGCGGTTTAAAAATTATTAAAAAAAATATTTCTGATGTTCATAAAACGCCCATCAATCATTATTATTTTTATCTATACTCGCAATTAAACAATAAAGCTAAGGTAAGCTTGGAAATGATTTTAATCAGATAAATAAAATTCATTCGATCGAAAATGATATACTTTACAGCTTCTTTAAAACGTGTTTCAGTTATCCTTAGGTTATTTTACTTTCGATTGACAGAAGTTCTGCGTAGTTTGTCAACTCGATTCCCTTCTTAAGTTATAAGGAAGAAAAAAGCAAATTTATATGTCAAGGAAAAGAGTAAATTTTTCCCTTGGGATGATGTTAAACTTGTAACACACGCTGAGCTGTCTGGTATATCCTTTGATTCCGAAAAATCAGGTTAAATACGTACCTCACGCTCCTTCAATTTATATGAATGTCTAGGTTATTTTCATCACAAAGTTGACTTTTCTCGTGAAAACCCCGGCGTATTCACACTCGTCTTCAACCTATCGAAGAAAAGCTGATTTGCGTGTCCTGATTCGTATTTTAAGGAATCACTTTTTCTTAAATTGATGAACCAGAAAAAACTAGGCAATCGCAACTTTATGGAAGAAAATAAAATGTTATTTAAATATTGGGAAGAGAACTTGTTTTTCACTCTCGTGGTCTTTTATTTTACTCAATGCGAAATTTTTCTTGTTTAAAAGTTAACAAATTTTACAGTCCGACATTGAAATCTTCTTCTCTGATTCATCTCGCCAAATCTAAGGTCGCTGCTGATGGAATGCAAACCTGATCAAGACTTTTTTAAACGAGGTTTAAGATTAAAAAACTCGTAAACCATGCTCGAAATTAAAGTCTCCTCCATGTAAAGTTGAGCAGGAGTCACACGAAATTTTTGAATTTGGATTGGCATATATTACATGTTTTTAAGTTATTAACCATGCTCTACTTAAGCGATCAGTTATCAAATTTGAAGGGAATATCCCTAAAATTCAGTATCTGCTAGCTTTCGATATTTATTATTATTTTAAGGCTTCTGTGTTGAACAACTTTCACCAGCTAAAAATGCACTATTTGTTCGACCTGATGAAAAACCACTTGATGACACTTTTTTCTTGCATGAAACAAAATTTCATCTTTTGCCTGTAATTTACGATCGGAAATTTCAAAGTAAAAAAGCTGCATTCTCTTGAAAGATAGCATGTGGGGCACAAACGACAAGGTTGAGAAATCATAGGGTTCAGAAAAGTTTATCCCATTTGGTCACGTCCGCAGACAAATGTCAATTCACTTTTTGACGATTGGATCAGTATCAACAAAAGATAAGATTTACTTCATTTGCTCGTGGTTCTTGACAAAATAGTCTTATTCGAATGCAACTGGTAGGGAAGTGAGCTAGCAAGTCAGATAGGTCAGTTATCTCCATGATCCCAATGATCGACGTCGGGGAGATCGGAGTCCCACACGTTTCTTCGTTAAAGCCAATTTATCCACAAACCCTGGCTACAGTTAATTCACAAATTATTATTCAGGGTATTCGTAATGGCCCGGGAAACATCCAGGTTTCACAGAGGTTGAGATTTATAAAAATTAATTCGACAAATTATTGTCAAAAACTTTTTTTCCATACAGCTAGGTTTTGCAAAGATATTAAAACTGGTGACATTCTTCACGCAAATAGACAGAAACTCTAAATAGACAAAGTATTATGAATCATCCTGCCAGGTTTTTACCAAAGAACACACAATTAATAATAACTTTAAATCCAATTTTGAGAAATTTTGAAAGAGATGAAATTAACATTATTAGTGGCTTAAAATTAGTTGCGACGTAAGAAAGTTTAATCTCGCATCGTATTTTCATTGAAAACAATGTTAAATTATACAAAACCTCTTAAAAGATTTATTCAAAATTATACTGTTGTCGGAATAATTAGGAGAGGTAGAAATAGATTTCTTAACCAGGAAGAATATTAAAAGGTAATACACTTTCGTCGACTCAACTCCGTGACGTTACATCATTCTTCCTCTTACAAAAACAGAACCAATAACATGATAGACGGAAAGAACAGAATTATGAAAAAATTATAAACTTTTATTCTCCGATGTGATAATCCTCTCTTGTCACAGGACAATATTGTGGCCCTCGTTAAGGCAGCTTTTGTCTTGTATATTTGATAAGAATCAATCTATGTCAACTCCTAGTTGTGTCATTCACATGTTTTTTTAGATTTAATGAGGAAAGTGTACTATTTCCTCTTCCGTGTTACTTACCATATGATTTTCTCTGCGAGTCTGTGGTTGATTCCAATTAGCTTTAAACCAACTCTTAAGCCATCTGATTATTTTTTCAATCGTCTGGCTTGACACGAAGACCTACATATGCGGCTTTTAAAACAAGCAAATCAAGGGGTATCTTTGATAATCCCAGACCACAACTATCTTCCGAAAATAAAAAAGTTTCAAATGTTATCACCTTGAAAAACCACAACTAAGATTACGTATAGTTAGACGTTTCAGTTAAATACTTTCAAATAATTAAGCACTTAATCATCGAGAATCAATTTAATTAAATAAACTAAGACGTTGTTTAACTTATAATATCGATCTCTTCCAATAATCCCTGTATTTCTTACATAAAAGGATTTTTGTTCGGTCTCTGAAACCTATTTCACTTCAAATAGAAATTTTTAAAAAGATTTAACAAACTAAACTGTTGTAGAAATAAATATCCCCAATATGAATATAAATCTAGAGTCAAAGAATTCATGTTTCATGTGTATTTTAAGTACATTAAAGCTTCGCGGATCCAGATTATTTTTTATTTTGGCGGTGCAATCCATACGGCAACTTTCAACGCATTCCATTTTCCGGTAGAGGAGCGAGGAACTCAAGTCTCGTGATCCAACGCTTAATTTAAATATTTTTGATTTCGTTGAGAGAAAAAAACGTTTCCATCTGTAAGTATAAAGATTATTCCTGAAATACGAATATTAACTCCTGCCTAAAAATATCAACAAAAATTAATTACGTTATATCAATTAAAAATAAATTATCTGATATGATATTGTGGGTTCAACAGAGTCAGAGCGAAAATTGATTTATATTTTTGATAAAGAGATGAAGTGCCAACTCCATTAAATAAACAAAGACAATTTGAAATATCACAATCTTGGTATCAAAGCATCTGCCCATTTTCGTATAACTTCATTTGGGACCGTGATTCTTATACGTTAACAAATAATATTTCAAAGAATTTAAAAGTAGTTGGGAGTGAAAATGTAATTGAGTGAATTTAAAGAGAAAGCGGCCTCCTAAAGTATTGCCTCTGACGCAGAAGATTTCCCTGATGAGGAGAAGGACTCAACTGAATCTGTATGAGAAACCCTATCAACAAAGAACCATTCAGTAGACCAGGAATCGTAAAGTCAAAATAAAAGTGCTTCTGAAAAAAATCATACCTTAACACCAACCCAGTATTGTGACGAAAAAAATATTATTTAATTTAAAACCAAAACGAGAATGTAAAGACAGTGGATATAAGCCTTTCCAATCATTAAGAAGCTCATTCAAAAAAATTGAGGATCAAAAAGAGAATTTAATCCTTATTTTATATCAGATTGTCCACAAGAAGCATAGAAGTGCGAAGACGAGAATCTAATTTGAGGGTGATGTGGACTTATCCAGCTATGCTTAACCTAAAAACTCTAAACTTTGTGAATATTCACGAAGTGGATCAGGTATTCAGAGTCGAGTTAGTTATTACTGTTTTAGTCAGATGCCAAAAATCTGTGTGATGCGTATGCTATAACATTAACATAGCATTTTGACCTGCTTACAGACTAATGGTTATCGTGGTTCATATAGAACTTTTAATATATTTTTGAGTTTTCGAAATCTTATCCCTCGCATCAGTGAGCTCAAAAGCCATAATTAAATTCATAAAACTCGTGCTCTTACACCTAATCTATGTCACTTAAATCTCCTTCTTCGAGAATGATAGACTCCCAAATAACATTTCTATGAGTCTTTCAGGCTCTTATTTATCTAGCTTGGTTTAATTTTTAACTTTAACGATTTTAAGTGGACTAGGTTATGATATACTTTGTGGATAGAAAGAATGTATGACCGTAATTCTTTCCCGTCGAAATAACCGTTGTTTATTTTTAAACGGGTTTTTGAGAGATTTCGGAAAATTAGCAAAAAATGGCTTCATTTATACCTCGTTTTAAGTGCGGTTTTACTTTAAAGCCAATTTAAAGGGTTTTCTTAACTCGTTTGAAAAATTAAAAAAACTAATTTGCTAAATTCACTCAATTAAAGTATTTTACAATGAAATTACAGTTCTATTGTTGATTTAACAATAACCGTCTTATTTTACCGCCTCCTTTAGGTTTCGAGAAACCACAACCTCAAAAAATAAGCTTTGAAATCAAGCATTTTTTGAAATATTTAATTTTGAACACAAGTGAGTGATATGGAGATGAACATCAAGTTTGATAAGCTAGCGTTCACTGTGATGAAAGGATTGTGGCCAATTAGTATCGATTTTAAGCAGTCCATTATTTATTGGTTAGAAAAGAAACCATGTGATATTTATAAAACTCTGTTAAAATTGATGAATAAGGTGAAGTTTGAGACCAGTTAATAATTTTATGTTTAAAAACCATCAATTATTTAATTGTTTCATTGGCCATGGGTATATTATTTAGTTTTCCATGAAAGAAGTACAATATAGTTGATTTTTCGAGTACGATGCTTTAAATCAACCACATTAATTGAAAATGTTTTACATTCCTTATTCATTTAAATTAAATATTTTTACGACATCGGCAATTGCATTTAAACACAAAAAAAATTTATAAAAATACAAAAAAGCTGAAAACTTTTGTTTTGTTTGTTTTTTCACATTGATTATGTATAATCATAATTTTATGTTATAAAAACCTGAATTAAGCTAATTATGTTTGCAGCCAATATCACGAAGATATCAGTTTATTCATACAATATCAGGGTCTAACCAGGGTTTTTTCTTTGGGAAAGCTTTTATTTGTGGACTTAGACATCTATAAATAGTTTAACTGTCAATAAAATTAAAGATTAAATGAATATATTGTCCCTAAAAGGGATAACTTGACAAAATAAACAACTGTTATTTTTTACGTCACTAAAAATATCACTCGTTATATGAGATAAAAGTTTTCACATGACAGTGGTAAAATATGTACCAGAATATCTTCATTTTTATTTTTATTTCGAAAAAGTTGATTCATGCAAGGTTAGATATTCTAATATGATGGTTTTCTCTCAGCCAAACCCTTAATCCACACAAATTTGAAAACGTGTACGTTCTGAATGTCGTTCTTGAAGCGAGTGAAGGATTTAAAAGCAAGAACATTAAAGTTATCAAAATTATATTTGACTACAGTTAAAATGCTTTATGATTCGGGTATTTTCCGTTTTCAACCTTTCCAAACATTGAAACATGAATAAATGAGAGGGGAAGAAAGTTCGAAACATGAGAGATTTCCTCCCAATACATAATTTAATTTATTTGTGGCTACTATCATGATTCTTGTGACGCTTTGTTAATATTTCCTCAGAATGGTTTAAGTAAAATATTGTAAAGTTAAAATGAAGTTGCTTTTTTTAAAAGAGGATTGATAACATTTTAGGATGAATAACACGATTCATATTCGAAATGTCAACCCTTGTATTTTTATTGACAAGATCTCTGTGTTATAAAGTTACCTGGATATGACGATTCTTGAAACAAACGATTTATATGTTGAACCTAGATCTGATTATTGAAGCAATAATGCTCTTATGTGGAATTCGACGTCATAAATCTCTGTAGAATATTATATTTGATGACATTCATCTTAATATCATATTCAATGCGAATAATGGATTAAATTTATTTACCAAGAGTTAGGTGGTTTATTCGCTATGCTATTAAAGTCAAAGGAGTGTAACTGAAAATTGGCCTAATTTTGTGATCCTAGTCGAGTACAGCAAGGCGTAAATGACAAAAATAAACATGAAAGCGTTGGAAGATTTATTTAAGTATATGAGCTAGTTTCCATCGTTCAAAAAATTTCTCTGTGATTTGACACGGTATTTAAGCAAGTAGGTGATGATATGCTCTCAAAAACTATTTTCCTGTTTCGAAAAATGAAGATTTAAACCGCTCTCTCAGAATCTTAATAAAACTATTTTATATATTAGTCATTTGTTTTTAACATTTAATTGACTTTTAAAAGCAGTGTTTTCTTTAGAAATCTTTTATATTAATATAACAAGTGCAACGAACATGGAAAAGACAACGTAGATTTTTAAGGCCAACTCGTTGATTCGTTTAGCATCATAAAATACGGGGCATCGATCACCTTTTGTTAGAACGCGCTATAAAGTGAGTCGCTAGCTTTTGAGGTTCATAGGTTTAAGAAATCTCGGTGCGAAAATGAACCAAAACTACTTTTTTGAAGTTCTCACAAATTAAAAGATTCCAAATGATGAGAGATATAAATTCTCTTCAATATTTTGCATGGCGCTGTGAGTCACTCTTTAAAAATAAAATATTTAAGTAAACGTTCTTTTTTGCATTCAGATATGTATGAAAAAATTTCATTTCTCTTATAATGAAGTCTTTTTCTCAATTTTTAGCATGATTTATAAAAATATTGGTCATGATACATAACGGTAAGTTTATAGCTGTCAAAATTATTTCATAAAACAATCGGCTGGTAAGGTTAAAAATTCAACTTTATGAAGAAACATGTTACAACTGTCAATATTTTCCTTTGTGACTTCTCAAAAAGACTTATCTTTTAACCTGAGTACAATCAGTGTGATATGTTGCCTTTTTATTTTAGAGTCTTGAAACTTTAGATCATATCAACGGTAGTTAACCGGGTCCCTTAGTACACTAGTTGCCTTGAAGTTTTCATGGTAGGTGGAAGAAGATTAAAAAAGTTTTCATTGTGCTTTAATATAATAACCGGTAATAATTTTAAGTTCAAGAAATTTTTTTATTTTTGCGAGTATGTTAAATTCACCTTACGTTTACCAAAACAAAACCGCTGAGTCGTGCAATAAAAGACCAATGAGCATCGCCCAATAGTAGCTCGTGGATCTCGCTCGCACGCCTCCAAATAAGCAAAGCTTGTCCCAAACGACAAAATTTACAAAAAACTACGAGAAGAGTGTAAAGTAAACGATCCACAGCTCATTAGCTTTTGGGTGTGGCACTGGTTGGTACGTGGTTAGATTTGAGAGTTAACACGTACCTATTTCTTTAAAAATAGAAATCTGCACTTGTTTATCAAAAAATAAAATACTCTCTTGACTATTTGCAAGATTATCCTAGAATGAGTTTCCTTAAATCTTCTTTCGTTCCTCAACAGTACCAATTTTGTCATTACGTATTCTCAAATAAGGGAACGAAACAATGTTGATTGCGAAAACATCTTTCTACAGAGCATAAAAATTTTGAGGATATACTAATTTAATAGTTATCTGGAAATACATATTGAAATTTCCCCATTTTCTAATATTCTTTGCATAGATTCATTGACAACACGTGTTAAAAAAGTTTGATTAATTGCTAATATCGATTTAAAATTAATTGAAAAAGATTGCAAAGCTTTCGTATTGAAGAAACTGTAATTATGTCCTCTCTACGAAATAATTTATTTCTACAGAATGCATCAGAATGGCAGCAACTCGAAGGTAGTTTGCTCACACACTGTACACAGTAAAGTCACGAATAAAGAAAAGGTAATCTAACTGAGAAAAAACTCAAGAGAATTCAGCACAAACCTCCATCTTACATGAAATTGGAAGAGCTACCATTTCAGATCACAAGAATTGATTGATGCTTTATTAACGCTGTTCTGATAAAAGAAAAAATCAAGTTGAGAAACGAGATTCGCAACAAACCCACTCATAACCATAAGTTTGTTGTCGATATTTAATATTTTTAAGAATATTTAAAATTAAAAAGCTCATGTGAATTATATTGTTAGGCATGCCATTCTGATTAAGGCACCATTAATTGTAGGTCACTACCATGGGTTTGATACGTTTTTGAAAGACAAAAGGCAAAATTATTTACGTATTCGTTGTGCGACGAAAATACAACATTACGAAGGAGAACAATCGAATACAAGCATCCATTCATCACAAACTCTAGAGATTGTAGTCTTAAACAGGATCAAACAAAATCCAAAAAAATGATTTTATGTTTTGAAGGTAATAAAATGAAACAAATATGTGTCAATGGTTCCGAATGATGTATTTTATTTTCCAAATAATTCAAAACTTCTGATTGGGTGAATTTACAGCTTCAAGGCGTTCAACAAGCTCGACTAGGATGCCAACGTATTGAATAATTATTTTCCGAAATACTTGGTCATTATCTTTAAGAATAATGTAAAGACAGGGGATATGAACAGCTTATGTTCACGCGAAAACTAACTTTAGCTGGACATGCTTAAATGATTTTAAAATTGTATATGTAGGAGTGAATTAAATTTTCTCACCGCGAATATTGAAGAAGCTAATTCAACTTTCTAAGAAGAAAATGAATAACTTTGCTGCGTCGAATAATACAAGCGTAAACTTGGGTGGTGGATGGAAAACCTGCGACAAAATAGTCTTCAGTCTATTGACGCCGTTCCCTACCTCAGATCATGTGGAATAAAGTTTAGAGCTGTCAACCATACAAAAGTTAAAAGAAACCGCCTGAATAGTTCCTAACATTTATGCCTTCGTTTATCCCTTACAAAATTTTAAACATGTCCAACTTTGAGCCTCGCAGAATCAGCCTTAGTGATCCCACTACTAATTCAATTAATTTAATGTAATTTAATCAGAAATCAGGCTTCTATGCGTTCGAAGAAATACCAAAGGATAGATTTAACCGTAAGTTATTTCATTAAATTTTAAGATGCTTAAATCGAGAGACAGTGCATTAAATTTTGACACTTATTATTATTATTACATGAATCAAATTACTTCACAACTTTATAGAGTCATCATAGTAAAGCCGGTGGGCGGTTTGAAAAGTATACCACTAACGGGATGCAAAGGTGAGCTCTTGGAATAAAAAGGTCAAGTGCTTCTGATTTAAACATTTATATAATACTTTCGAGCTTTTGAAAGTATCTAAAAAATCTTATGGAAAAAGATCGCCAACGTTTCAGATTTTAAAGCTTTTTGTCAATATTATTCAGAATTTTGAAATGGTCATAAATTATTTGTTATTTTTGCTTCATTTTAAATGGCTTATTTGTCTCGTACTTTTGATACGTTCTTTTCATCAATATTACATCTTGCATTCGAGAAAGGATAAAGTCATTTTTAATTTGGTATGATAGAAGAATCCATTAAAAATTGTACGATCCATAAAGGCGGATACAAAGAATATGATCATTTATATTCTTGCACGTTATCTTAAATTTCATTTGTGGTGAAGATTTAAATTTATCGGTTGCGGAGTATTCATATTTAAGGCGCTTTAATCAGGAATAATTGTTCAATTTAAATAACTAATAGTCTATTTGCTGAATTTTAGAATTACACTATAATTGATATTATGATCAAATTTTTTGTTCATATTTGTGATAAAATTTTTTCTTTTTCATTGCATCTTTGTAAATAGTAGTTTCGTAGGATATTAGAAATCAGTTAGCGTGTTAGCTGAGCGTATTGATTGCGGGCAGTAACTTGAATAAATGTTTTACCTCAGCCATTAACTCGGTTGTCTGATTAATAACAGAGAATTATTATTCTTTTCAGTTTTGATTTAGAATTTCTGAAGCAGTATCTATCAAGCATTTCCTATTGATAAGAGTTCAAGCGTGAGGTATATTGAGCATGCGCGTCACAATAGTTGTTTTACTGTATTTAAATGAATATAACATCAAGTTTTTTGATAAAATTGCTCAGCATCGCCGAAATAGTTGTAAAGAATCATTTAATCTGTCATCGTCTAAATATATTTCTGTTTGATACTGCATAATTTATGGCTACACACTATGATCCAAAAGATTTAGTATTAAACCATTTAATATTTTGAGAATTTCTGATGAAGCAAAACTCTCGATAAAAAATTAAATTTTATAGAATTTCAACGACATCTATATGTTAGAAAAACGTAAAGCCGATGAATGTTTTAATCTACAAGATAGTGACAATACAACTGAAGATTGTGTTGAATTGAAAAAGTTTCAAGGCCAGCCATTCAACAAACTAAAAACATCACATGAATAGAATCACAAAATAGACATCAACATGACATTATTTTGAAAGAAACTCATTCTATTTGTCAAGTTAGCTCAGAATCTCCAAAAAAATTAGTTTAAGAACGTGGAATGATTTTGAAAGTTGAAGTTCAGCAATTTTATCATTTTTCATAAAAAGAATCGGCCCACGTCTTCAAAACTTCAATCTCATACGTGAAAAATGTAATGATTTTTAAGGCGTACCAGTTTGAAGAAAGATTTTGTCAAACTATTTTAGGTCTGATGAATGTGGTTAAACTAAAAATAAAGTTGATCTAAATAATGGAAAACGAGGGAGTTGTCTACTCACCTAACACCCTTCCTACCCATAAGTCATTCAGCCGGCATGCATTTCACTGTCTTAAGAGACACGAAAAAACAGATAAAAAATCAAAATTATATTACTCGAGGAGCAATTCCTTTCTCGTCGTTAACGTCAGATAAGGCAAATTCATGATGTTTATCAAGTTGTTCAAGCGACCTTTGTTCCGATTCTTCGCTCTCATTCCAAAAACTCTCCTCGATTTCTTCTTCCGATAGATTGCTCGCACTCTTTAATTTAAAACTTAAAGCTACGTGTTCATTTTGCTCGTTATACGTCGTCGAAAAGAGGTGTTCGTTGATTTTTTCTTTCTCGAATACTTCCCATTTGTTTGTGTTTTTTCTAATTAAAATTGAGGGATTGTTGGCGTTAAAACAATTTTTGAACGTATCCGTACCAACTGAGTTCATACCATTCTCTAGAATATCTGTCAATTGTGGAAAACAAATAGGGTTTAAATGGATGGTATATTCAATAACATCTTGTGGTTTCGGCTGTTGAAACTGGTTTAGATTGTTTTGAAGTTGGCTATTACCGTGTGTTGCAACATCTGGCGCTATTTGAACTTCGTGGCTCCCTCCTGCGTCTGGTAAATCTAACCTGTTTGAAATTAAACTCTGTACATGTTTCAACACAAATTCCGCAGGATCTAGGGCATGTCTTAAGCATATAGTCGGTATATGCAGCGTCATGACAGAGTCCCATGTTTTTATATTCAATGCACTGCTCGTATATATCTTGGCATTCGTAAGTAATTTCTTTTAAATATATGAATTTACCTCTTTTGAAAGCGAAAGTAAATTCAATAAAAAACATGAAAATTACGACACGAAAATACATTTATTTTTTACATGGCTTTTCGGCAGGTAAATTAATTCATCAACAGTGATGAATAAGATATATGGCGATGATAAAGCAGAAAAACGTAACCATTAACTCTTATCTTATCAATGGTTCCTAAAATTAACTATCGAATTTAAATATTTTCAACTAATTATCTAAAAACCATCAGTCTTGCCTTATTTTAAAAGTATATTCTTTGCGTTATATCCTGTTGTTCCTTTCATTTTATTCAATAACAAATATTAAAATAACGGACATTTAAATTTAAGTATTTTAACCTTTTTTAAATTTAAGGTCTGAATTATAAAAAATTATAAGCTTGAAAGGAAGTAAATAATAAATACTTGGTTCTGGGTACAAACTCTCAAGTATAAACCGTGTTGTGTGCCTCTGAGACCTGAGATAATTTTATGAACGATTTTTCAATAATCTGATCTGTTTGTTTTAGATTTAAGAGGCCTTCTTAACAAAACTTTATTGTAACAATCCCAGATTATATCATAATCTACGATCATAAACGAGTACTTATATATAGACGGCATTGGCGCCGCCGCTGTTTGGAATGTTTTTGAATGTTCCCATCGCATAAATTTTAATTTTCTCAACGATGATCCTTTGAGTGATAATAATCTTTTTTTTCTTATGTGATGATTTCAAATGTAATCTCTGAATGGTCTAATCTATTACTTTAATCCATATTTTGGAGAGCTAAGTCACAACGTGTCTTGAGTATAGCCTATGTACTTGATTTACATATTGCTACTAATTTTAACTTTCAATGATTTTTTTATCTATACATTTGAATAAAAGTAATTTTTTCTTTCTCTTTCAAAAATTTCCCATAAATTGAATTCACAAGAATAAAAACGTTTGAGTTGATTGTGCTGAAGTGAAATTGATGATGAAAATTTATTGATACTGCTTCAAGATATACAATCTAGGAACACCGTAAAAACTTCCAGTTCAATCATTATTTATGAAAAATAATGACGGTTTAACTTTCACAAAAAGAAAATTTAAATCGTTGGTGAAGAAAACACGTAATTTGAACACAATTTACTGACACTGAATTCAAAAATTTTGAAAAAATAACCTCAATTATGCTAAATTTCATCGGAACGAGTGCAAATTCTTACTCTAGGGTTAATTTTACACCAAAAAGCAGAAATGCTATTGTATATATAAGGAAAATGTAATCTTGATCGTTTGATTTCTAATTTAGCATATATTTTAAGGTAATGCATCAAAATCGATTTACTTTTAAATCTTTATACGTTATACTCATGTTTATTAAATTTTATTTGCCATTAAGAATTTATCAATATAATAATAATATTATATTGATAACATTGACCGCGATAAGTTTAGAAAATAATAATTCCTAACTGTTGTAAACTACAATCAAAACATGGTCAACTCATAGAAGCCAATCGTTATATCAAAGCGAGGGAGTTTGTCGAGATGGTTGAAACAGCTAACGTTGAGAATCTAAATATATGTAAAAGTTACAGAGTTAACGAGGAAAAAGACAATGCGGTGGTTTAGGTTTTATCGTCAACGATCATAATAGGATGGTGAAATAAAAAACCGACATATGAGCGGAAAAATTCAAGCGCGTGCCTTAGTTATTTTAAGGAATACGTCCTTAATCATTGAGTATCAAGCGAGAGTAGTGGGTCGGTTCTTCATAAAATGGCAAACCCCCACAAGCAAGGGCACAAATATACAGTGGGCCAAGATAAAAAATTCAACGAACCAAATTCTCAAATTAGTCCCTTTAGGTCTCGTCTACCCATTGCACCTTCGAAGGTAAAAGCGTTAAAAATCCTAAGAGACAGAACTTGGTCAAATGGCGAACATAAAAGCGTATCTGAAATACCAGCAAAGCACGGACACTGAATTACGAAATAAATTAAATTGGCCCAACTAACAAAGAAAACCAGCCAGAATGAATTTATTTTAAACTAAAACAAAAATTCAATGAAAAGATGAAAAACCTGCAGACAGTGTGAATGTTTAAAGTGGGATAGTTGTGAAAGTAGAAAGCATTCAATAGTAAAAAGGGTGAAATAAATTTTGTCAGAGTGGATGCACAAACTTGTTAATGTGTTTAAGAACAGCCTTATTAATGTTTTACACGAATAAATGGTAACTAAAGTTATTCTTCGTGAAATCCTGAACTCTCCTCGATAGCTTTTATAAGTTTTCCTTTAAGTTCACTGTATGTTTCGTATGGAGGAAGATCGAGTCTGTTAAAGCATGTATGAGATCTAGGAAGATGTGTTATGTCCCCATTTCTCGATTGTAAATAACTGCCGTCCTTGGGAACCATATAGGTCTGCGAATCCTGTAACAGGTATATGACTTGTTCCTGTTGTGAATTGCATTAATTTGGCACGTCTTTCAGGTGTCATTTTGTCAACTAAAGTCCAAAACCATTTAATTTGAGGCGAATCGGGAGAATAACCTTTCTTATATAAGGTATGAAGTTTCCAATCTTCAAGGTCATACGACTGAATTCCGCATAACAACAGCTAAAATAAAAATGAAAAGATAACTTCGAGTTCTTTCTCATCAATAAAAGCCAACCAGGGAGAAGGTATCATTTCATAAAAAGCGGTTACGATTTCTTGAAACTGAGCCGACGTGTTATGTTTTAACAACCAATCAGTCATCAAAGAAATATATTCGCCTTTATTCGATTCAGTCACTTTGATATTTTTCCCCCCAGGGACCAGTTCCTTTTCCACGAGTACACCAAACTCATCGTATTCAGTTGAAAAATATAAATCCATACCAAGTTCTTCAATGGGATTTTCCCTACATAACGTTCAAAACAAACTTTATCCATATGAGTGAATTATACATCTCTTCATCGCGATGCTTAAGATCAAGAATAGAGGTGGTCCGTCCAAGAAGCTGTTTGAAAAAAGTGGAATCGAAGCAGCCGTCGATGAAAGCTTGATGGAATAAAGCCTATAATCTTAAAAATTTTGGATTGTACCATTCCTAAAAATCTCCCAACAAATTTAAAATAATGAAGATGATTGGGGTTTACAGACGATGTTGGATTTATTTGCAGGAGATAATCAGCATTTTCAGAAGCAGATTTAAAAAGACAGTACATCGGATTTTGCAACTCGCGTGAAATCGTAAAAAACCATTCACGTGAAACACCGCCATAGTCAAGACCCTCTTCATTCTCTATTGAAATAAACAATCGTGAATGCAACTGTAAAGGAGAGTGATTCATAATCAGAAGTATAACATGAGAATATAAACCTGCTCGACGGAATCTTCAAAAATATTCTCGCGAGTGACCCGCATTTTACAAGATCCAGAAATGATACTTGACTTAATATCAGCATAATATTCAAACTGTACACAACGCCCTAAAAATGATAAACTTTTCAGATGTATTTCCTCGTGCGTGGAAAAGAGAATACGTTCCATGACTATGATCAAAAATAGCTTACAGTAAATCCAATCCACTTCGAGGGTCTACTGTAAGCGACAATTTTTACCTCGATACGTAGTCTGACGAGTATTATGATCAACGAAATATGGAAGACCATCACTATTGGCCTTTATTTCCCATCCAGGTGGAAGAGGACTATTTTTGTTCACAATGTATCGGTATCTAGGATCCACCCAGGTTGTTGTTCGAGTATTATGATCAATAAAATATGTTCGATGCCTGACTGCATCAACTCTCGATTCTCATCTTAAAACACACCTACCCCATCCCTCAGGAAGAAACCCAAGAACTTGCTCTACCTTGCTATACATCTTGGCAGGTCTTGACGTGACAACATCACGATGTTCCTTCTTAAATCTATCAAAATACCCCAAGATCTTGAAAAAGAAATCGACTATTATAACTACGCCGACTATCACTCTGATTTTGCCAGTTTCTTTGAGTGGTTCCAGAAACTGTGGCACCTGCGGTTTCGTTAGGAGGATTCCACGTTGTTCTTTGTGTATTATGATCGACAAAAAACACGCGCCCTCTGCTATCTGTTCGACATTCCCAACTACATAAATTAAAATTGAAAACCCGGGAGGTAGAGGGCTGTGATTATAAGATAATTGTGTACTTATTATAGGAAGTATTTGATAATCCAGACCTATGAGAGTGGAGGAAACTTCTAATTCTAAGTAATAACTCATTTATAAACGGTTCGCTTCGATTCGTCTCGTTTGAAGTGGTATCCGTTGTTTCGTTCACTTGGTCCGCTAAAAATAAATTCATTCAATTCATGAAAATAGGTTTTAATTGAACTGGTTTTCTTAATAAAATCAAGAAGATTTATTCTCCTTAAAAATCACTGAAAAAGCAGAGTTCCGCATTCATGTAAAAATCCTGTTAACTAATTTACAAACTACTCAAAATTATTTGAAATAAAAAATCTGAAGGCAGATGATTGTTCAAGCATCAACTTTTTAACATTTAAATGAACACAAAATGCTGTTTGCCCGAAAAATAAAGTTGACTTAAACATACTGTCTAAAAAATTACTAATTTTATATCCGCTAAAGGCGATATAATGCTTCCAAAAAATGAATAATTGTTAATATATTTGAGTTATTCTTAAATACAAATTATTGTCAATCATCACACAATGAAAAAATAGATGATAAAAGGTGTCAAAATAATGAATAATTGATACACAGGAAAAATCAGGTGGCGCCGAAACTAAAAATATATGGTCAAAAATGTCATGTTTCGCACGTAGAAAAAAAGATTAATCTTGATAAAAGCATCACAGAGCAAGAATAGCTCAAACTTAATATTAAAAGTAATAAGACATAGAATTCTAATATACTTATGGGAATAGAAGGTTGTTGAACTGAAGGAGTATCACCATCACTTAAATAAAAGTTAATATCAAACAGAATTTCAACAGAATGACATATGTTATTGAAAATGAGCTCCAGCATGCAACTGAAGCAGCTAGCATAGTGCGTATTTTCAGAAACTAACTCAGTATTGATTTTAATGTCAGCTATCAATTAGTAAATTAAATACGAGTGAAGGTGTTTCTTGAATGATCAAGCAATGTTGGAATATTTATAGAAGAACGCCCAAGAAGATAAGTATCATCACTGTGAAACTTGTGATACAAGCGAAACAATATTTTGCTGTTTGGATTATATTCACTCTTAAAAGAGAATTATATTACAACATCTCAACGTAGTTAAAAACGATTGGGTTGGAAGAAGTTGGTAGTTCTCTGCTACGTTTTTCTGGATTTTCGTCAATTTGAATAGTAACATAAACGGAAGGCCGACCCCTGAAGAGAGCTAAAATTTATATCCAATGAAACATGTGAAGTTCATTTTTCGCTTGATTATTTTGGCGTTCACCACTTTACTTAATCAAATTTATGCTAACCATGACACTTAATTTGTGATCTCGAGCTTAAAATATAGAAAATATAAAAACCTCATAAATTTAAGATAAGATTAGTTTTCAAACAAGTGCGACATCGCACAACCGAATATTTCCGATGTGAAATAAATATAATTATTTTGCCCGTCGTTTTAATTGCTATTGAAACACAAAAAGGTAAAAAATAAGAACCAAACAAATTTTTGAAAGAAATCTACGATTTTCGGCATTTAAAGGAAAAATCAAAAATAAAGTTTTTACAAATTATTTATCTCTTTCAGTTCTTAATCCGCTTACGAGTTTCACTTCTTTTAATTTATTAATTTTTACCGATAAGAAAATGATTAATTTTAATTGGCTTAAATAATCCTGACTTTTCGTCATCTTATACCATTTCAATTCCATTGGGCTTTGTATAAGAATTACGACAAACTAAGTAAACATGTAGTAATCTACTGTAAATCTATTTATATGTAGGTTTATTTGAGTGAAGGTCTTTTACATTTTCATCGTAAATACCAAGTTAAAAAATTTGTATATTTCACAAATTCTAATAAAGCAAATAATAGCTATGATTTAGATAGTCTAGACTTTCTTAACTTTAAACAGAGCTATTCTGACTTTATCAGTAACGATTTTTAATTATCACATGATAGTCTCTAAATTTAACACGCATGCCTAATATGTTTAATATTCATGAGTGAATATATTTTTGCTCTATCTAAAATAATGGAGAAGAAATTCATAGGGGCTGATTTATCTTCTTTTATAAAATTGAATGAATTTTATTTTATTGAAATACTTAGATGTTTTTTAATTGGATTCTATTATTTTCTTATTCACCAATTCATGCCCTAAAAATGCGCCTATTTTAATTTTAATAACAACCTGTTAAATTTTTTCATTTTTTTCTAAGTTGAGAAAGTTGCCTTTTAAGCAGTCGAAAAACTATCGTTTTAAATTTGTGAGATTTTTCTAACTTTGGTGCAATTCATTTAAAATTTACTCGACTATTTTCGAAAGAGATTGTATTGAAATTTGGATGAGAAAAGTTATAGGCGTGGTTCATCCATAGATACGATAAGATTTATATTTAGACGCCAACCCATCCCAATTAAGTGGACACCGTAGTTGATTTCAGTATATATGGCTGAACGAATCAAAACTTAAATATATCCAAATCTATTTAATTTCGTCAACTATTTTTGCTGTTTATCAGTTTTATTTTATATTAAGCTAACCGATTCAAGAACGTGCATTTAAATATGAACTTCAACTCCCATTATCTCAGATATGGTGGTTTATCTGACATATTTTTTAAATTTTAGTGATATAAATTGAAAAATAAGTGGATGATGCATTTTCAGGATACAATATCATAAATTGAACTCACTCTTTTATAATCAATAGTATCCTAACATTTTATTTTCGGTTTATTTTCATGAGGCTAAAGTAATTATAGGTTAATGTAATCGTGAGAAGGTCGTGTATGGGGTTTTAACTTGTTAATCCTCTTAATTAACCATGAGGATTTAACAAGGCGTTTTACTGTATGAAACAGATTTACTATTTAACCCAAAACAACAACTTAGAATATGGTACTTTAGGCTTTCTTCAAGTAAAACAACCATTTTTGATATTTTAATGTTAAAAATGACTTAAATTCAAAATGCGCGTGCTCGTTTTTACATATTTTACAACTGATTTACTAGTTTTCTTTTTATTATAACCAGACAAGTCACGCGTCTTTTCATTTATGTAAGTTAATTTTTCGGTGAATAACGACATATTTTATGTATAACTTTTTGAGGATTAATTTAGATATTATGGGGAAAACTTCAACAAATTGTACTGTTTACAAAGAATAAGACAATATTTTAAGTAAATTGCACTATATTTTACAAAAATTTTATATTTTAATCCCCTTATTATGCAAATTTGTGAAATTGAATATTTGTTACCTGGGTGAAAAATTTAAAGTTTCAAATGGGGGTGAAACGCAAAATTTTCTTCAATAAACATCAAAAATAATTTTATCAATACTTTTTTGATAAGTGTCAGTTATTTTTGTCATGCGTCACTTCCATGGTAAGTGACGTGTAAATGACAAAGCATTCAAAGATTTATTTCGCCATTAATCATCCCTTAGTTCTATTTTGCGTGTTAGGGTATTTATTATGAAGTTAAAAGTAAATTTGAAACGTATCCATAGTAAACTCATTGATTATAACTCAATAGCCAACAAATCAATTGTCGATTCTCCTTATTTGTATATTTTTTGTTCTATATAAACTCACTATAATGAATAAATAGAGAAAGATCATCGTTTCTCTACATATTTGTTAAAAAATTACTATGATTACAATTTCAATTTCGTTCAATTCAAAATTGTTTAGTTGACATAAGGAGCAAAGATCTTGTATTATTTGCGCAAGCACTAAATAATAGCGGTTTAATGCTATAAAAACTCGACATATTATATGAAATAAAAATAATCTGAATCGATTCAGCCGTCAAAATTCTAAATCCTACTTTCAATGATAAATTAAGTTTACTGTTAAAAATGTTATTTACAACGGGCCTGCCATCTAAATGTTATTTTATTTTCAACTTTTAGAGGGTGAAATTAAAAAATAGAGGTGTTTAAATAAAACGAATTTTTTCTCGTGGCTTTTTAAGTGTATTAATTATTGACCATTTTAGCCTGCGCAGAAAGCGAGAGTTATTGATCAAAGAAATTACCCATATGATAATGTTTATGAAACAAAAATAAAGTCAAAATTTGTTTTCGTCTTCTCTCATACAGAATGATGGGAATATTGGAGCTATTAATTTTCCAAATGATTTTTAGGTTCATTGAGCTTTCGGCCAAATCCTTCATCCTCAGATCAAATAATATTTTTACAAATTTTAATTTCGAGATTATCATATTGTTAAGTTGCTCTTTTGAAAACTCCTTGATTAATTCTCCGTGTAAAATTGTTGCACTACCTATGATATTGTAAATGTTTCACTTTTACCATTTACGCTGACAGTGTTTTTTTCAATACTGAGCTGAAATTAGCTTTGGTGTAAAGGAACGTTGAAAAGAATAAATTTGTAAAGGTTAAAGTCGAAACAAAAACATGTGTATGTAAATCTTACAATTATTGTAAATGGGATTTTTCAACCTTGTTTATTTCTCATTTAATATATGTTAAAATTTTATGGAAATAAAGAAGAATTTATATTTGAGTTATAAAATGATTATTTTGAATTATTCATGCTTAAAAAACATAATTCTACTCACCGGAATGCTTAAGAAAGAATTATTTTTAAACGCGTGATTAATACTCGCTTAAATTAATCGGAATGCTTTTTAATTGGAGATATTAGAAAAAAAAGTTAACTCCTTGTTTTTCATGAAAATTATTGCTTTTTTTCTTTTATTATATTGAGTTAAATTTTTAAAAACTTAAATATTTATAATAAAACTGTGTGGTTTTACTCCAAAGGTGGTGGTTATTTTTAAATTAAACATTGACTCTTGAATTTTGTTAACGTTAGAACTCGCATTTTAAAATTCAGCCCTTAAAGATATCAAATTTGCCAAATATAACATAAAGCTCAGCGGTTAAATATTATAAAAATTTCTATTCATGATTAAAATGACAAAAACTCACAGTTGTAGTTTTTGGTATACTTCTTTAAAGTTCTAAATAATTCGTTGGCGTAAACCTCTAAAATTTACACTTTATTGCATAAATCGTGCTAACCCATTTGCTTATTTTTTGAGAATATCGTAAGAACCAGAAAACAATTGCTCATTGTGTTTAAGAAATCTCTCAACTCTTAACGATTTAATACTTTTCACATATTTTATTGGAGAATAATTTCAACTTAACTCGGTGCTCTTATTCTAGGGTTATCTATGAGGCCCAAATATGCATGTTAATTATATTTTGGGTCGATTTAAAGATCAAGATTTTCTTTAAAACTGGGCATCATATTCGTGAGAGCATGTGAATTGATGGGTCAAACCCTTAACCAGAGTATGATTTTAATAGGCCTGAGCGACCTAATATAATGCCAAGCGGTTCCTTTCCTTTTAAAGTGTAGTTTTCAAATATAAAGAATTTATCTCAACTTTTTAGTTATCTGTGTTCTTTGAAATAAACGCGATATTTAATCAATTGTTTCAGCGTATTTTTCACCATATGAAAAAGAAAACCTTTCATAAATTAATAACTGTTGATAAACTATAAGTAGGCGATCTAAAAGTCAACATTCTGGAGATGTTTCTACGAATTATCTACAAAGTGCGCAATAGACGAAAACTGTAAGTTATAAATATGACTCATCTTTGCTGAACTTTCGAGTTTATGTTAAACATAAAGTAAGCACAAAATATTAATTTTTAGAACTGACGCATTATACATAAAACATAAAATATGATATTAAGAGTATACTCGCAATCCAAGTATTAAAAGTTATCTCCAGAGAATGTTTAAAAAGAAATAACAACAGTGATTTACGTTAAAATACAAAAATATTTGAAAATATATATTTTGAACACTGCTAATATTAAAGTGATATGTTTTGGGGTTTTGTTGAGATTGATAGTTGGCTTGTATCGACCTTAATGATATGTGAAAATGTGGCCCAAACTAGCTGGAAATAGCTGTGAGAAACCAGTTAAAGATGACTGAGCAAAAATCTGGCATTGATTTAAACTTTTTAAATCTATTGTTTCTTTTTTATAAATAAACAGTCATAAATGTTCACACTCACGCTGACAAACATCGTAACTACCTTAAATGTTTATGAAAACTATTATTCGTTGAAGTTTTTCATTCACTTCATAGAATCATATTACATGTTACTGAATAACAGTATATATGTATAAGTATCTGCACAAACGCTTTGACGAAAATGACTACATTACAAATATCGAATTTCCTTATTTTTTTGAGAAAAAATCGGTAATTATGACTGAGAATACCTCCCATTCGACTCCGATTATTAAACTACTTGTATTTTTAATTTTAAATCTGACTTGAATATAGATATTACTTTTTACGCACATGACTATTCTCTTAGATGCACGAAACTAAAACATTGATGAAATTGAGCGTTTCAATCTTCTTAGTAAGAGAATGTATACTTTTGATTTTACCTTAAAATTTTTAACTTTAAAAATTTGATCTATTTTTAAATACGTTCGTTCATGTAGGAGTTTGATCATTAGGTATTGATTGGTATGTCCTCTTGAATGGATAGAAGTACATATGTTAAAATTAGCCACAATCAAAATAATTCAATATGTTAGGAGGATTTTCATGGTATATACAAAGACCCTTACTCTGCTCTATACGGACACTAGCTTCCATAAAACGAGAATTTCCCCCTCCTCTCATAAGAAAATAATTTGTTCAAAAATGTTATGCACATAGAAAGGAAAGTCAAAACGGAAACGAGAAAGTAATTCTTAATCATTCTGAGTTTTCATCACTTTGTAATGGAAAAAAATTGATATAATTTGAATTTAATTATCTCATTCACATTAACTTAAAAAACATGATCCCATGACATGAATATAGTTCATAAGAGAAGAATGAAAACCCCTTTATTTCATACAAAATTTAAGACTAAGTTGAAAATATAAACAACGCTAAAATCTTTGACACCGATTTTGAACTTACGATCAATTTAAAATATTTCAACATAGGTTGTCAAATTCGCTTTTATTTATGGTTACAACACATTATGAACGACTGTTTTCATATATAAACAAAGAATTAGAGTAAGTAGGGAGATTACTGCACCATGTATATTTCTCAAAGTTTTCATCCTTTGAGTTTGTAAACATACCAAACTAGCAAGTTCTAAACAGCAAAAATATTTCATCCAATAATCGTCAGTGGCCCTATCGTTTTTGATTTTTCCATAAGATTTGGATTATACGCCCTGAACACCTTTAAAAATAAATATATTTCCCAAAGACATATTACTTTCTCTTAGCCAGCTAGTTTATGAAGATGCGAAAGGAATAATTCCATTGCTTTTATGCGGATCATACTACTACCCTTATATAGTATGTGAAGTCTTAAAATACTTAACAGAACTGACGATCATTAAGTTGAGCAGATTAGAGAATCACAGAAAATTTAAGATTAAAAATTTTTTCCAACTACGGTATCATGCAATCAATAATGCTTTCCTTTTTCTTTTTCGTCACCATAAACTTGAGGTTTATTCCTTGGATTGAATGCCAAAATAGTCATATAGAAGATCAAGAATCGTTTAATATTTAATAATAAAAAGAACTACTAACCACACCTTCTACAGAAGATTTGAAATGGCTGTTTCTAATTTTAAATACGACTACAAATCATTAGGTTCATATTATCATTCAAATTCAAGATATTACAACATGTAAAAATTCCATTACAAGTTGTAACCTTACCACGTTTGTCCAATACAATCATGTTACTGAGCGAAGAGAAATTTCTATGAGAGAGGAACACGATGACGATATTGGAATCCATCTCTTCCATGTTGAGGTTTGGAAAGAACCACAAAATGTTAAGTCTGTATTCTCGGTATATATTTTCATGGCATAACACCAGAAAGACAATAACCTCACCATACTTATTATTTTACACTCCAGTGATAATTCTGAACAGAGAACTCTTTTGAATAAAACATACATCGATATCATAACTCTAGACTCAGAACCAGAAGCCAAAATTTGGATAGATTATTCAGCTGAAACGAATATTTTTAGACAATACAATTCTGTAGGAACATTCGGAATCTATGTGAGGTAGATTATGTCAACGATTGAATAGCTACAGATGCAAAGGACACATCGGCTACAATTGTGAGTTCCCGTGTTATTTTCCTGGGAAAAATGTTGAATGTGACTTCGACACGGGAAATGTAACCTGCGTTGATCCCAGAAAAAAAAATCCGCCTGAATGTAGCGAAGGTATTGTATTTTTTGGTTTGTATAGACTTTACGTGTAGTTTGAATGAGACGTCTCAGTGTCAAAATGGGGGAACATGTGTTAAGGTGGGAAGTTAATTAAAACGAGTTTATCAACGACTTATTTTGTTGCGAATGTAAAGCTGGCTATCTTGGATCGTCTTGTGAAATCAGCACATTCTGCCAAGAACCTTGTGATCCAAATTATGGCAGATGCAATGGAATAAACACCTGCGAATGTTTGGTTCCCTATAAAGGCGGTAGGTACTGCAATGAATCACAATGTAACTCAAGTAGCAACTATCCATGTCAGAACGGAGGTATTTTTAAAAATAATGCAGGAATATGCAATGTGATTGAGAATGAATTATTCTGTGAATGTGATCCTTCCAATTTTTCGGGAAGATTTTGTCAGTACAGTTGCGATCCAAGATGTGTTCACGGAATCTGTACGTCTTTCAACGTAATATTTGTTGTTTTAAAATTTAAAGGAAACCTACCAATTCTGTAGTTGTGAGTATGGCTACTCGGGGCTCGATTGTTCAGTGAAATGTAGCCAAGTCACATTCATTCATAGTTATTGATGCAAAATTAGGAGTTTACCTCGAAACATTTGGAGATTACAACATGGAGTTGATATATCTCACGTCACTCGTTGCATTCTTGACACTCATCACCGTTTCCGTGTTTGGATTCTTAATAAAAAGGCTAAATTTAATGTCGAAAAAGACATGTATTTTCAGATATTGTGATCTAGATTCGGTTAATCTGATAAACAAGGAGAAATTGAAAGTCGAGCTACTTTAGAAAGCTCGAAAAAACCTACCATAAAACATCACAATAAACACTTAATATAAGTCTTGATGATACAAATTTTGATATAATCGTCTTCTTCGATTCGCATGGTGGTGTCTCAAACAACTGTGACCACACATTTTCTAGAACGAAGAAAATGTCAAGGAACACCCAGAAAGTCCAACTGTGATGTGGTAAAAGCACGCATATTTTGTTTGCTATGATGCTTTCTGGGTCTTTGAAGGAGGTATAAGATAAACAATGTCAAGTGTACCTCTGAGAGTAATGTCAAGAGACCGTTGAGAAATAATTCGTTTCTAAGCAGGAAAAATTCCATTGCATCATTCTCAAAGTAAGCTTCACTCTAAAGGATCAATAACTGGAGAGGAAATATATGCCTTTCTTAAATGTGATTAACCTGTTACCACAAATCAAATTATGACCTTCTGATTGACTCGTTAGAGATGACTCGCTTTAGCTGGAATTTTTGTTCAACCTAGACGTGTTTGAAAACTGAAGTCTGACGACCAAAAATAAAAAGCAAAATATTTCGAGGAAGCTTCCTCATATCCCAGATTTCTGTTTAAAAGCTTCTGCTTCACCTTAACGACTTGGCTACAGTCTGGGTTGAGAGTTATGCTTCCAAAATGAACTTAAATTCACTGGTAAATGCCATGATAAGAGCTACAGATCCTGAAATTTGATAACTGTTGGAAGAAAATCACGTTCCCAATTTTCATACATTTTAAGCCATCCTATCATAAGGTGATATTGATGAAAGAGTTTTGCTCATTTTAGTCAAATCGTTCCTGAGGCATTTATAAGTATTTTTAAATGCCGAGGGTTATAACGAAAATGCTTGTTCGTATGTTAAGAATAAAGCCAAACCTATCTGTTTTATGTGCAAAATATTAAGGTTAAAAACGATGCTCTTGTTTTTTGCATTCAAGAGGATTTGAATTATCTTTCGAAGTACAATGAAAAAACTTTGTTTCATGGTCAAAGTCATATTTTTTGATTCTCGAATTTAAACACAGGTGAGAACGTTAAAACTTTAAATATTTCATCGGATAATTATCAATGATTTGTGAATTTTAAGCGTAACCCTCTCGATTTATAAGCCTACATCTTATCAAATACAGATGGGTATAAACATACATTCCTTTGAGAGGGACTCGAGAGATTGATCAAAAAATAGTTTTGGATTTTGAAGGACAAATTATATTATGAAATCGAGCGTACAAAATTTAGTTAACAAACAGGTAAAGTAAAAGATACCAACAAGAACGGTAGCATAAGCTTGAATATTATTAGGGGCTCATTAGTACCCCATATCACAATGCATTCGTAAAAAAGTGAATGCGTATTTTATGAAGTAGCCTTAAATCTCACAATTTAAAAGGGCCAGTGAGTGATAATAACTGAATCATCAGTGATTTAGTGATATTTAAAAACGCACAAATTGATCCTAAACAATCCTTTAAATTTGGCTTCAAATAACTGTTTCTTATCAAATTAAAAATATTTTGATAGAAACATAAAATTATGGCATTTAGTTTTTAAAAGTTGTAAAAACATGTCTATTATCGCATGCGTATTTCTCATTTAACTGATCATGTGCGCACTTTTAATAAGAATTTCGTACCAAAATTAGATTATTGTTCTGGATGAACGATTCATATTATGATATTTTATCGTTGAATAGGCAAAAAAGATATTCATTCTACATTTGCCAGTGCAAAAAAGTTCAGACTGACTCTAGAATTGATGATGCGGCAAAATTTGGGAGGTGCTTCGCACCCTATCTGGTTTAGATTCATATGGACAGTGGTGCATGCAGGAGTTTAAATCCTGACAAGCCATAAATACAGATCTAACCAAGATTATATTACAAAAACTCACTGTTGTATCCCCACACGATATTCACTCTTCTTATTCTACGTACAGATCATCGCCTTTTCTCTTCATCACTTATGAAGGATAAACAGGAAAATAAGTGAACAATTTCATACTTCAAAATCACGACATTTGATAAAAGCTACCATTAGAATAGCCACGGTATTTTTTTAAAAATGAACTAAAAGTCTTGAAACAACGAAGTTTCATCAAACAGTGTAGAATTTGAGCTCTATCAGTTAAATATTATCATAATAAAATATTTAACACGCTAATCAACAACAAAAACCACGCTTACTTGAAAGCACCTTTTGTTCTTACTGATTTGAAGACCAATTGGAGTTCAATGCCTGCCAAAGGCGTCAAATTTTATGAAAACAATATTCCTAATATTTTATTCCCAAAAAGTTTTAGAAAATAAAAAAAGAACAACTATCATAGAGTCGCGCAAAGCAACCAACGCTCACTTATGTTTGGTCGAAATTAGTGTAGATTTTGTCTTAATTTAACCTGTAGCAAAATTTTAGGTATGGATGAATTTATTTATCTCTCAATGATTCATAGATCTTTGTAACAAGTGAATTTCAGTGAATATTTGTTCAATTTTGACCTCAATTAACAAGTTTAGAGCATGGCGTCTCAAAAACAAAGAGTACCGATTCTGGAAACAGATTTTGTGAGAAAGTAATTATGCGTAAATCTTACAACGAATGTTTCTTGCTATATATTTCATATTTTGAACAGTTATTTCTTTCTAAGGTTCTCCGTCGATGCAATATAGACCTTAAAAAACCATAACAGCATTTTTGGTTCCACGAACGGAAGTATATGTTTAAATAATGAAAATAAAAGAAGACACTCACTTGGTAATACTTCAAAGGTTAAACTAAAAGATTGAACAATGTATCGAATAAATAGATTAAACAAGAGTTATTTCAACATCATCCTTTCACTTTGAGCAAAAGCGTAAAGAGGACTTTGTCAAGGAAAAACGAAATAGAAATAAACAACACATTAAAGATGAAGCATCCACCCTCATTGAATCTATGCAAAGTTCAAGTATGAAAAAGACTTAGAGAACTTAAAAAGAAAAAGCTCTGTAGCACTTAGATGGTCATAAAAACATGATAATGTGAATTTAAACATGCTTAAACACAAGAATGAGAATGAACTGAAATGGTTGACATTTTTTTTTGATTTTAGATATATTTTAATTTCCTTGTATCTCACTTATAACCATTCACAATAGCAACATTCATTTTCATTCAATAACTTACAATATGCTCACAAAAGATAAAGGAGTGAAGTTTGTATTTGTATCGAATAATTAGAAAATTCAAAAAAAGTAGTTCAAAGGAATAATGTTTAATAAGGAAATATAATCATAGTTGCATAAAATCCATATATTATAATAAATGGATACAGCAAAAGAAAATACTGTCCAATGTTTGGATTCAAAGTTGAAACCATGTTAGTAGCTGCGAAGCTTGACCACGTGCTAAAAATAAAGCCGACGATAGACAACTCCTTTGTAAAACTTAAATTGTGAAAACAAGATACGTCAGCGTGAATATAAACGATAGAAACGCCGCTATGACCATAGGCAATAACCCATAACCAATTATACTCAAAACGCATATATATGACAAAGGAATATTCATTAGATTAAGAACAGACCACATAAAAAATGAACTTGATGCTGTCAACCCGTATATTGCACCAAAACCATTCAATTTACCTGACTATACATAAAGGAACAATCATACCAATAATAAAAAAATTCCAAATATTATAAAATAAACCAAAGGACCAGCAAGATCTGAATCTAACAACGTATCGGGATCAATCCTAATGAAGGGATTTACAACACTTAGCGTCTAAATTTTATTCAAAAACCTTACTCTTTTGCCAATGCTGTAAAAATTTATTCCCAACTCTAAAAATTAAAACAAAAAATTAATGTGAAATAACTAAAAGCTAAAAGATGAAAAAATAGGCCATTAATCCGATTCACGTCGGGTATAATTTATTGATTTAACTTTTTCATGTCAAACCTGACATTAATGGCTCTTCGTCCTCATCAAATGTATTTTTTTCATAAGGATTATAGGGTTGATTTTCATCCCCAGCATTTATAGCCCAATTTTGCTGTTGTCCATAAGGATCTGTCTGTTGCTTTGTGTAAAATTCCTGAAACTCTGGTTGATAAAACTTTTGATCAGGTTGGAAAGTTCGATGATGGGGGTTATCATAGAATTGCATTTTACTCTAACCTTGGCGGCTCGGCTAACAGACATTAAAGATAATCTTCTCTACGCATATTTAAATGAATTTTAATAAACAGGTCAGTTTTTTGATTACTTAATTTATAAATCTATAAAATGCTTATATTTGATCATTCTAAACATGTCTTATTAAACGTTTAAAATGTTACGGAAAAGTGTAAATGTCATTTTATCTAATCTATACCAGCCAGATGTACGAGTTTTTAGTTAGAATAAGGTTTTTAAGTATCTAAGGTCGCGAGACAAAAATTGTTCCTTTATTGCGATCACATACGTTCATAAAAATTAAAAAATGATCAGATTTCAGACATTATTTTGAAGTAATAAAAAAAATGTTGGTTTTTCATAAACTATTGGGATATTCTTAGTCTGTAAAATAACTAGAATGCGATTGCTTCAGTTTTTACAGGCAACAAATGAAGGATATTTCTCTTTAATGGTAAAATCACAATGAATCAACCCTCCCTTTCATATAAAAATGGCAAACTTTGAACTCAAGAGTCTTGATATTACTTTTTTATTGCCTATTTTTGAGTGCGGTAATTTTAATGAAAAAATGTCTTTTGTGTTTGTTCATGCGTATGTTGCTTCTACATAAACTTATAGCAAAGTCAAACCATAAAAATTTCGACGAGATTTAAAACGTTACGGATCTTTATAATTAAAATACATTTGATCATAAACAGAATATAACGATTATTAGAGTTGGTTGCCAGTCCAGTGTTTTTCAGGAGCAAAAAGTGAATGTCTGAAATGCGTAAATTTCCAAATTTTCATCCTACTTCATAAGGCCGTTTAGCGTTTGTAGTAGTGTAAATCATTTCAGATCAAAATATTTTGTCATGTGTAATGAACAAAGTGATAAAGGTTGTCCTAAATACTATTCATGAGAGTTAAAGTGTTCACGGGTTGCATGTTTTAATTTTGGAAGCTCAAAAATACTTAAGTGCAGCACCAAAAACACAAGTCTTATCGGTTACAGGAGAATAGTTAGTTATGTAACCACCAAGTAGTGTGTTGTAAGTAAGCTTCTTTGACACAGATTCACGTTTAATTTACCAATTTTATTGTTGTTTATTTTTCATTTTTGTTCGCATGAGCACGAAAAGATAATAAAATTATACTTTTATACATCTCGAATCATGAAAAAGGGAAATTAAGGTGAACCAATATAACCAAACACTTCAATTTTATTCGCTTTTTTATCGTATTATAGACAAAAAACAAATATTGCAACTTGTATGTTGTCGCGTTTATGTTTAGTCTAGGAAGAGGGAAGTAATTGGTTCCTTCGCCAGTAATATAGGAGACAACGTCCTGTTTGGAAATTAAGCACGTCTTCTGCCCTCCTAAAAATGAATTAAGCGCTCGACTCGGCTTAATCAGAAAGAGGTTGTTATGCCTCAGGAGACCATTCTGAAATGACTCTGACTTTTTGAATAAAATCCCTGTATCAAGTCTTGGCCATGGTAAACCAGGTTCCTGGTCTCCCAATGCACCTATCAATTGTGGATAAGACACGTGCTGAGACAGGGTTGGAGAATTCATGGTGATTTTATCTTTAAGGACGGCTTCCTTAAGTGTCTTTATTTATGTTGGAACCAAAGTTGACTTCGGCTCCAGTAAAATAACTCGCATACTCTCGCTAGAGCCAGGCATGAATATTTCTTTTTTATCCCTCCAGACTACAGAACGCCCCAAATTGATGTCAATAATTTTGAAACCTGTCTGCTGCTCTCTTTGATTGGTTAGTGGGATTCAGATTTAGCTTAGAGTGGTAACTTCAGTGACACCTGGGCGTTGATAAGGGACGAGTTTGAAGAGTCTCGTTCTGGCGGAGGAGCAAAGGATCGGAAGCGTTAAAGGCGTTCTGCTATGGTTTTACCAATTTTGGCGCGGTAATCGACTTCACTTTGGATAAAACTTATATTTTTCCTGATTGCAGAAATTTCCTTGGCTCGGCAATCGATTGCCTGCTTTGTTGAACAATTAGATTTGTTGGTAGTGCCGCTTACTTTCGCGATGGTTGCAGCAATGACTCTTGCACTCTCCTTAGGCACCCTCCATTTAGCAGATAGAAACTATTCAGATCGCTGATGAAAATATTTGCAGCGGGTAGGATAGGAGACAGGAATAGAGGTGAAACCTTCCGTTGATGGATTTCTCATTGACGTTCGATAAGCTGGCAAAAAGATTGGTCAAGAAAGAGAGTTTAGTCTTCACAAAGTCCTCTGTCCCTTCTGGTAAAACGAGATTTCTCGTTAAGATGTGGTTGGTAGAGGTTCAAGGAACAATATAGGAGTAATCACATGAACGGAGTTCGATTTAAGAATATTTCTCTCTTAATTATTTTGTTCTTGCGCAGTTCTGACAGGCATCGCCTGGATGTAAAACGGAGGAGCCTGGAAGGTTTCGGAACAAGGAATTTTCGGTTGACCTTAGAGATCCGATCCCTAACACGTTGAAATGTGATAGAAGGGTCTGCTCTTACCAGGATATACGATACATGTTGGTATAATTGTTCTAACACAGATAGGTGGCGACTAGGTGAGCCAGTAATCGGGTAAATGGGGGTTGGCAATGAAAAGTTTTCGTCATACGAGAAATTGCGAAGGTACTCGGGAGTGAAATCGACAAATGACAGGTCAAGAAGTTGGCTATTCGTCGGTATTTGGAAGCTCAACGAATCTTGACGACTCTGAGAAACAACTATCCCTTTCGGAGATAACGTCGACTCTACAAGTTTGTCAGCATCGCCTTCAGATTGAGTTTGGTGTGCTTAAAATAGTTCAATCAACTCATTCGAAGATACTTGACGGCTGCTATACGTATACCCGTTTTCAAAAATCAAGGAACGTATGGTTTACACGACGTTTCAATATAAAATACACAACATACTGATTTACCAATTAAGCATTCTCAGAAAATAGTTCATCTAAATTTTTATTCCATTTTAAAGGGTTTTGTAGTCAACATTGCACATCTGAGCCATCAATATTGCGCACCAATAATTTATAATTTTGCAACATTATAAAAATTTATCAGAGGGAAAATATGATTTTGTTATCAGATGGGACATTCGTATCAAAAAAATTGAAAAATGAATCATGAGGTAATGTTTGAAAAGGCAAATAGTTTTAAATAACTTATCGGTAGCAATGATATTATTATTAAATTCTGCATTTTAAATTCCCTACCTCATATTTGAGTTTAACGGACGAAGCATCACCAAAATAAATGGACAGACATTAAGGAAGTTGGGGTAATGAAGAGACACTTCGAGCGGCTGGGAATGCATAAAAATGAGCCGTGGTGAGAAACCCGCCACTAATATAGATCCAAGTAGCATCTACTTATCCATACCCCACAAGACCTATTAGATTTGCCCTTACAATGAGTGAAAGAAATTAAACTTCGAATGACATGGGAAACCTGGTTGTGTAGAAAGTTAACAGATAAGAGAAGGCCTCGAGGTATGTATTGGGGCTTTTAAATATTCCGGAAAATACTGTCAGACAAATCTTAAAGTGTTTAAATGTGTTGTGATCATTTGAAATAAGGAACTAAGAGGGGGTAAAAAATGAAAGCTCAATAAGTCCATTAATGATACTATTAATTTCCTGATAAACGACAACACATCCTTTCGCCGAAGTTTCACATCATTTGGAATGTGTTCTTCATCCTGCCACAGCGTGGAAATGGCTGAAAAAATTGAATCACTCCTGAAAGATAACCAAGCCTATTCCAGAAAGAAGAAAGCGTACAATACGCGCGACAGTACAAATAATTTACTCCCCTCTGAAGTATTCTGACATTACTTATATCGAAGAATCCTCGTTTAATCTTCACATCATGAAAAAACATTCGTGATCAAGACTTGAAACTACATACAATAAAGTGATTACGAATTCAAGTCGAAGAAATGTACGAATAATCATTGCAATTTATCGCATTACTATTATTTCATCCAACGCAATAATTCACTCAGGAGTCAATCGCTTAAAGTTTATAAATTTTCCGTTGAATCTTCCCTAATTTTGAAATGATGCAAGATATGCTTTAAAAATGAGCAACGTGCGATTACACCATGTTGATGAGGATTCATGGACTCTTATCCGTATGAAACTAAATTCCTTCCAAGATGCGACTCATTACCGAATCCTTGCGAAGAGGTATTCTCCAAGTTAAAGAACAGTATCAAAAGAGAAGGAATAACGAATAGAACAAATGATCTGTTGACTAGGATGCAGGATTCGTGTTCTGCTATATCAAAACAAAATTTATCGAATTATACGTCGCACTGATTCACTTTTCAATAACATCCTGAATAAGAGAGATAGACAGAGATTAAACCTTCTTTCTATCTTTAGTCACTCTTTTAATCTTATTAACTTGTAATTTTGCAAAATAAATTATTTTAATTATTGGTGCGCAATATTGGCGACAAGAGCCGATGGGTTTAGAATGGAAATGACCAAATTAGTGTTTGAAACGAATGATCTAATTTGTTTTCAAGTTATAAATTCGTTTTGTTGATGAAAGATCTCTAATGTTTCAATGTTTCTTTGACAATGATAATTTATGTTAGATAGTTTGGATTAGACCTGTTGTTTTGTGGGAAATCAATATTTTTATCATTATAAAATTACATGTAAACTCAAAAGTATAAAAGAAATGAGTTAAAAACATCAGGAGAATTATATAAACTTAAAATCATCTTTGATCGGTATAACTCACAAGAAAATCAAGATGGTGAGGAATGGGGGAATGTTTTATGGAATAAACGGCATCGTAACAAAATAATGGAGTTCATTTTTGGAATTTTTATGGTACTGTTTTAGCGATCGTTAACTATCCACAAATACGAAGCAAAAATAATCAAATATGATCTTACCAGCCAAAAATTTCATGATCTTTTAATTAACATACATTAAAAACTCTTACATCCATCAGAAATACTATCCAAACTTAAAAAAATATAAACATAGAAATTGACCCGGTATATCACAAAATTACACTGTATTGTTTTATCAGATTTTTAAGAAACTGTCCTCTCCAGTTATTTAAAAATGATGTTAGTTCTTCGTACCATTGATTCTGTGATAATCTATTTCAAAGTAGAGCTTGCGCAATTGATAACCATTCGTTTAGGTTAAAATTAAACTAATACTAACTTTTCTGTGAAATCTTAATATTAAAAGTTTTTTCAGCATTCCAATTTTATTGAAAAATATGATCTTCGTTTTTACTTTCGTAAATCAAATTGCCAATGTGATTGATTACACCATTGTCGTTATAGTCAGCTGCAGAAAAGCGAGTTTCTATTGACACTTAAAAGATATATTTGCAAGACACAGATGGTGATACTCGTATAAATAAAATTATCACCTACTTGTGATGAGCGTCTTATTAGTTTTTCTTGATAAAAGAGTTAATCGCCTTGTTATACAACCCATCTGCTTAGATTCCGATATAATAATTCTTTCTTATTCTGATGTTTTCATAGAAAAGATTGTGGGACGGGAGAAGAGACAAAGATTTATTCGTGTTAAATTCCGAAAATAAATATAAAATCTATGAAAATCAACAACAAACTATTATCATGTGTAAATTAAAACATTATTATGCTGATATATTTCTTTTACATCTTAAAATCAATTGACTATTTATCTCGAATAAGAAACAACAAATTTTGTCTTCCTTTCCACTATTGCGAACGACAATTATTGTTTGGCTCACTAATATTACTTTTTATTTGAAAGTACGGAATACAATTAGAATATATTCGACGAAAAAACTTGTCATCTATTAAGCTAACAATACGATTTTACTCAAATTGCATACGTGCTACGACCTTTATCAATGTAATATGAAGCTTTTTAGAACACATCAAACGGTTTAAAATAATTTCCAAAAATCAAAATCATAACCAGACACTAACATGATCTTCTATCTTGTTAACACTTTTTTAGCCTAACTCGCATAATTATCTATCGTTTTCACAATGTATTCAAATCTCTGATAATATCCCGCTTTTAACGTTGATAGATTTAAGAAAATCACCAACTGAGTTCTATAAATACATGAACTGATCAGAATGGGGAGTTTTAAATCAACGGATTAGTTTCTACTGCAAGTTAATCCCATTTGTTCCAAAACACACTTTTATCGCTTTAAATACACAGTAATCTGATTGGTTATAAAGATTAACTTTGTAGAAAATGATCACTTTCAGATCACAAAACTCGTATTTTTCAACGGCGAAAAGGAGCCGATACGACAGCTATATTGGTCGGCGCAAGCGCCATAGTTTTGACGAAATATCTCGATTTCCTTCGAAACTCGCCCGATTACTTTGATGGTGGAACCATATAAAATGCAGCCTTGTGATACCATAAAAACATTTTTGTCTTCTCCTGTATTAATATTATTAATTTGAGGCGTATAAAATATACTTGAAGTTCATTTCTGATTTGTGCGAGGCTGTCAAAGGAAAAGTTCTAGATAAAAGTCAGGATGTTCCATCTGTAAAATGAAATATAAACATAGAATCATCTTAAATTAGTTAAAATTTTAGATGAATTGGATGAATTTGTTGGTCAATGTCCCTTGAAAGAACGAACACTTAGCCGCTTTGGAAATATGGCTTTCAAAGATTGGTATCAGAGGATTCAAAATGTAAATAAGAATGATCATTAG
Organism: Neodontobutis hainanensis; assembly: GCA_024349245.1. Taxonomy (NCBI): domain Eukaryota; kingdom Metazoa; phylum Chordata; class Actinopteri; order Gobiiformes; family Odontobutidae; genus Neodontobutis; species Neodontobutis hainanensis. Next base: position 81,738 of record JALDNG010000368.1, on the reverse strand, counting down.
AATGCGGAATCATATATCATAAGCTTGTCTGAGAATTTCGATCCTGATACGCGAGAATTGTTGGTTAGCTATTTGAAAGGTTTACCAATTATAACGTTTAGATTCTTTTGGTAACTCGACTAGAATTGACTACGGAAGTGGTAATTTCTTCTATGAACATAGGTCATGAGGGAGCATTCGCATTTTTGCTCTGCTCTTTACATGCGCTAAACTTTTTTAAAAAGGAAGAAATGAACTTTACCGTCTTAGTCGTTTTTAAAAGGTAATTAACTCTGTTAAAAGAAATATAATCTCAAAGTTAATTAAAACACTTTAAAAATCCAGAATTTCGTTTATCTTTTAGATATCTTGATTTAGTAAGAAATGTTCAGAGAACGTTCACCCTAGAGCCAGCCGGATCGCATGGCTCATGGGGGTTGGATGATTTCCAATTTCTTCCCTATATATTGGGTGCTTCTCAATTGATAGATCGTATAAAGGAACTGTAATTTTAGCTAATTCGTCCTTTCAACCTCATGATATGTTGAACAAAGACATATGTCATAAAAATAAAAACGAATACCTATTTTTTGGATGTATTGATTTTATCCACCAAGTATGATTCCATCGCGATTAGATTAAAAAAGGTCCATTTTGTGAGCATTCAAGCATACTTTATTCGGCTAGCCAGGCTGTTTCTTGGACAAAGGTATTTCAAGGTCTCAATAAGATGTATGTAACTGAAGTAGTTCATTTTTTGAATTTAGTTCCTCTCGAAATATCCCATTATTCAGCATTTTTGGTTTGGAAACGTGATGCCTTTATATCCCGATGTAGCGAAAACATAAAATTCTTGGCATATAGTTTGTGTTGAACTGATTTTTAAAAAATAAATTGCATGTCTGTTTTTTACGGTTTAAATATCATATTTATGAAATTTAAACCGCCTCCCCTCGAATCAATCATTAAAAGTTCCGTATGTTAAATTTTCCGTTCAATACATTCAGAAGTGTGATTTTCACTTCTAATAAAAAACTATTGATGCTTTAAAACAGCATGAACCTTAGAGTTAACAATAATTCAGAATCTCAAAATCTTTTGTGTTTATTTATAATAAAGTTGTCGTTCAACTTGAATTTAACGTTAAATTGATTATTTAAAATAGTCAAAATTGGGGAAGAAATTTCATTTCCCTTCTGAAATTTCCAACTCATGCATTAGGATCTGTGTGATTCTCGAGGCTGCGTAGAACGAGATGAATAAATTACCATACCATTTATCGTAGGCGGTAGCTTTTAAAAGATTTAATATTAAATTAACTTGTGTTCTCGAGAAATGTTGAGTATGCTTAATAATCTACTGCTGAAACACATGTTGTACATCCTATAAACAAGAAAATATCAAAAACGTGCAAATAGTCGTTATAAGTTTGAAATTTGTCTCACAGCCTTCGGTGGGTTTTTTGATAAGCAGACCTAAGGCGTAAAATTATATAGTTATTTGGTTCTTTTAAAATAAAGATACATTGTAAATAATTCGAATATTGGTTAAGTCTTAATTAGTTATAATAAATCCACTACCCAAAAGTTTGTGATTTTTTGGATATTTTTATCTTCTCTTAAAGAGGCCAAATTCTCAATAAAATTACATCAAAGGCAAGTAAAAATTTTAAATCTCTCTTGCTCTTAATGATTCAGAATAGAAAATTGATAATCAATGGCTTAATAAAATAATCGTTTGACTTCGTTAAAGGTTCGTGACAATAATTTTTTTATTTTCTGAGTGAAAGGCATAGGCCGCCTTTTCTACTCCAATCGTAAGGAAAAAATTGAAATACTCAAAGGCAATCTAATTCTATCTATTTTTTGCATTGAAAAACTAATGCGATGTCGGCTAATTTTGATCATATAAAGCTTAAAGCATTTTAAAACTTAGGGAATACATATCTAAAAATTTAGCATTTTTATTTCAAGAAATGAATGTTATAATTACTTTTAGTTTTGTACAAAAAACACTCATGAACTACATAATGGTCTTAATTGAAGGCATTTTCGTCAAATATCTCAGCAATCCGTACAACTGAGTAACTTACTGTGAAAATATATAGTGGCGCACACGTTAGTTTTTATATTTTCAATAAGTCTTTCACAGCTCAAAAAATTATTCCGACGCATTACAATTATGAACCAGTATAGAAGGGAGTATATAATTTAAAATAACTTGGATTATGTAGGCCTGTCACCCCTTATCTTGAGCTTACATCGTTTTATATCTCAACGCTTATAGATTTTAGAATATTTTATGTTAGGAGTTATTTTATCTGATTGATGAAATGAAGTTTTAAAAATTATCTTTGATTCGCACCACAAGGGAACTTTTATAACTCGCATTGAATCGAGTAGAATGCGCCGCAAAATTGTGGCTATTAGTTTATCTAAAGCCTCAAGACTAAATATGTTTGAGGCATAAAAATTTCACCACTCGCCAATGCAAAAAAGTAAAATTTTATTTTTTTGCAGACAGATAACGAGTAATATTTTGAACTATTTTGATTTTTAATTTCCGTCTTCATGTAAAACTTAATTCTAATCTTGATAAAACTTTTGGGCGCGCTATTCTGTTTTTTTGAAAATAGCATGTAAAATTAGAGGAACTTGTTTGACACAAGAATTATAACATATATATGACCGTCGGAATCTTGAATAAATCGTTCTTCATAGTTTTCTGATGTGAGTGTCGTAAGTATAAAAAATGGTCAATAATACCTTGGGTATGCACTTTGATTTATAAATAATACACGACACCATACCATCGGTAAATAAAATTAAGAGTCGAGTTTACGCGATAAACGTAATCCTATCGTTTGTAGATATTATTTATTTTGTAACCACTCATGTTAATTGGTCACGTTCGGCATTCAAGTCAACTCTTTATATGAAGGTGAACGTTTACAAAATTCAGCAAAACCGCCTGGCTGTTGCCAGGGGTGATGATTTTTCAAAATATAGTTGAAGAAAAGTAGGCTTTAATAGATAAATAACGTACCTTTAACACTTTTGACTGTTTTCTTTGATATTTGACGATCGAAATTTGTTTAACGATTCAATAAATATTGATAAATATATTTGAACTATTTCATATTAAGTTGTTGTAAAAGAAATAAAACAAAAAACATTTTAACTTTAGTAAGTTTTTGTTATTAACATGAATATTTGTTTTTCTTTAAATCAAACAACACGAAAACTGTATTCTTTTCAACCTAATTATCAAACACGTAAATATTCCGGGAACAAAATGTTCCATTCTCATTTACAACATTTTCTTCCCCTAAAACTTTTTATTTTGCAAGAATGCAGATAAATTTTAGAATCCAGAGCCCGAACGGCTTTTAACACCATATCCGTCATCGGTTAAGAGGTGTTTATGGAAATAAAATTTTAAACAGCTTGACAATATACGTTCTTAGCGTTTATTCAAATGGCTTCATCAAGCTCTCAAGGTAAATTAAAAGTTCATCACGCGAGAGGTGTTTTACTTTCAAATAGATGTAGGAACGAAATATGAATGCACGAGGAGCCAACCCATACACCCATACCTTTAAATAGTTCAATTTTTGAAACGTTGTTATAACCTGAGAAACTTTTTTGAGTAAATATGTAACATCAAGTAGTTGGCAAAACCCAGATATTTGCAAATCTTTCAGATGAATAAAAAAATGTTATATTTTACATTGATAAAGTTTTTTACCTTTAAAAAATAGGTTCAAACGTTAACTCATACAAATATGTTGTGAATATAATATTATGCTCATCTCCGCGCATAATAAACAAACCAATTTCATCGCGAGATAAATAACTATTTTGTTTCCTATTTGGCATCGTTCATTTTTAAAAATACATCAGGATGAGTCCACAAAGTCTACATTTATCAGAATATGAATGTTTTGGTGATTTTAAATATCCGTTAATATACATGTTAAACCTCGTGTGATTGGAGACGCTTTCTGAATAGCACACAATGCCATCAAGAGAGCAGGTATCAAAACAACGAAAATGAGTATTCTATGGACAATTTGTGCGTATTCGTTAACCCGTTTTTTTCGTACTTCCTTAAATTATACTCTTTCTTTATATATCAAGAAGCACACCGTGCATAAGAGGTCATAGTTAAAGTGCTTTATACCAATTATTTTTTAATAGCTATTGTTAATCGTAACAGTTGCAACGGCATAAATAAGAAGAATTTCCTCTTAACTCGTTAAAAGCTAAAAAGTTCTACTATGTCGAAAAAATCGATTATTTGATGAAATAAATAATAAAATTGATGTAGGTAGAGTTTTCAGGAGTATGGATATCTCTTTACTCAGTTTGCGTTGCACAATGATGAATATAGCAATGGATTGCTGTTTTTTATTAACAATGCAATCAACTTTCTCTGGGGAATCTTTAAAATATCTACCAAATTCACATGGTTCACGATGGACGGGTGCCATTCTGACAAACAAAAGAGGGTGTTTTTCTTGAATCGATCATTTTTATGTTTAAACCTTGTTGTCGCGAGCTCATTGATTTTCTAAAGAATATGAATCTCAACTAAAAATGAATGCGAATTTTGTATATCATCTATAAAATAATGATTTCACCGAAAATCACAACATGAGCAATACTCTGGTAAAATTTAAAAATGTGCATTGCTCTCAATTAAATAATTTCCTTCCGAAACTGAATAAAGTTGGTTTCTTAAGTCGTCGAGATCAAAAAAACTCCCAGTTAAATAATTCATGAGACTTCAGGACTTTTCAACGAGAAAAGTTGCTGTATCGCTTAAAGTATTGTTTCAGAAAAACATTTTAAAATTTTCCTGAACACAATCAAAAGTTTTTGGATTTAAAATCACTCCATCTATATTAAGTATTTCGAATATATTTTTCGTGTTACAAATAAATTTTCTCTATAATATGATAAATACTTATATTTCAAACACTTCTGGTATATAGAATAGTAATTTTCACTCGCTTGCACCAGCCTTTAAAAATACATTCTAACTTCCCATTTTAGAATTTAAAATCGTAGTTACAATTAAAAGTAACCATTTTTGATCAAAACGAATTACTATTCCTTGTGCGATTCAATATAAACTTTTCATAATTTTTAAATAATCCAAACAGTAAATTTATGCGCACATATTTACAGTGAAGCTTCCTGTAATACATGTGCTATAATTTCATTATTTTGGCAACTCTCCACAAATATAACACCTTTTCAAACTAATATTTTTATTCATACTAGGTGGTTAAATATATTAGTACGAATATCGAACATATAGTTCAAAAGATAAATTTGTTCATTCATCAGGCAACATCCATTCACTAGTAAGATAGGCTCAAGGGGTCCGTAAACAACTTTATACTTCCTAATCAGTAGACGAGCCATCGATTATTTTCAATTTTAACGTTTTGAATAATTTAATAATTCTTTTATTCTAACTGCTATAAGTATGTTTATTCTTCCATATATAATTGTTTATAAACAAATAGTATGTGCTTTTTTATATTTTGAAGAATAAGTATTCCAAAACAGTGATATTATAAAATACTTGTTTTTGTATTTATGCGATTTCCTTTGAAATTTTTATCAAAAAACAATTTATGCTCCAGTGACCTCCTCTTGATCAAAGTTAATTGTGTCTTTTTCTTCAAATTAGCTAGCATCTCGCATATCCATAGAATTCCTTCATTTAATAAATTGCAGGATTCATGCTGAAACCTAAATTTCATTCATTTTAGTTCAGATAGTTGCATGTTTTTACTGTCGATATTTTAACATTAAAAAAAATAATTGAAAATCTATGTGAATAATTTTGCAAAATTTCACTCCATGTTTTACTTTTTGAATTTGCATAAAAGATCTCGTGCAAATGAAGGATTGTAAATCTGACACTATTTCTGATTTTTCAGATATTAGTTTCTTTTTTATCTCGATATTTTTAACGGTATCGTCTCAAATTAAATCTAAGACTGCAAACCTTTTATTTTTCATTATTTTGATTTCAGGAGAAATCATCTTAAACTATGGAATCGAAAACCCGAGTCCAAAATTTGGCAGCTTTTTATGGATGCCAATTCTGTATACTTTTTCAATGGCAGCAATCATCATATTTGGTTTAGTTTCAAGATCACTTAAGCAAGTAAGGATATTTAAAATCGTACCTTAATATGATATTAGTAGTTTGTCATAATTTCGATGTGTGTTTTTATTGCTAAAGTTATAGGAATCGCGTCATTGATTTTGCTTTTCACCAACGTTTGAATTTCAAACAATTTAGACGTCGAAAACAGTTGCTTATTTACTTGATAGAAATTTTAAAAATTATGAAAATTTCACAGAGAACAAGATGATTCAAAGTTACATGGAAGAAAAAGTTTGCTATTATCATGATCCACAGCTTCAATGTTGTGGTGTTAACTGGCCTTATGATTACCTTGCATTCAAAGAGTATAATTGTGATTCGGGCATTTGTGGTGTACCAGTGACATGCTGTCGAAATTATATCATGGAACCAAATTGTAATGTTGATGTTTTGGATCGAAAAGTAACGTTTAATCACTTTTAGAAAACGAGCATTTTTATTCAAACGTCAAAAATTTTCACCGAAGGATGTGCAAGATCACTCACAATTTATTTATCTGATATAAATACAAGACTATTTTGTTTTCTCGTTCTTTGTATAGATTTAGGTTTAGAGGTAATAATGATGCGATGAGTATAAGCTGATTCTTTTAGGGCTCTCATTGTTTATATGGAAGGACAAACCCTTGACACAAAAGTGAATATCAGTATTCTATCTAATTTTATTGTCTTTGAGATCATTCTTCAAACAAAATTTTTGGAAAGGGTATATTTAAATTATAAAAATTTGTACTTTTTATGTTTTGACCTGATACAAATGTAATTATGTGGAACATCTGAAAAGATATTAAATTTTTAGTTGTCATTTTAATCGGAAAATTATGATGGTCTTAAAGATAGCAGAGAGATTTCCGACATTGTTTTTAACTTTGAATTTAAGTAGAAAAATATTTTATCATTGTTATCAGATTTTTCCAAAAACGATTTTTGTCTAAGATATTCAACTTTTAATGAAGTTACTTTCATACAAAAAGTTTTCGAGAGTACTTTATACCTACATAAATTACGCATTAAATATATTTAGAAATCGTAAATTAGCCAGCGTTAGAATGATAAATGAAATCATAAATAAGAATTAATTCCTTGAAACAAAGACAGAAATATGCCGTTTAAAAATATTATCGAGTAAAACGCCTACCAAAGATCACAAATAATTAAATTCTCGCATGCAACCAAAAATAATTAAGTTTGCAAATCCAACTTTCAATCATAAAAATTTTTGGCTTGAATGGTAAATTTCTCACTTGCGAACAACAGGTGCAAGCACCTTTATGAACATACATTTGAAGGTTTGAAAAAATAGATTTCAAAGTTAAAAATAATGACTGAAAATTTCTACACTTTGGATGTAAACATCGAATATTGTTTATGTTTAAACGTTGTACATTAACTAACAAAAGTGATGACAGTTTTAACTTTGATTAGGTACCAGAAACATTCAGCAGGTGAAATAAATGAATAAACAAAGAATTTCAAAGATAGTATTATTAATTTATTTTTCTTTCACAAAAATATCACATCAAAATATATATTTTCCTGCTTTATTTGAAAAATATAAATATATTTCGTTCAATTTAGGCTTAAACCCAAATTCTTACTTTTCATGGATTAAAGATGAGAGAATTGTTGTTCAGTTTTATATAAATGATTCAACACTTTATGGTCGTGCGGGATACTCGGAAAACATACTTAACTACTGTACGTTATTGAAAATAAACACGAATATTTTTGACGATAGATGCTCCCTGGGTAACGAAGTCATCTCTCTAAATGAAAAATATTCCATTATTTCGATTGATTGTATCAAATACTCGTTTATTCTCTCGGTTGAATTTGATAGCAGTTGCGAAAAACATAAAGGTAATTATAACTTGACACAATTCAGAACAAAAAAATATTGGAACTTATAGGCTGATTCTTACATTTGCAAACTATAAAAAATCAAAAATTTTATCCCTTTCCCATTTTGCAAACAAAACACACATAATTGTGTCTGCTTGGGTTAAAAGAGAAACCAAAATTGGAATAATGAATATTCCTATTGAAAATTTTGATGGCTACAATTCGGAGTCTCTTTATTTTAGTTGGTTTGACATTAAAGACAACTTCGACTTTAAATTAAAGGAAATTGTTGATGTTAAACTTTCTTACAAACATATTCTTATTTCTATCAGTGATGGATGTTTGTATTGGTGCGACCCAAACGATTTCACCAGCATAGAAACTAAAAATACATCATCGTGTTCTTCAGAGGAAAAACTGAGATTTGGAACTATCACAGTGTCTAAATCTGGGAAAAGAGCCTTACAAGTTAAGAGCTTTAGAGACGGAGTGATTTCAAAACAGGGAACCACAGCTATTGCAACATATATAATTGAGTTTATTGTTTGGAATTTTGTGATTGAAAAAGATGAAACCAAGTGGAAAACGTGTGGAGTTATCACAATATCAGATGTAGTGTTCGTCTTTTCTCAATCATATGATAATTATCAAAGCTATAATCCGTGTAAAATTGATAAGTATGGAAACTTGCTATCTTGTCTTATTTTAGGAGAGCCTTATATCTTTGATATTCACGACTGTAACTCCGCTCATCCAATATCCTCGTTCGGCATTTCCTCCAATAGACTGGGTTATTCCATAAACCGATTTGATTTTTTAGGGGAAGAGTTGTTTTTCTATGAAATCATACAAAACCTTGACGTTCAAAAGTCAAATGCAGCCAAAGGGTTTATATTTGATGTCAAACAAGAACTACAGCCTACTCTAATAGCTTCACAGGTTGTGTTTCCCACACTGGCAACTGCAATTACTCCTGCGGAATCTTTTATTTTGGTAAATCACTACAATGAAGAAATATACTACTTTACCCATTCAGGAAGAATATTTTTTAGCAAATCGATGAATAACAAATTTGAAATCCAATTAAATTATCGTCATGACTTAAGTTTTTACATATCCGATATTTTGCGCACGTCAAACAATTCATATTCACTATCAACACCACATAGTCACAACTTTGAGCACCCTTTTGCTTTTTTTTCGCCTAGATTGAGCAAACTCGTGTACCTTTCGTACTATCCATCGTTATCGGGAACATTTGTTGCTTCGGCAGTCAGCGTAGCAGAGATAAATCAAACCAACAGCCTTCCAAAATCGATAATGCATATTGGAGGCGATCACTCATTGATACAATGTGGTATCAGTCTGAATGAAGATTTGTTGATTTTAGTTTATGAATCGATGGCCGAAAGTTATTTTGATGTAAAGGTGACACTTATAGATAAAATGCCAAGCTATTCATTAGGAACAGATTTCATCTTGGCTCAAAATGAGATACCGGGTATCTGGCTCACACAACACTTCTTGACAAAAGAAACGACAAGAGCCTGGGTTTTTCCCTTTCTTGAAAATAACAATTTTTTCTTAGCTTCACATGTTTTGGACAATACGTCAACCATAATCAATGAATATAGCTTAAACAAAGATTTAACCTTACACATTGAAAAAAGTGTTTTCATTCCATTGTGCATTGCAATTACGAATATCAATGACTACACCAACTGGATTTCTATCATACTATGCGCCGAACAGAATTTTAAAAACCAAACCTACAAAACCTACTCGTTGATAACGACGAACATTTCCAGCTCGATGGAACTTATTTGTCGACACAAGATTGAACATAATTTTATTGTTATGAAAACCAACAGCGAAGACTTACCAAGTGTAAATATTCCATTATTCGATTATGATCCTAGTTCCCAACGGTTGATAGTAGCATTCGATATTCATATATTTTCGTATTCGATTAAAACGTGCCCATTTTCAAGACTTTATCATTATAAAAACCATCACGTTGTATCTTCCGTGGCTATGTTAACAATTAATCTATTCAAAACCAAATTTACGATTTCCCTCCTCTCGTATTTGCAGAGGTTAGATGCTCTTAGCGATTGCACGAATGGATTTGGTTTAGACAATCGAAAAAATGAAAATAATTGGTTTTGCGTGAGATGCAGTCCTGGAACCTTTGGTTTAGGGTGTCAACTCTGCACCCCCGGATTTTACTGCCAAGGGTATAGTCAGCTTCAGCCGACTGGACCGTGTCCAGAAGGTTATTATTGTCTCGAGGGAACATCATTTGGGTTTAAACCATATTTAGACAAAGTAGATGGAAGTGTTTCTTCGCTTCCAAATCTATGTCCTCCTGGGAGCTACTGTCCTGCAGGTACAGCCACTTTTCTCGAAGACGATCTAAAACACAATAACCCAAAACCTTGCTTGGAAGGTTACTACTGCCCGGCTGGCTCAGTGAAACCAACACAAAAGCAATGCCCCAACAACTCAATATCTCCCGGAGGATCTAAAACTTTAACTGATTGTGTTTGTCGTGAGGGATTCTACGGAGATACTGTCAAGTCAAGTGTTTGCAACAAGTGTCTGTCAAATGGGATATGCTCTCAAAAAAAAGACAACAGAACCAAAACTCAGAATCGCATGGAGATACCCACTGGTTACTGGCCCAATGTTCCAAACAATACCATAGAGCTGTTAAAATGTGATATCTCGCTTACGGGGTAAGTTATCATTTATAATTTAAGTCAAACCTCGTGCCTTGGGGGTTTCTGTTTTTTGACATGTTTTAAAAACCCGCCTCAAACTAATTCAAGCGAAACCACGCCAATCTGTATAACGACGTGCACAAACGTTTGTGCGAGCGGCCATCGAAACCGACTCTGTTCTGAATGTGAGGATTTTTACTTTAAACACGAATCTTCACCGTGCAAACAGTGTAAACTAATTGCTGAACAAAAAATGGTTCTCTTCTTACTCTCAGTTGTTGGTTTTACTCTTATTTGTTTTTATTTCTTGAGAAAGTTCAAATTTCTTCCATATCTTGGATTTGGAGCAGTTTTAGAAGAAAAAATTAAAAACTCTTTCCTCTCCAGTGATCTAGTGCTTGAAATCATAATGGCAATAACTCTCCTTATGGCTGGCATCTCGTCGACAACCTCTCTATTATTAATATTTTTTACAGTTTTAATTGTATACATTCAACAATTAAAATCCCCGCCTTACACAAAAAATATATTTATTTTTTATATTCAAACATTAGAGGTATTTTTGAATTTATGTATCAGGCATTGACGAGCGGGAAATTTATCTGGCCTGAGAATTTAAAAAAATTAATATCATTTTTGGACATGATGTATAGCCCATTTCCCAGTCTAAGCTGTTTACCAAATATATTTACAGGAAAAAATTTAGGATGGTACGGGAACAATATAATTTTCTTCCTCATGCCGGTATTATTAGGATTTGTGATGGCGTCACTTTTGGCAGTTCACTATAAATTAACCAAAAGCTATACTTACAACCGATCTTACAATATTTGATGCTGATGTCAGTCCTTCAGTTCCCTCTTGGCAGTCTCGCTCTAAGTGTATTGGCATGTGAATACGACAAAGTTACAAAATCCTATTACATGACATCACAACCATGGTTGAAATGCCATGTGACTTCTCCAATGCAAATAATGGGCTTACTTGGTGTGTTAGTTTATTTGTTGGGAATACCAATTATCTTACACTTTTGGTACTGGAATAGTACACTTTTAGGCGACCTCAAAAAACAAATTGGAGAATTAATTTTACCTGCTGGAAGTCGGGAAGATTATATATTTCTCATATTTGTAACGACGCGTGGAATAGTAATCGCTCTTGTGGTTTCGGTCATACCATCATCTTGGAACATCTCTGGTATAATTATATTTGTGATCCTTGGGGTGAATATTATAATTGTTCTTGATCGTAAGCCGTATAAACAACAAAAGAGCTACCCTTATCCATGTGAAAATTTTGAATCATACACATTTAACACTGTATCAGGAGAAGCACTTGAGGTTTCGTCAATTTTTGTCATCTTAACATCAACTCTTTTATTAGACACGAAATCCGATTTGATTGAACTACCAGTTACATCGATGTTAGTAAGCAGTTTAAATTTATTGTACACCTTTTACTTTCTATTTGGTGTGATTTTCGCACAAAGGATTGTTGACACGTATTTTTATCAAAAGGTATTATTTTTAAAAAACAAATTTTTACGATAGATTTATTCAAATTATTTATTTGTAATTTTTGTGAACCATAATAACGACTTGTTAAACTTAGAAGCCGTGTTCTTTGTGTTTCTTTTTGATTTTTTCTTTTGCAGTTTGGCATTTAATCTCATTCTTCATGGAAAGGGCAATAATTTTGATTTTTGTTCGACCAAAAACGTATTTTATCAATGCCTTAACATCGGGCCAGTCTAGACCATCAACTCCATATCCCAAACGAGGAATAAATATGTATTTCTCCTTTTTTCTTAACAAGCGTATCAATAGCCTCTTCAGGCAGGTTAGAAGTGCAGAGTAAGAAGAACGTTCCCACCAATTATTTCTCGATATCTTAGTCTTAAAAAAGAGTCACCATGCAGTAAACAGTGCGTTGATCATATGGAACATTTATAACTTTCCCATTTTCAATATCTAAGTCAAAACCAATTAACAACTATCATTTATAAGGGATTTCCTCAATATTTATTCTTTAAAACACTCTGATTTTTGAATTTGCTAAGAGAATGAAGATTATTCGGTCGACGAGTCAACGAGGTAAAAAATACAAAAATAACAAAAAATATTTTTATGAGTTAGGATTGAAATATTTCGTTTCATGACGATGTTTTTATAGAACCGAAGTATTTTGGGAATTTTTAGAGACACGACAATAAAAATCGCCTTTGATGAAACGAAGAAACCTAAATTTTGTCGGCTGTTATAAATATGGCTTGTGGAAGATTTTTCTTTTGCATGAAAAGTTTCTTAATATTAACTAAACGTTCCAAAATAACTGAAAGTGGTGAGGATCGGATTCAGCACGACCCAAATTTCAAAACATATCAACTGGTTGATCAAGATGGAGAGACTGACAAGTTTAAAGTTAAGCAAAGATCCCACGTTCAAAAGTAAAATATTATTTTATTTTGAAGAAATTGATCATCCCGTGAGGAAAAAATTTGAAAAATAATTTGGGTTTTAAACAGTGTAAAGTTTTAAGTTAAAAATTGGAAGAACTGTGTTATTGTTGACAGATTGAAATTAACTGAATCATCGAAACAGCTTTTTCAATGTATAATCGACTCACGTAAATATTCGTTTATAATTTTATATTTTGTAAGTTTGACCGTGGGTTACAATAGAATTTGGTCTGTTGATGAAGAGGCACGGACTAGGTCAGCTATAACGAACAAAAGATTGTTCAAAATTAAACATTAACATGCTAAGAATTCATCTGCACGCGTTTTATCAGAAACCCTATTGATTTGTGTTTCCCAGAAACAATATATGAATCAACATCTTAACAGAAAGAATTGAACACTTTCATTCTTATGAGTGTCGAAATCTTGAAAATTGTTGCGAAAATTTGGTTGGTGGCTTAACAACTATCCTCTCAAAAAAGTGAACAATGTGTGGATGTTTTTTCTTTTTTATTAAAATAAAAAAGCATGAGAAATCAGGAATTTAAACAAATATCAATATGACTCGATTTAAGAAAACGAATGTTGCTGAGATTATTTTCACTTATGTGTCGCACAATTAAACCCCATAAAATTCAATGAGGAATATTTAAAAATAATACTTTTCTGAAAATAAATTGGGTTTATTTTGGATTTTATGAATGGAATAACAGAATTGAGATTTTATTTAAGACACTTGAAAAGACGGTAAAATCTCAAAAAATAAAGACGAATTATTTTCACTTTTTAAATTTATGCTGTAAATTTAAAATTTTGAAGACATGAATATCTTTAAGCTTGTAAAACAAACATATTTATGTATTTATGTTAAAAGTTAAGCAAACTTTTCGAGTTAATAATTTTAAAATATCAGAATTAACCCAAAAGAGCTTTCAATACACATTTATATTTTAGAGAATCTTTATATACTTGATTTAGTAAGGGTAGGCAAAAGGTTTAGCTGTTTTGCCAATTTTGACTCCATTTCGGTTGACATAGAAAGATCTGAACTGAATAAAGATGCGATAGAGCCATATTTTGTACATTCAATTAAATCGTTGATATTTCCAGGTATTTCATACTGCGTAAAGATAAAACCTTACCAAGTTGTAGTGCTTCCTTTTATTAACGGCCTTAATAGCCTGAGGAATTGATTTAACTAATTTATGTACTTGTGATACTTTTAGGAAATACGTTTCCTATTTTTAAATTTTAGAAATACCTGGAGCCTTAACAAATGTATTTAAATCCGAGTCTAAACAATCGATCATATCGATTCCTTTCACGAACGGCCTTCTTATAGTGTAAGGGAACATCTCTGGATTTTAAAACTGATCAAACTCAATGCCATTTTGTGATTGTGGCTAGCTCCATCCACATACTCCATGAATTTTTTCATCTGTCGGCGTTCTTGTCAAATTTATACAAAATACCATCAGATTTCAGATATACTGGGACTTTAGACTCTGGCGTTACTATATTTGATAAATTCATGAACCTGGAAAGTACTTCCGAAATATGTATTTTGGACCCCTCATTTATAATTATAAATCTTTGTTGTGGGTTATCAATTATAATGGCCAATTTATGTTACTTCAGGTTATTATTATTTAACACCACGCTTGCGCGACCGACTTATATTAAACGATCACCTTGAACTTTACATTTCTCAATGAATTGATAAACTGAAAGTTAATTGTAATTTTACTTTTACTTGATATTATCAGGATATGTTAGGATATTTTCGTACAATAAATATCTGTGCGAACGTAATTTTTCGATGCCTGATTTGTTATTATTTAAACATTTAATTTTATAAGTATAATGGTTAAATTCTGAACTAAATGGTGCGGTATCCTTGCCAATTTTAAAATTTATATATAATGGCAGTGATGTGTTTAAAAATCTTAACTTGTAACGAAGCGTGTCAAAGGTTACGCTCTGAAAAGGTTAAAAAACGGGTGAAATATGTTTAAAACAATTTAGGGTATACATTTGCTACACCATTTAATAATGGAAACACTTTAACGATCATTTAAAGTGGTATTTTTTATTTTACCAATCCTCGATACATTCAATCATAAATATTTAATATATTCAAAATTCTCAGCCATTTTGAATTTTTTGACCATACAATCTTTAAAAAGAAGAAAATTAATCTTTTTATACCATTCTGTTAGAATATGCAGAGATAAGACATACCAAAATCGCATACTTTTTGCTTATGCACAGTCTTAAGAGAAAAAATTGAAAACCATATTTTTAAGCGCGGTTTAACTTTAATAATGTAAATTTCAGCATATACACATTCATTAGTGAAAAAACTTTAAAGTCAATGATAATATTGAATGTGTAAATTAAAATCTTAACATTCGAAATAAAGCTAGGAAACAGATGTTTAAAAAATTCTCAATTATCTTTAATTTTTCAAAACTATTTTGAGATAGATTAATCGAGTTTCCTAGGTAAGAATAATGAATTTATTTAGTTTTAAATAATAAAATTAAAATTGTGGAACACAAAGGGATATTATTTTTCAAAGACATAGTCTATATTTTAAATTTGATATTTTTTAATTTTTACGCATTGGAATCAACTATGAATATTCACATGAAGTAGAGGTTAAACTGAAAGCGCGTGCTTATTTGCTTAATTATTAATAAGCATAGGGAAATAACATTGAGAATGAATTGTTTCTTATCGATAAAAATCAAGCATATATCATCATATATTTAAGTAAAAGAAATTAGAAGGGGAATTTTAGCATCAGAAAAGTTTCACCAGCCATTTAATGATTTATGAATCTCTAAATGAATTTCAAGTTTTATCCTAAAATACAAACAAAAAATGAAAAATTCCAGCCAATATAGGTTTATCAGTAAATTATATTTATGAAGTAAATCTTAAATTACTTTTCATTTACTGTACATTTCATGACAGAATACTTCAAATTTGTCATCAAAAATAAAAAAACTGTTCACGGTATCGTTCTAAAGAAAATGTGAAAATGTAAACAACGACTTCATAAAGAAATAATACAAATTAATTTTGATTTTGCTTTTACCATTCTTATTAATTGCTCAATCGAGTTTATTACAAAGCTGCTGATAATGACTTTTCCATTTAAATATGTTGAGAAAATATGAATTTATTGATATATATATATAAAAATATATCTCACAAAAATTTTAAAATTTAGATTTTTTGAGGCTTCTGACGAAAGTTGCTGTTAAAAAAGGGGGAAATCTAACGCATGACGTACCTTCCCCCACAACCATTTTCGTGTAATACTAGCCTCATATCGCCTCAACGAGAAGCGAAATTTTACTAATATCGTCAAACGGCCCCATATTTATATTTTGAAAAACTCAAATCTTAAAGAATGTGATAGCATGTAATAAACCTTCAGCTGCATTACTTCAATAATATTCACGTTCATAGTTTTATGATATAGAGCAAAAGCACATCAATTCTCAAACACTAGCTTGCATATTATCTGTGGAAAAAGTGTTTTTATTTGTGATTCAGCGAACATTTGCAAAAAGTATTTCTCGGCACAAAGTTTAAAATAGCTTAGCCAACAATGGTCAGAATATAACTTACATATACGAGCAGTGTCATACCAAATCCTCCGGTATAAATGTGCATTGAGTAGCTTTGTTGTTAGTTTGTTAAAATAAAGGCCATTTCGCTCATAGATAGTCGCTTCGTTTTTAATGAACCAATTCACCTCAAAATATCTACCTCTTACATTACATAGAATTGAAGTTTTCGATAGGTCGGTCGGTCGGTCGATAGATAAAATTTTATGATGTTTAATACCGAGAGATTGTTTTAAAAATATCACATAAGTAATCATTTGAGAGTACGATTTGATCCTTACGCGTTTGACAAAAGCATAAGTGTTGTGTTTTCATGGTAGAAGTCACTACTTTTTCTTTGCGAGCTTACTTACCTAAGTCGCTTTACTCAAAAATTTGTTTTTCTGGAGATGAATTAAAAGTGATTTAATTGTGTAACTTTAATTTGATGAATGTATAAAGAAATACTTTGATGCAATATACCATTCAACTGAATTAAATGAAAGGTTTCATTCTCTTTATTCTCGCAAACGTTAACGATATTCTAAACTTCGTAATTATCACGAGTTTATCAGACAAATTTATTGATTACATCTGAAAATAAGACGATTAATAGTAAAATATACCAACCTTATCTTTTTTATCGTACGATTTTCTTCAAAATAAAATATAAAACAAGTATAATAATTTAATCAAAGATTGCGTCTCAAAGGTTTCTAGGTCAAAAATTTTTTTAACAATCTAATTCAATTGGCGCACGCGTATTTTATTAAAATTTAACCTAGTCTCCTACAGCCCTTAAAGTGTCAATTAATCTTTTTGGCGAGGTTAAATATATGAATGAATACGTTTAAAAATTAATTTTTGTGATATAATTTAGTATACCCTTGAAAATAGACTGACGTGAAGCGCGTGCAATCAAGCATTACTTTTATGAATACGCTAAAGATTAGAAAATGATTTATGTAAAATGAATTTCGACAAATACATATAATTTTGTATTTACAATATCTATACAAAAAATCAATATTAATTTGAGAATTCCATTAAATAGTTAAAAATCGGGCTGGCTAAGTAGAAATCAAAACCACTAGTTAATAGTTAGTGGCTTTGCGCATGCGATAAGAATTTGTTTATTTAAGCATCTTCTTAATAGTGGTTATGTTAATTTTCATGGCTATTCAAAATTCAAGCTTAAAACATAAAAGTAACGCGTTTTATATTTAAAATGCAAAACTCGATAACAAATCTGAGAAATTTCCTGTTTCGAAAGTGAGATAATGTCTATTCTACAATTCCATGAGTGTAAATTAAATTTTGAGAACAAATCTTGAATTTTAACTGAGAATTAAAATAAGTGAGTCATTGTTTTTTAAATCTAGATATCAATGTTAAAATCAAAAATCGTGAAGGTACAACATAAGTATACATTGAAATAGTAGATAGAAGCCCCGCTAAAACTTTTTAAACAATAAAATTTGATAAAAATAATAATAATTACACGTCTAACAATTTACATAAGCAAATTTAATTAATTAAATCCCTAATTACCATAACGATATGTTGGGCGTAACCCTCGATAATCATAGATCATAGATCATGGCTGAAAGTTCAAAAGCGTTTGGATTAACTAGAGAAGCTCTTGAAAAGGCATCATATCCTTTTCACTTTAGATTGAAGCCAAATATAACCCAGAATCGGAGAAAATGTCCATGGAATGGATCGAAGATGTTACTCAACTTAAGTTTTACACTAAAACCGGTTCCTAACGGTGTTCATGAACTACTAAAAGACGGCACCATTTTATGCAAGTAAAAATGTCCCCCCTTAGTTAGACTCATGAACGCTTTAGAACCTGGTATCGTCAAAAAGTTCGCTGAGAGTAAGATGCCCTTTAAGCAAGTAATGACAATGAGTGATTCAAGATGGAAAATATAAATGCATTTCTCGATGCTGCATCTAGGTACGGTTTATCAGATCACGACCTTTTCCAAACGGTGGATCTTTTTGAGGCAAAAACATGCACCAGGTCATTCTGTGTGTAATAGCACTCGGAAGGCGATCGCAAGTTAAAGGATTCAAAGGACCCGTCCTAGGGCCTAGAGAAGCGGTCAAGAATGAAAGGGAGTTCACTGAAGAACAGTTAAAACAAGGAGAATCAATCATTCCACTTCAGGCTGGAACCAATAAAGGAGCAAATCAAAGTGGTCAAAACTTTGGTAAAAGGAGATTTATAAATGACTAACTATTGCTTACTTCCCATAGTTTTGAGTTTGGGATGAAATTATTTTGTTTATTTCACACGTTGGTGTCTTCTTGAAATCTGACATTGTTTTAAAATGCCTTCATAGAATAATATTTCATACAAAAACTGAGTGAATCTCAAATGATTTGGGCTAAATCCACTCATAGTAAGTACGGGGCCAATGCACACAAAAATGTCGGGGATTAACTCATCTAAGGGTTCTTTGTCAGTTATTAAGTTACCGTCGTAAAATTGCACAATTTCTTTAATCAAATGCGAATTTTTGTCTAGATATCAGTTAATAGTCTGACCTTTTCGTTGTTTTGCCACTATTTTCAGACGTTTAATCTCTGCTAAAGTTTAGTTAGATTCTTAACAATCGTCTCTGGTATATCTGATGGCATTTTCCGTAATTCCTCTTCTAAGTTCTTTGATTCCGGGCTGAGGATCATGATTTTCAATGCTGTGATCAAGTTTATGTTGATTGTTGTTCGATAATCCATAACTTTTCTGACCGTTCTTTGAATTTTTTCGTTGAATACGATAATTTTGAATGATTTTCTGCTTGACCTCACAATTACTTCTTGTACTGAGATAATAGCCACTTTGAGCTACTAATTTATTTAAAGCGTATGTAAATCCATGTAATCCATTTCTGCCAACTAGGGCCAGTTTTCCGGAATTATATTTTTGTGGTAGATTTTCCACAAAGTGGGGTAAAAATGCTGACATACCACAGCAATCTGAGTTAAGACGAGGATAAATCGATGGATCGTAAACAACGACCTTCTTAGGGTTATTAGATAGCAAAGTTTTAATGACTTTTATCAAGTCTTCACAGCTGTTATTTTTCAAATCAACGTGTAGCACGACTCGGAGATTTCGAAACGGTTCCAAAATATCTGACTTTTTTGAGCCAAATAATGCAAGAAAACGAGAAAATTCCGTAACCCAGTTCAATATAATTAAATAAAATTTGGACAGAGTCAAAATAATATGATATATGATATTTGTAAGAAAATGACTCCCATAAATTAAAGCGAGTGGTAGCATCGCCAAACTTCGGAATCCTATGAATGGTGACACTTATCTGCTTTAGTTTAGTCAGGCAATAACATAATTAGATTCTTAACTTGTCTTTTCGAACAATCGCATGAAAGCGAAAATCTGTAAATTGAAGCAGTTGTTTAGTTTACATTGAAATTAAAATCACTATCGAGTTTGGTTTAATTTTTGGTCAAATAAAAAATCGACACGGGAAATTTTTTGGTTTTCCTGGTTGTTACAAGTAATGAATAGACTGTTGAAATCTGTTCGAAACCTGGGGCAAAATAAATTTCACTTTTTAAGTTCGAATATATATTTTAATAAAACGAATTAGGTGTGAATTTATCTTTAAAAATAAAAATTTTATCGTCAATCGCGGGGTCAAATTATTTAAATGGGCAGAAGGTTACATTTGAACGATATCAGAACTCTATATTATTTGGTTACGAAGGTTGACCAAATTCTAAAGTATTGTATTAAAATTTTATTTTTTATATTTCTAACTTATTCAAAGTTAGGTTTATACTCAGCACAATTACCACAATAAAACCAGTCCCTTTGTGGATTAAATGCATCCCACATCATATATGGCAATTTAAGTATGGTTTAGCATTCAAAAATTTTCTTGGGTCGGAGACAATACCATTGTCATAAAAACAGAAAGGGACGTGCAATTACAAAAAATCAAATTACAACAGAATTTATTCTGCAAACGATAAGAAATTAATCTTTTGAAGAGTCGCCTTGAGTTGATAAGTTCAAGTTAAATTTGCGCACAGTTGTGACATTACTGGCTCAAGGAGACACTTATTTGTTAAGCTGCTTTGTTGCTGTATGTTTGAATAAACAGAATTTATCGAGGAAAAAGGATTAAGCCTTTCATTAGGTGAGCGAGACTCGTAATCTAGTGTTTGAAAGCTGTGAAGCCTTCTTGTTTGCGGCGCTTTAGGGGTTAACTTATTTTACTTTCGAAAAATTTATAAATTTTCTAAATCACTATCATACAAAGTAGAAGGACGTGAGGCATGTTTCGAAAAGGGTGATTATATCACTCTATTACGGCTAAGATTTGCTTTTAGGACCATTTAAATGTACAAAAGAAGTTAAGGACAATTGATGTCAGTTTCGCACACATATTTGATCAATTTCAGTAACTTTAATATTTAAACGGTGAACAATATTAGGCTCTTTTTGCTCCTCCCGAGGATTTATCGAGCTCTTAACTTTCTGAAGTATAAATTGGAGTCCACAAATATTTTTAACGCTGGTACGTGATTCGTATACCTTTATGAAAACTGGAAACTATTAAGCGTATCAAATTCATTGATGAATTCTGGCGACTATTTATCTTCTTAAAGTCAAGTTAAATGGGCAATTTCCAATGGCTTATTGAATTAAACTAAAGCCAAAAAGTGCATTTTTGAATTCTGCTGATAACTAAAGAATGACTAACATGTGTCCCATAAAATATTACTTTGTCGACATTCTTTTTCAACTTCGTAGGTGTAAAATTTCGAATAATTTGTTTTTAGTTTTCTAAAAGAATCGGTAACTTCACACCGTGGGAAAAAGAATTCTTATCAAATAATTAATTGTGTTTGCAGTTAACTGAAAATTGCTTGTGTACTTAAATTACAAGTCTTACTAAAAAATTGTCTTTTGCAAAATTTTAGTGAACTTTAAAATGCGCTGAAATTCAACAGCGAGAGCTTGACTAGCTATATGAGATTTTTCGTTCATTAAATTGCATTAAGCATTGAAACTAAAACATAGAGCCACTTTAAAAATTTAAAATTAACCCCAACACATCGTATAATGTTTTCAACTGTCATGTAACTATAAATTTAGCGAGGGATACAGTTTTGATGTTGTTAACTCTGCGTGAATAGATTGTATTATAATATCCGTTGAAATTTTAAACAACTTCCTGTCTACATTGTTAAGTGTATAACGTCTGGCTATAAAGAAATAACAGATTATCTGACGTTTTTCATTGGAAGAAAATAAGAAGTTCTTGCTTCACTCTACGAATAAATTATAATGTGATAGATTGAGTAATGGCAAAGACGAAAGTTTTAACCTTTTTGTATTTGTTGTGCGATTGAAAAATATAAATTTACTTTGGTAGATAGAAAAAGACAAATAAATTTTTAAAAACTAAATTACACAAATGGTTTATAGTTGACAAAGCATACTATAGTGGTTAAACCTCAAAAATTTAATAAACTATTCTGTAGCTTCCCATATCGACTGATATTATTTTGAGATTAAATTCCCCCTAAATGACTTAAATGATGAAATGGAGTATCATAAACTGCGTTAAATTGAATCTAAAATCCTTAAAGTTCTCAATGACAACAACGAGCTTGTGTATTTCCTGAAATAGCCAAAATAAGGATTTATGGCCATTTTACGAACATCCGCGGGCTTTTCTGTCCTGATAGAAACGATTTTAAATTCACTAAATTATCATTTTAAACTTTTATGTAACATTGCCATTTTACCAACGAGCACTTTATTATTATCATTTTAACAATAAAGATCATTCAAATATTCTGATTATAAGCGCTCTCAGCCACTAATTTATCCGATGTTTTCATTTTATTTTTATGCATCTACTATCTCCTCATTTATCGTTCTATTTGAAAGACATAAAAAATTAAATTTATCAATCGATATAAGTTTCACTTGAGGAATAAAAAGAGGATGAGCTAAAATATTTCGATTGAACTTCGACCATGAACAATCGACAAATTTCAAGTTTTATTGCGCTCAAACATACGTAACTTTTCCATCTCACGAATCATAATGCCAAGTATACTTTAAGATAACTCTTCATGTATGATCTAAATAGCTTTTAGTGGTGAAAACCCAAACATCTGACTATTGTCATATGAATGCAATTCAAATATATAACTTTGCCCTCCTAATTCGACGAAAAATATAAAAATAAGTTTCCTTTGATGGCACTCAATAAATATGATCTGTATGCATGAACACACTCAATGGGATGTTTTTAGGTTCTTTATTTGAGCTACTTTGTTTCTAACTCCTTCATATTTATTGGATCTTATGTCGCGAAAGATTCAATTTTCCCCACTAAATTTCGCGTTAATATCTCGTAGAGGAGGGATAAATAATTTTACACAGAAAATGAGGAAGAAATCAGCATGCCACAAGATTTCAATCTTAAAATTTTCTGTTTAATGGCCTTCTTGGGTACCAGACCCGGGAAGCAGAATTTTAAATTCTCGTATACTACACTTCATCTCAAGTTTATCAGAATTTTTCAAAAAAAACTGGTTTCTTTATATTTATGAAATTATTTTTTACTTTTCTCGGCTTTCAGAGCGTTTAGTCTTAATAGACAGAATTAATATTATAACGTGACTTTGATAAAAAGTGAATAGAGCTTTATGTTCGATTCGCCAGGTTATAACCGCTAGAAAACAAGGAATTTAGTCAAAATCAATCTATTTTTCTTATTATAAAACACACCGATGCGAAATCGTTTAGTTTCGTCGCCATTCACGATGAGTTTCTTTAATTAGTTTATTAAAAGGAAAGAAGAAGGTTCATTGTTGTAGGTCAAAACCTTGTTATTCACATTAATATGCCGAATTTTTGCTTATTTAAAGTTTACTGTGTCCGAGGAAAGGCGAGGTATCATTCTTAAATCAAAAAGAATTAACAAATAAGCTCAAACTAAAAATATACTTTGTAATTTGAAATATCGATACGAAGACTAGCTCATGGTTTTGGTCTGACTATTTTTAAACATCGCATAAATTTAAATCGAATGATATAAAAAGTTAATTTCTTAAGTTAAATTTTCGCGCTGGTGAATTTGTTTTTGGCACAATAAAATTTTTATGTTTTCTTCATTTACTACACAAAAAACAGATTTTCTTATTGGAAAAATGCTTATTTTACGCAAGATCATAAAATTTTAAAAACTTCAAAAAGTTTATATATCTTCTCGTTCTAAGATTATACGTAAAGATGCAAATGAAATACAACGAAAAACTGTATATTTATCAACACTCGTGTTCGTCATAAGTGTTTTGTTTTATTCAATAAATTATATAAGTGACGAAGTATTTATTGAAAATTTATGGTTTAGCGGGAAAGTATATGAAAGTCGATTGACTTTATAACCTCCAATAAAATATTTAAACCATCTCTTTTTCGACTTTCATTTCTGCATGTTTCAGAGTCACCATCTTTAAAGAATACACAGAAATAACCAATACTCTTAAAAAAGAGTTTAATCGGTTCTTATTAAACGAGCTACATCGACAAAATATCAGAGCAAATCACAATTCACACGCTTCTACCTTGAAGGTTGTTAAAAAATATTTATTCTAGTTGAAAGTGAAAAAAGTTGAAAAGGTCAAACTTAGTCAACTTTACCTCAAATGAACGAAACCATTAATATATTTAAGAAGATACGTTTTTGTTTCATACTTGTAAAATTTTAATGATGCATGAAAGTAGATCCGATATCCATTGTACAGCTGTCTTGAACTTAATTCATATAAATAATGCGTATCCCAGAATTAACCAACAGCATCGACATATTTTAATAATATCATGTTGAAATTTATCATTTCAAATTTGGTGATATTCTATAGGATCCTTTTAAAGTATGAGAAATAATCAGATTTTGCACCACCTATAATAGATATTATATTTTGCTTCAAAATGTCATCTTAACCTATATTCGCCTGGAGGTTATGTGAATAAAATAAAAAGTAATCTTCTTTCCGAGGAGACCAAGAAAACACACTCGAAATTTATTGGAACATACAAATTCGTGTAACATTAACTTTCAAAACTTATTACTTATTTCATGAAATATCTTTTGTTCAAAACAATTCAAAACCAAAGCCGAATTTGGCAAAAGAATCAATTTTGTTAATTTTCAATTTTATTTCAATACAACACAAGACTTAAAATAAATTCATGGTTTATTTTATTTCTCGTAGCAGAAACTTAAAAGCCTAAACAAAATTCCTAAATGAAAAAACTTTTTTAAAAGGCTATCATCGCTGGCTTTCTGATTCTTTTTCAAATGATATCGTGTTTTGTGGTTTTCCATGTGCTTTTTACAAAATTATACATTATGTGAGGCATTCACTTAATTTTATTGGGGCGAGGGTTGACCAAAACTAGATTTGTCAAAACTTTGAAGATTGTTAAATATCAATTGTAAGTTGTGACTTAAATTAATTTAAACCCTAAAAAAACTTTGGACTTTTGCGCTCTATTAACTCACAAGGACTCTTTTGACACTTAGTCAGTTAAAAACTCTATCAAACTAAATTAATTCAAACATTCATGGTTTTTCATCAAAGTCGAGATAAAATCTTAACTTTTCCAATCGTTCCATTGTAGATTTTTGATCGAACGATCGCAGAGATCTTATGATAGCCATAATTCTAAATATTTATCTTTTTGTCTCACCTCGATATTGACTGTGGCAAATATATCTTTTTTACCTAATCCAGAAATAGAGTCAATGTCGATGATGCTTTGTCTTGCGAAGTTATTCAAGTTGAAAACTACACTACATGGTGCTACCTCAACCTCGAGTATGTTCATAAGAGTAAATTTCAATGACAATTTCCCAAGTCCTATTTTATGGTTAGGTTCATGAAAAAATCCAGATAACCCGGGCAGAATAGCCGTTGCTTTTTCGATGTTTTCAAGTTGATTTGTTAGTGGATCAAAGTAAAATAGGCTCCAAACAAAGGAACATAACGTCAAGTCCAAGTTAACATCCGTCGTCATAGGAGTCGTTTTGCCTGAAAATTCGAATGCCATATCATCGAATTGTACATCTTGTGAATGAACAGGCTTTTTCCTGATACTTCTTCCAGCTGAATTTGTTAGATTCACGTTCAAAATAAGGCGCTTTTGCCTTTTTCGTGGGGCGTTTTTAACGATAATTTTATATTCCATCACGTGATTAGGGAACGATGAATCGGGCACATCGATTGCAATGGATATCTTAGATGCGTCTTCCACTTCTTTTCCAAGCTCTAAACTTTTATATTCGTGCAAAATATTCTCCTTGTGTCCGAAAACGTCTGTTGTGACGATAAGATTGGTAGAATGTGGGTTTATGTTTTCTCTCAATACTTTTCCTTTATCATCAATTAATAATTCCTTCGATATATAATTCATAGAAAAGAACACGTTAGTTCCATCATAGGGGATGCTCGGGTCGAAGATCTTCTGTCTGATCAATTCAACAGGAAAGGGACCGCACCTGTAAATGCCTAAAAATACGTGTTTATTATTTGAAAACAAAAGAAAAATATTCAACTTTTGAAAATAAATACTGCAGACTCATGAGTAACATAAATATTTATTTTGAGAAAACAATATGTTTTGAGTTGTCTGTTTAGGTTTTGTCAGTGAACAATGTCAGCGATACATGAGATGTTGTGTTTTATTCAAGAAGAAAATTTCATTTTTTTATTTATATTGAAGATAATGGCACTTTACGGTACTTTACCTTGACTTCTATCTTGTGGCGTTCCGTCAAGGTGCTGCCATGGTAAATTTGTCGAATATGATAAATGAGGTGTTTTTATATCCTTTCTTCTGAGTATTATGTTATTCCAAGAGTGAAAGTTCCTGTACAATCTCATAAACATCATACCAAATTTTTTCTGAACCAGGAAGCATTTCGAGTGTTCCGCTATCAATTAAAATTCGAGAATTCCATCGTTATTGTTATCCTGACCAATATCGAATCCACTGCACGTTCTACACAAAATTCCAAGATTTCGGCACATAGATGTCAATAGCATGGCAAAAATGAAGCACTGTCCCCATTTAACTGTTTCTCCAGATTCTAAATAAGAAGAATATATTTCCGACGCTCTTGTCCATTGAGTAGCTGGAACTCCACCATCATCATTATCCCAATTTCCGTAAATTAATCCCTTGTCATCGTTCCCATTTACCTAAAAATCAGAGCCATTAATAAATTGTAAAAATACGTACAAATGCTGAGAATGCCCGTGATGTTACAACTGGAGATGCTCGTTCGTCCAAACTCAATCTTCTCAGGAAATAAGCACACACAAATACTGCTTCGATTGAAAACTAAGGATAAGAAAAAGTTTCATTCCGAATATTTATCGTTTAAAATGCATAAAAATACTGGTACTCGTAATTTATTTTCATCGAAAAGTACTCTCAGAGTATGAATTCTACAAAATAAAAGAATTCTTTAAATCAGCTAAAATTATAAACCTTCGGACTTTAAATTAAATTCAAAATGGTATCTATTTTGTTTATGATTCCCCACTCGTATTTCTTTCTTATGACTATGGTCTAGGTAGAGGATGGTTCCGAGTCTAAACAGAAATTACTTGAAATTTAAAAATACAAATAAATTTCTTTTTAAAAAGTATTCTTGGTTTGTTGAAAACATTCTTTCCAGAGTATTGTGAGGATCTACAAAGCGCAAAGCATAATTTAATACAAATGTTTATACGACGTATTTCTTAAAGACAATAATATCAGGAAAAACAACCCGTAAGACTATTTAATTATTTTGACATTAAGCTCTGAATGTTCAAAACGGAAATTAATTTATTCTCTGCTCATACTAAAATGTTAGAGTTTGGGCTTGCTCGATATTTTTAACAATTTTGAGTATTTCGAAGTGTCGATTTGTGAATATATTCACTTGATTGATGTCATTTTTGGTGCCATTCATTAAAAATATCGACGTGGATTCAAACTTAAGTGAATCTTATTTTTGCAAAGTTAGTATAGCAGTTTAATGATGTTTATTTTGAGAGGATTTGAAAAGGAAAACACTACCTGATCGAGTAAATAGCGGATGGGTCGATGATGATTCAAACTTCCAGTGTATATCTTGATTTTATCATTTATTAAATGTTCGGAAATTAGTTTTTGATCAGACATGAAAACGTCATCAGACGAATGAATTGGGTTAAAGATGATATATATCGAGTTGGTAAGTTCAAATTTTTCATTTTTGTGGAACCATTTCACATTGTAGAGACCGATTGCCATTGAAACGTCCACATAAATTTTTATTGTTATTGAACTTTTGTGAATGTTGGTGAGAGAAAACGTGAGGCCTCGTGCTGTTATGTGTTTAGAACTCAACTAAGGTTATGGTGTCGGCTACTTTGAATTCAATAATTTCCTTGCCTTGAAACGTGTCGAGTACGACGATAATGTCGGCTGGTTTTATCGTTGTTCCATCTAATTTCTTATGTTGGATGAAAAATGGAGTCCCTCGTCTCACAACAGTAATTCGTGTGTCGTATTTATCCGTTTGGTACTTTTTGGCTTCATATAAGATATCCAAAGCATTTTTGTCATCGTAAAAACTACGAATCGGTGTTTGGAGTTTTTCTTTAAGCAACAACCAATTTGAAATAGGGGAACGGTTCAAAGACTCTCTCATACTAAATTTTTACGCCTCCTATTGGGAATTAATACGAATAAATTCTCGTTTCCTTTGTCATATTTTATTATTAATCACTAAGTTTGTTGTAAAATAAATAAATACCTCGATAATAACGTATTCCAGCTGCATAATTTTGTTTGTCAATCTCAACCTACTTGCAACGATGCAACCTATAAAACTCAATGTCGTATGGATTAAAAATAAATATTTTTCTTGATAATTTTGAGATAGTTAAGTTGGATAAACCTTCTTCGTGTCATGAAGTAAGTTTCCATGACAAACTTTAACATTTTCACTCAAGCTACCATAAAAGAGTGGGCTATTTTTATTTGTTATCCTTTGACTTTGAAATTGGCGAATACACCAATCATTTATTGCACATTAAGGAAATTTTAACAATCATTGTGTTTTATCCAAAATTTTTGTCTTTTTAAACTGGACAAACTTTTGAATAATATCATAGTTTTGATTGGAGGTTTTTCAGCATCACTGAAAATACAACGTTGAAGTATTTGAATTAAAAACCACAAATATTTTCATTTAAACTTAACTGCATTTTCAAAGTTATAATGCGAAAGTAATGAAAAGATAGGATGCAAAAAAGTTGATGGCGCTTTTTGAGTATATCTGTCTGCCTCTTACTTTTAAGGTCTAGGCTGTCCAAATCTCTCAAATGACTGTTTTTTATTCACATAAGCACCTCTTCTGAAATAAATTCTTGAGCACCTAGATTTATGACTGGACCTCCAAACAGTAATTTATGAGGACATGTCCGATAAATCGTTTAAGGATATTAAAAATGTTGAGATAAAATATTAAACTCAAAACGTTCTGTCATTCTTATAGATGAAAGAAACTGAAACTAACTCTTCTACCATCAAAAATGGTAAAAATACAATTTTCGGTTTGGTAATATCTTTTGTTTGTACAGCACGAATTTTGATTGTTTTGTCTCAAGCATGAAAGTTTTTGCATTCGAGTATTACATTTTTACTGTTTAATACGATAGATACCTTTATGAAACATATTTCTTTCAAACCAAAATTAAAATTATACATAAAATTTATATTCATCTTAAAATACCGATATAGAGGACAAAAAAGATGATCACTTCCCATACTTTCCACAAAAATGAAACTTAAAGTTAGGCTAAAGAAATATAAACTTTATGGCCTTTTGAAGGCAAAGTCGTGCCTTAATAAAGATATCAGTTCCTTTAAAATTACTTACCTTTCTGATTTCAAACCCCTTCATTAAATTTAAGGAATTTAGAAAAACCGCCGGCAAGCCGCAATCTTTTTTAACTCCGAAGACTGAAAAGTGCTCAAATACAATAACCTAACATGTTAAATTACGCAAATTATGCCGTAAACGCTCACTTTTATTTAACAAACCTCAAATTTTAACTTAAAATAATTGTAATTTTCATGGGACCATTCTGATTAGATTCTTTGGTGAAAAACTAATTTTCGAAAAGAACATTTTAGAATCGTGATCAAAGTCAGAGGTGTTTTTGGCATGTTTCAACACGTTTTTTAGGTTTTAATTTTAGTGGTTGTGATTTATATTTTCAGTTAAATGCGCATTCTCATACAAAAATTCATCTGCTGCTTTTAAAATTCCCTCAGGTTTGATTCGATAATGTAAATTAAAATTATTATCTTATTGTCGCGGTTTTGCAAGCTTCACTAGCCATGGAGCGGTGTTAATTACCTTGAAAGTATTTTGTGAAAACTAGCAGTTTTAACTTGATTTTGTTACGAGTTAAATTTTAGCTAATTCTATGGAAAATGCTTCAGATCTTTACAATTTAAAGAGTAAAAATAACGACGATATTCAGCTAAACACTGACTCTCAGTATACATGATTTTTAATAAGGTAATTTGGTCCGTAATTTTTGATCATCTTAAATATAAATGCTGACGTAACATTTTTAAAAGTTGTAAACTTTAAATAGAGATTTAACCAAAGGCTCATACTATTCACATTATTGTATGCTAATAAATGAGCCAACACACTTTAAAGTAATGGTGTCAAAATCAATTCACATTCTCAAATTTATCCTTTAACTACGACTAGTAAAATTACATACAAAACATATATTTAATAAAACTAA
Source organism: Neodontobutis hainanensis (assembly GCA_024349245.1). Classification (NCBI taxonomy): domain Eukaryota; kingdom Metazoa; phylum Chordata; class Actinopteri; order Gobiiformes; family Odontobutidae; genus Neodontobutis; species Neodontobutis hainanensis. The sequence goes on along the minus strand of JALDNG010000368.1, from coordinate 51,056 downwards.
ATTAATCAATGATTGTGTGAAGTTTTAGTTGAAATAAATATCTGAAAATCAGAAAAACCAACAGAAAATAAATATTTATCAATACTCAAATTGGTATAAACACAATATTAGGTTTCGGCACCAATGTAAAATTCGATAAACTCGATAGAATTTAAGAATTACGACAACGTAAGGCTTTTTTAACAAAATAGATTTTTATGACATCTTGTTTCATTTAACATGAGAACATAAAGCAAACAATTTCAGGCTTAGAGACATTATATTTGAATATATTTTAAAATTATAATATTCACTATTTTATCATCAGAATTAATTGTTAAGTTAATCAATAGATATTTAACAAAGATCATTATAATTTGAAAGTGGGTCTTCAATATTTTATATACTTTACCAAATTCTTCCATTTCATGTTTTCAAATATAATTTTGTGTTTTTCAGAAAATCGAGAATTGTTCGAGGACACAATTTTTAAGTTCATTAAAATGTGGGAGATGGTCAAAATTAATTTTTGAAACATTGCTGTTAAATGTTTTTCATCAATTTATTTCATGGGTTTTTACTTTCCGAATTAAATAAGGCCTAAATAAATCTATTTCAGCTCAAACCCCTTTAATTTTGTTTTACTTCATCATGCTAAACTAAGGAGAGAGTCTATACCATTGTACCGTGATAATTTTATGTTATATTAAAGGTAAAAGAAGATCGATCATAACCACATGGTCCCTTAAGGTATAAAACTTCAAGCAACCTGAGATATGTCAAATTAAATCTCTTACAGTTTTGGTTATAATAAAACAGTAATATTTCTCACAATCTTGAATATTTTTAAAATTAAAATTCTGTTCGTCAAAACGTATTAATATCTTCACCCTGTTTAACTTTAAGAGCTTTAACTTCATGGATTTTTCCATGTATAAGCGCGCCAAACTTAATTTCACAAGATTTAAATTAAATGGATCAAATGTATATGAATTATCAGAAAAAGTTGTTCATGTTCACGGCAATTTTAATGGGACTTCCATACGTTCTCAGTATGAAATATTTTTTTTAAATAGAACTGTTTGTTGAGTTAATTTCAAGTGTATCGCATCCAGATTTATTTCAAAATCGATCTTTACATTTCGAAAAGGATTTAATTCAAACACCACATTGTTATTTTTTAGATGGTAAATTTTCCAAAAAGTATTAGATCGAATTACAATCCTCCTGAAAGATTTAAGTGAAATTAAAAAACTGCTTAACGCCTGGAAGAATGAAGAGTCTTTAGCAAATTTAGCGTCATTTTCAATTGGTATAATATTTAAGAGATAAAAGGTGCCAAAATTAATTATCCCTACATAAGCGAGAGTTATTGTGATAACAAAAAGACCAACTGTTACAACACAGGATATGAGCCTCCTTCAGTGATAATATCCGATGATCAAATGACTCCGGGTAGTTTTTGGTTGATGAAAAATTCCGCCGGTCATTTGACAATTCAGGTATGCATTTGGAGCTTTAATTTAAGCTTGCAGCATTTGCATATGTACACACAATAGAAATTGAACACATAAGTCCTGGGAAGTTATTATTCTACCAGTCAGTGCACAATGCAATCAAGGACTTTGGAGTAGAAGTATTTTAAGAGCTTTAATAGGCTTGGATGGATAGTCAAGGAGAAAAAAGACAATATCTGGGCAATTTTTCATTTAACTTTCCTCAAGTTAGTAAACAAAGATTTACAATTACTGTAAAAACAATCTTATATTAGAAACACACACACCAGCCAGTAGAGTATTTACATTTTAAGATTTTCACAAATCACGGAAATCCAGAATTTGTGACTATTTATCGAATCAGAGTATATGGACAATCACAATATCGTCAGACACCGCATCATGGATTTTGACACTTTCTGCACAAGTTTTGAAATTTAAAATACAATTTTTCTTAAATAGTTTGATTTAAAATTAAATTTAAAACTGATCAACGAAAACAAAATTATTTGACATATTACCAAACTTCTAGTTTTAATAAGTAATAATTTAGGGGATCTGTCGATAGCCTATATTATTAAAACAAGAGTTTATGACAGAATACAAATATTAAAAATCTTGTCTTATCCTATATTTTGAGTTTCCTGACATAATTTAAAACATAAAAATTCAATTATTCTTTTCTCAGTTTTTGATTTACAATGGTTGACAGATGTGAAAACATATTAAAACTGTTCCGCTAGCATTTCAAAAAAATACTAAAATCAACAATATTCTTTTGATAATAAATGACAAAACAATTAAAACCATAGATAACAAGTAATTCAACGAATTGAGAAAAAATCAAATGAACTCTATTCGAAAAACACAAAAAATATTAAAAATGGTGATTTCGCGTCATCAGAAATTTATGTAAAAGGAATAATATCTTATATTTTTTAACTGATTTGAAAAGTTAGTATCAAAAAAATTTGTCGTATAAAAAATCGAGAGAATAACTATCAAAAGTTTATCATTAATTTACCTTTGTCTTTCCAATACTTAAGAGTTAAAAATTTATCTTCATAAATACATTTAGGATATAAAGTTAAATCTTCATTTTAATAAGAGGAATAATTTGAAATTTGTAAAAATTCTCCGATATCAAACACATTTATATCAATAAGAGTTTAAATTTAGCTCTTTCCAAAAATATCAGTTTTTTACAAAGTTTAGCTTAAGGTAAATGTATGAACGTTTTATTAAAAACCAGTTTACATTTTACATGAGACGAAATTAGAAAAAGCCGATTGTTGAAATATAAAAAAACGATATCAAAAGGTTTTTAAACAAATTAAAATTGCATGACAGTTATTCTGGAAGTGATAGATAATTCATCGCTTTTCCCTCTTTCATATAGCATACAAAAGTCTAAAATTCAGTTCTAGTGCATACGTAATTTGAATTAGTTCGTTAACTGTCGCGTGACTAATAATATGAGGAGTTTTTGAAACCTTATTTTCGATACATCAAAAAATGCTATCGAATCTGTATAAAAACAGCCCAAATTGCATACTTTGATATGATGGAAGCACACCAAACCATGTTTGAGTAAATCTGATACCAATACCGCAAGAACAAACATATAGAGGCAAGGTAGACTACAAGTGCTCAAAATATGACATCGAGAACTGTCCAGCCAAGTTAACAATTAATGATAGTACATAAACTATTAAGAAATCAAATGGATGTCTGAGAATACAAACAGAATCAAACCAAGTTGTTGGAAACGTAATAACCCAAGACCAATTTACTTTTGACAATATTAATTAAAGATCGGCAGAGTTACAATATTCTCCACGTCAAATGTACAACGGTATGCTTTCAGAGTTAAGAACAACATCTAAATTTTCCTTTTAATGCTCCTTCGAAAAAGAGTCAATGCTTAGTTAGAGAGAAAAGAGCCACAATGTGTTATAATTCCATTCGATCCGCTACTCGTACACCGCTAAGAAATTTATCACAAGGAAAGCCTTTTCAAGACGATAATGGTATGGGGAAATTCATGATGACTATCATAAATTTATGATATGATCTACAAACGAATGTCTCTCTTGTTTGCGTTACAACGGTCCGATTTCCATTGATTTTACTTTTCACCGAGCCCAATCGCCGTTTTTTCAATGTCTCATCGTAATGGCCTCGACGAAGGAACATAATTATATGTCCGGTTTACATATTGTTTGATGAGTGGTAGGTAAGAATGTAAACAATTATTGCAATGTTGAACATGAAATAGTTGTATTATTAGAGTTTTCTTGGATGTCAAATATAATTACCTCTGACTTGAGCTTACATTCGCAACCAGACACGAGTTTCCAAAATATTATATGCACGGTTCCTACTTTCCTCTTAATCAAGCCATACGTCGTAAAAGGCGTAAATATCAAGCTAACGAAGGAAATAGTTTGATGATTTTACCGATTAATGAGCTTCTAACAGTCGTGTCGAGTTCGGATATACCGCAGGCTTTATTATTGAATAAATCAAATCTGTCTGTCAACGAATCTTTGAATGCTTAATGGTCAAACTTCGAAAGAAATTGGATGTCGCGTTACAATCCTAACTTGTGGAATGTCTCAATCAAAAGACATTTAAATATATAAGGAAAAACAAATAACGCCTTTGAAAGTTATATAGGCGCCTCGGAGACTTTTTCATGAGTGCTAACCCAAATATCTGTGCTTTCGTTTCAGTTTTCAGATCTGAATTCGAATGTTTTTCTGACAGATGCAGAGAATCGTCAAAATTCTACCGGAATTCGACACTGGAAGGGTACCGACTCTGTGAATTTCAATACGATGGAATTTGACAAGTGGATGTTTAAACAACCACACAAAGGTTAATTTTTCATTCAAGCTCATTGAAAAATACTTTTTCTGCTTTGCTCGAAACTTATTTTTATCTCAGATGCAATCTTAAATGGAAATAAAAAATAAATTCTGACAAAATCTGGGTTTATTTTTATAAAGAACTTCGCTCGTATTAAATATTTTTTAAAACTAACCATATTAAAAATATATTTCGCAATTTACATGGGAAATATAGTTTTGTTCACCTTATTAAAAATTATTCATTTTGTTTTTATTGATGGTTGAATTTTTACACATGTTTCTCTCCTTTAGCCGCATAGTTAAAGCATAGAATTCCTGAGTTATCATAGGATCTTGTTTAAAATTGTATTTCAGATCAATCAAAGATATATGACCTATCATTGACTTCATCAATCACATAAGTTAGATTGTGAGTCATTTTACTTTTTTATCCAACTCTACCAATGAATGAAACTTTTACTTTCCATTGAAATAATTTTTTTTAATTAAAAGCAAGCAATTATAAATTTTTATACGTCTTTTAAAATGGTGTTATAGCTATAAATATCACCTTTCAATCTGTTATAAAATATATGAAATTAATTCATTGTTCATTACGCATGTCAAAATATTCAATGGTTTCTAAGTTCTGGGTAGTTAATTTTAAAAATAAATAATCGCTGCTAAAAATAGAAAACGATTTTAGTTTATTTAAATATCATCAAACTTGTAAAAAAACTAAGATTTAACATGGTAGAAAAAATTTAGCTCCCCAAAGTATGTTAAATGTGCGATTTAAATGGTTACATTGAGTTATCTGGTTACAAATTTTTAAATCAGATAATTGTCTCATAAATTTAGCGATTTAAAAAATTATTTGACTGTTCTGATATTTCGCTTTCTATAAAGTGGACTGGTACTTTAAATAATAGTGTTATTCATCTGATAAAATAATTGATTATATTTGAAATTCATACAGTATATCCAATAAAACGAGGAAAAAGGATTATGTGTAATTTTTAAGTTATAAAAGATTCCCACGTCCTAAGTGTGATAGAATTATTTTCGCATTCATCACACCCATAGAACACGCCGAAAACAACGAAAATTCTTAAACATTCAAACATTGAATGGACTGAAATAACGCATACGGATTTATTGTAAATTATATCGCACGTTAAATAGATCAAAAGTATAAAGTCAAGGGTAATATCTGAAATCAAATTATTCACAATTAAACATGAATCACACAGCTAAATCCATTAAGCTATTTTTGTGATTTTTTCACATCAATAAAAACGAGGAAAAGCCATTTCATAAAATTTTGATCACTTATAGCACTCCGACAACAGACGAGATAACAAAGGCTGTCGAAGTTCTCCTTGATAAGAAAAGGAAAAAAATTAAAAAGAAATGGTCCACCCCTCCCACAATCATGATAAAATCTTAAATCGCAATTAAAAATACCATCTCAAAAATATTGAGAACAAATATTTTGACATTTAAGCGCGTTGAAGAAAATTAAAGATAACGCCGAGGACTTGAAATTTCTAACTAAGTGAATCAATTAGTTATGATTTTGAATTAATATCTTTGATTACTTTTAAATATTCACCTTCGCCATTGCGCTCCCAATCTGGGCAGGAGAATCCACGACAATACAACCCACGTGAGTTAAGGATTTAATCTTTTATAGTTGAATTAAGCACTTTATCGGTGGCTGAACCTTTCCCACCAGAAATAATGGCTCCCGCATGTCCTGAATAAAGTCTAAAAATACCCATTCTTCGACCAGGTGGAGCAGAACTACCAGCAATAAAACAAACAACAGGTTTAGGATGAGAATGGCTAAAGTTGTTGGATGCCAAAAAATCGGCAGCTTGTTCTTCAGCCTCACCTCCGATCTCTCCAATCAATATAATTCCTGTAGTTTCTTCATCTTGAAGAAAGATATCAAGACAATCAATAAAATTAGTTCCATTGAAGGGATCCCCGCCAATTCCAACACATAAACTTTGCCCGAGTCCTGCTTTAGTAGTTTGATTCACAGCTTCATAAGTAAGTGTACCCGATCGAGAAACGATACCTGTCCATTTCAAATTAAAATACCGATGCAACCAGGCATGTGTATCGATCCGGGCATGATTCCAATCTTACACTGTCCAGGCTACATATTTATACCAGTTGATTAACCTTGATAACACCCGGACAATTCGGTCCCAATAACCTGCTTTTGTTTTGCTTTAGTAAGGTTTGTTTCACCTAAGTAGGAAAAACACAAAGCACTTTAATCATATCGATTTGAGGAATTCCTTCCGTTATACAAACGATTAGTGGTATTTCGGCATTCACAGCCTCGAGAATCGCATCAGCAGCGCCGGCAGGGGGCACATATATCATAGTGGCATCACAATCAGTTTGTCTCTTTGCCTTTTTATGGTGAAAAAATAAACCTCTTCAACGGATGAAAACACTGGAAGGCCTAAATGTTTAGTCCCGGCCTTTTTAGGCGACACCCCGCCTACCAACCTACTACCATACTCGAGGGCTTGAGTACTATGAAACGTACCCTTTTATAAAAATATATTACTTGTTTTCCTGTAAATCCTTGACAGATTAACCGTGTTTCCTTTGAAATCAAAATATTAGGTCGGGTTTGATCATAGAATGAAGATGATTGAAACCTTATAAAGCCAAGAATATCAAAATCATCTTACTTCTCAGTTGATTTACCTTAAGTAAATTAGACATGTTTATGTAACTATTATTGATACGCATGACAATATTTCATTACTAATTTTAATTATTTCTCCCTGCTATGCAAAATTATTGTCGAAAATTAATGTAACGGAATCTACTTGGCTTTATAAAAAATAAAAAACGTAAAATATGTTTTAAATGGAATAATCTGTCTTTTTTATAAACTGAAATACGATTTGCGTGAAACAATGGGATGTTTCGGGTGTAAAAATTTCCAATCGTTTAGATGTTAATACTTTTTTACGAGACTTAACGGGAGAATATTCTGTATTTAGTCGCATTTCTCTTGATTTTAAAATTACGGATAACGCTTTTGCTGATGTAAGTTCTAATTTTTGATGCTTAAGTCAGATAGTTAGTCTTTCTACTTATGATCGGTTTTATTGTTGAGATAACATCCTAATTTAAGTGTTCATCAAAACAATTGACTTTTACATAAAATTAGCTGTTTAGATAGGAAATTAGAAAAAGGTAATCTTAGACAACACAGTATAGCGGATAAAAGATTATCCTGTTTTCATTGGGAAATATTGTATTTTTGTACGTTTAATTAAAAGCTTCGAGGCGGGATCAAAATCCTTTGAGAAAAAATTCAGATATGACTGGAATGATCCTCTATTGGCATACAAAGTAAGAATTGACGATATCTAGTATCTTCGTGATTATTGATGAATTTGTAATTTCTATCGATTTTTAAGGATTGTGATTATCTTTCCAACAAGGTGTTAACTTCCATTAATTTCACACAAGCGCATTGTGGGTTCTCGCACTTATTAATTATGATAATCTTCTATTTTCTTGTTAGTTGATAAAAACTATCAGATGATTCGTATCAACGAAAGGGTGCATAGGAGCATCATTTCACTTTATTTTAAATTGTTAAAAATGCTGAAGATATTTAACGATTATCGTTCACTTTTTATTTGTGACAACTATTTGTGTGAGTTAAGTCTCTTTTCTACGAATCGATTCAACGATTTATTGCTGAAATTAAAATATCGAATAATTTCCTCCAAATGAGGTTAACAAGAATTTTATTTGTTTTGAGGTAGTGTATCACTGTTCTTGAATTATTATTTCTTTATTTTACATTTAATCTTTAATGATGTTTCCATGCTCGTGAAAATATATATTTAAGACAGGCCATGATATACCAAAGTTGAAGAATTAAAAATCTCATCGTTATTTCTTCTATTTTACAAATTCAGTTCAGCTCATTTTTGGCGAACTAACTTTAGAGAGTGTGGAAACAGGAACCTCAGAATCAAAAATAGATATTTTGTCAATAAAACGTGAAAAAGCAAACTTTTCTTTAATTTCATAGATACAAAAGGAAAAATTAACGGTGAACCATTTATGTTAAATAAGGTTTGAGTGAACACACACTTTGACGATAGCGTTCAAGTATAATTTATCCAACGAGTTATGCGGTTATTTTTCATGTGAAGTTTATTTATGTCAAGAAAATATGCTTAATTCAAATGTGACGTGAATCAATCGCCGCTCTACGCTTTCGGAATCACATAGAATTCATCAAGCATTCACAATTGTTGGCGACAGTATTTTATCATATACAAACAATGAATTCCTCAATTAAAACTGATGAATCAACGTTTTTGTATGCATGAATCCTTGCATTAAAAAGGGATTAACTAAAAATATGTGCATTTCCAAATAAACAAGAATTACGTATAATTTTACTCAAATGTTAACCTTAACAGAAATGTTAGCTTCAGCTAATAGGTGAAAGAAAAAGATTAACTCTAAAATGTCATATTTTTCAAAATATTTAATGAGAGATCTTGAATCTACCATCGTAGATATATAAAATCTTTGCTAAAATGAATGCCTGAATTGTTAAAAGTAAAAATAAGCAATATGAATCATACTAAAACATAGGCATCCATTTCTAGAAACCTTTGGTTATAATTCCTTTGAATTAAAGTCTTAAAAAGCAATTGCAATTATGATATTTTCGCCTTTTAAACGTTCCATTATTTAAATCTTATAACGCCTCAAAATTTTAAATGTAACAGTCATTTGACATGAAGTTGTTCATTTCTGTTGTGTCAGGTCACGACAAACAGTAACTATCTACGCGTGCGTTATACAAAGCAATTTCTTCGGCACCAAATCATGTTAAATACTTTTAAACAGTTATATATCTTAATTTTATTTTTCACAATGTTAGCGTTTAATTAAAGAATATATCGATAAGGGTTAAAACTGTTCATGATTGTTTTTGAAAAAGTCCAGCGCGTCTATCGGCTAACTCTAATGAAAATTATGTTTTAGATTTTCACTGAGACTAACTTTCATAAACTTTAACAAAATGTGCTTCTTATTTATGATTCTTGAAAATATTAAAAAAATTATTTTGACGTATAGATGCAAATTTGTCATCGTAACTAAGAGCATAGAAACTATTTAGCACAATTTGAGGCGTATATGGTTGGGGTATCGTGATTTTACACTTAAAGTGTAAAAAATGGATGAGGTTTATACATACGGAGAATGTGAAATTCATAACAGATCTACACCACTCAAAATGCTCCTTTTTATTGTTTCTTTCAGGTAATTTAAAAGCGTAACTTTATACAGTTCAAATATTTGAATGAAGGGTTTTTTAAAATTCTTTTAACAGAAGACTAAAAGCTTGTTCCATTCATTTTTAACTTCTTATTTTTAAGAGTTTGAAAAATTATGCAACCTACACATTATTTGAGGAATAAAACATGATCATTCGAACAAAAGTGTCATTTTTAAAGCTTCGAAGGAAAATAATGGTCTTATTTTTGCAGACACGTGTGTTTTCTAAAGCTAAAGACTAATTTGTATGTTTGAAAACCAGAATATGTATAAATTTGTATTTCAAGGCCTTGGAATAAAACGTAATTGTTTTATCTCTCAATCAAGATTTGAAGTGAAGATCAAGATGTTTAAAACCACCACATCAAATCCTGACAAATATTAGAGCTTTTGAGGGGTTTAGGAATTGGTTAACTCCGAATGAAACTCGTAATGGGGTTTTTCGTCTTAATGTAAATACAGAGCCCTACCTCTTCATTAAAATTCCTTCGAACGGGGTTTTCTAACAATATTTTTAACAATAAATCAAAGCTCGGTTAAAAAATAATCTTTTGTTATCTTTATAAAAATATAAGATGACATTCGAGAATAGACCTTCAACGCCTAAATGTTTAAGAAATTGATTTAGTTTAAATTTTTATTAAGCCTCCAATAGTAACAAGACAAGAAGAATCGCATCTGAACCATAAGTGTATTATGCAAATGTAAAACCGTTGATTACTCATTATTTAAGCAAATAGGACTCTTATATGTTAAAATAACGCTAAGGGAAAGTCAGTTTGCTGGATAACACGGTCAACCTCAAAATACTTGCGACTTTTCAAAACGAATTCTGTTTTTGTCAGAATCGTTGGATGTGACTTAAGGATCTTTTAAATTTATAAATGAGACCATCGTTAAAATTTCAAAATTTTTATGTCAAGTTTCATCCTCGATACCATTGATTCACTTTGGTTGAACATGTAAGAAACTTGATACTTGAGCGCTCTTACAAATGAGATTATGGATATTCTCAACTTGAGTAATATGTCATGAAAAATCTGAATTAAAACATTAAAATTTTCAGTTATTTTTCCGCTTCAAAAATTGTTTTCAATAAATGAAATTTTATCCATTACTAACGAATTATTTATGAAACGAGAGTCGCGCAAGTACCTCACTTATTCTCTTCAAATTCTTACATTAAATATTTATTTTAGAATTTTATACTTTAACTATATCTGTTTGATATTGGCTTAATTTAACTCTATTTTGAAATGCATGGTATCGGCCATTAAAATTTATAGATCTTTAAATATTAACTTAAAATAATTTTAAACAGCCAGTTATTTCACGTATTACCTTTATTTAAAGCTATGCTCATTAAGAGATAAAAGGCGTTTATATTAGCTGTTATGGATTGATATTTGTGCCTCATAGATACAAGTCCCAACAGCCAATAAAAATGAAAGTCAGGAAAATTCACATATTTTGCGGGGGAATAATTAACGTGTAAGATGTTACAAATTGTGTGTTTGAGCTCAAAAATCCATTTCAAACAAGTTAATTTTTTAAATCTGATTTTATGGTAAATCAAATATACAATTTTATTATAAGCTTAAGTTTCATCTTATTACACGCATGCACAATCAATGTCTACCTCCATTTAAGTGTGTTTGTGGCATTTAAAGACATTGTACGACGGGAAAAAATATAAATATCGTATTTGAGGTTAAAAATTTATACTCTTACAATCGCTAAAATCTGGGTTTATAAAGATTGGTAGTACCATCACACTTTATCGGTGTCTTTAATATGAAAAGTATCTATCCTTGGTAGGGTTAATACTTTTCAGGTTCTTTTGATAATCAAAATTATCAATATAACCTTTCATACAAGTTTTTGAGATGAGAAATTAATGGATGTCAATTATTAAAATCGTAAATTCGATATTTTAAAACCAAGTGCATTGCATCTTGAAAAATGCGAAGAATTATATTCATTGAATTTTGAATCGAATCCGCTCAGTTAAAATGAATAAAATGCCGCCACGGCGAGCTAATAGTTAGAGGGAATAATGTGGATAAAGAGAGCATGTGGTAGATTCAAACAAAATGTACGAACATTTTCCGTCGTTGAAAGGATGAAAGTTACAAAAACGAATTCTGTCCCAACCATTCAAAATTTTCCGAACTCGAAATTAAAGCCAAGGTACAAAAATAAAAATTTAACAAACAAAATAAATATGATTCAAAACCAAATTAAGCCCAGTGTAAAAATTTTAATTATTTAGAATGTTGAAGAACGTGTTATTACTGGTCTCATTTTAAACTTTAAGCTATCTAATGAAAAAATAAAGCATTTTTTCACCCAAAAAAGTTCAAAGTATTATCTGAGGCCAATTTTACATGGTATTCTTTTTGGTCGTAAGATAGACCTTGAAGAACACGCAACATTCGTTCTTACAAAGTCAACGGATGACAACAATTCCCGCGATATTTTTGTTTTCGAGTTTAAAATTTTGTTGACAAATTAGAACAAATGGATGCGTTGTTTTTTGGAATATTCCACGCAGTGAAGTTTTTAACGTAATAAAAAAAGATTGACGAAATCAAAGAAACATTGGTGATGTGTGCAAGTTCCAAAGTGGGGCACATTAATGAAGAATCTGAAGAATTGCATTTCGTTGATTCCAAGTATAGATATTATCGGATTTATAGATCAACAAAGACGACGTTTGATAAAGGAATCGTTTATTTGAAAGATTCGAGAAGATGGGAAGATTCAATAACTGAAAAGTTTGTCATTTCGTGCGCGATCAACCATAGTCGTATTTAACATTTTTATAAACAGTTAAACTCGGGCAGTTGGAAGATGAGTTGGAAGATTTTTTAAACGAAACACGCAGGATTAAAGTTGTATTGATTGTTTTTAAACATCAAGCACGAGCTTACTCTCTTTCAAAAGTTGTTTGGAAAGACATACAAAAAATGTCTTGAGAATATGAGTCGACTGATCGATTTGCGCTTGATTTTAAACCTAGACTCAGAATTGGTTGAGAATCCTGATTTTATATGGGAACTTGATGAAGAAACATCTCTGTTTAAAAATATTCGGCATTATTTCGAAATTCAAAAACGAGCCGGAGTAAACACGAAATATCACCCAAGCTTATGAACTCACGTCTTAACTATTTGCAATCAATGCTTGAAACAATAAAAGACGCGTGTCAAGAAACAAGGAGTTATGTGTCTGAGATTCTCATAATTTTCCTTATCAGCATTGAGGTAGACGTTTAAGTTACATAGGTTTATGGACAACTGAGTAAAAGTTTTAAGAAATGGAGGAAAAATAAACTGGAATAAATTTAAATTCATTGAAGATAATCATTTTTATTCTTTTCCAGTTGTTACAAAATATGAAATTTCGGTGAAATAAAAAGTTGGAGTAGTTTCTTCGGTACTTTTCAGAATTAGATCTTCAAATTCAACTCTAGTCTCGTCTGGGATATTGTTTAATTTCTTAATAGTATTGAAGATAAACTTTTTTTCTACTTTGATCGATTAACTGACAAATTCTTTTAGACGCATCGCGAAGGAGAAATTTATCGTTCGACTTGGATAAAACGCCACACATGTTCAGACATGCTGGGGTTTTTATTCTTCGATAATGTTGAAGGTCGAAGTACTTGAATAATTTTTATATCAAACTGTTTTATTATTGGTGGTGTCATGTGTTTTAGTTTTGCACTGTGGAATTTCAAGTATGGCTGTTGACTTGGTGGAAATAATCTTTTATTAAAATGAAAAAACTTTGAGGATTGTCATGTTTAAAACGTGGATTAACGAAGCCCTGAGATTGAATAACTTAAGATTTTTCCCGACTTTCAAAATTTCCTTCGATGCTTGTGACGGATTCCAAAAATATAAGTAGGCTTCCGTAGGTGGGTAATCCTCGAATAAGCCATTAACTTTAAAACGATACAACGTGGATATTTTTCGATCGGGAAACTATGTTTCAACATTCAATTACTTTGTTTTTAACCCGTAGTTCAGTTTCTTCGAATAGAGACTTATTCGTTAGGTTTGAACTAATTTCTGATGTATCTCTGGAAGATTGATTTAAAAGTTCATGATAAATAGCACACGATTCTTCTTGTATCTGATTTTTATGTTTGAAATTAGCGTTAGCTTCCTCATTAAAAGTGCGATAAATCAAGCTGCCATCGACTACTCTTTCACAAAACTCTGGCTCATACACTCGAAGGATGCGAACTTGGACAGCCCCTATCATTCCAATAGGTTTTAGGGATTTAAGGGATACTGAAAAGGGAAAGTATGGATAAGCATGTCCCAATTTCGCATAGGCGTGCGCGCGCCTTGTACAATTATATGAAATATTTAAAACTATTTTATCATAGGCTTGCAAAGGATCGCCGGAAAAATCGCGACCTTCACAGATTGAAGCGTTGCAGATTAAAATTTTATCGTTTATTTTTATGTGTGAATGATCGATAAGAGAAACAAGTTCGCGATCAATTGAGACCAAAATTGGGTAGAAACCATCAGTCAATTCGATAATTTTTTCATATCGTAAGCTGTGAGACGAATGTGGAGATAAATCTGCAATACGCAGTATCATTCTATCCGAAGGACTTTGATCCTTTTCAGTTAATTTCTTAATGATAGATCTAATTTAGATGGAATATTATACCTTTTACATTTATTAAATTCGAGATCGTACCGATATTTTATAAATGATATCACCCAAAATGGAGTTAGGGCTCTGAAATTAAATTTGTGAAAACTTTCTCAGAAGTTGTGAAGGAAATCTTAATTCAAGTAATATTAATTTATTTATGACAAATTTATAGTGATTAAAAAACCATATATTTGTTATTAGCTTTGAATCAACGCCTTGAATATCATAAAATGATCTAAAATAAGAAAATTCGAGTAACTTTTCAAATTCACGTTTTCCGGCCTTGTTATCGTGGACATACAGCTGCATATCTTCACGGGGTAAATTTATAAATTTCTTCCCATCATGAGTGATTTTTATCTCAGATTCATGAAACTCAAATGAAAAAGATTCATAATCTACAACACTATTTAGACTTTGAAAATAAGAATCGTTAACAAACTAAAATAAAAATTTCGATAACCTTCTGATCTGGTTCGGATTGAAATAGTTGCTTTAATTCGATTAGTTTTTGTGAAATTTGCCTCGAATTATAGACTGATCCATATATAATCCTGCTATACTAAATTATGTACCAAAATACATGATTTTTTTTGATATGTTTGTCCTTATTAAATGGAGGAATGTATTTTTTAAGAGAACTATTAAAAATACTGCTTTGATTTGATGTAATTTTTGAGAATTTAGGAGAGTAACAAGCGTCCGAACCTAATCTCGTTCTAGCTTTATTTATTTTAGACTGCGGTAAGCGAACGGTTGCACCAGCACCCGTCTTAAACCCAGTTGAAGTGGCATGATCACCCAATGGAGCATCGTCGAATTTAAGAGTTTTTATAACATCTGGAACATCAATTGTGATTCCGTGGCCGTTAACGAAGCCTACATTTACAGGTATAGTCGGAGTAGATGCGGTAAGTTTATGGCGCGTATTAAATAACGAAGGAGATGAAACAGGAGATATAAAATATTTTTTGACGATATTTGTTTCCTTTGCTTTTCCTCTGATTATTTTATTAAAAAGACCTATTTTTGGTGTTTCAAAACAACTATCCCAGACCATCTCGTCTTTATGCGTGTGGTTCAATTTATTTTCAGTCAATAATGTGATTTCTGAATCAATCTCTGAGGACTCTATAAGTGTAGTTTCACTGACTGATGTTATTTCTAAAGAACTGTTTTCAGCTTCAAATACTAAAATATAAATAATTTTTTTACTATCAATCGATTTTTTTAGCATCAACTTTCGTGCTAGTTTGAATGAAAAATTGATTTGAAATTTTATAGTTTTGTTATACAAAACGTATTGTATAATAAACCGCCATAATTCATAAATACACGAATTTATACGATTTCCCTCATTTATAAACGATTAGTTCATTTGATCTATTCATTTCAAATTCATAACTATCGATAAAAAAAACTCAAAATAAAATAGACACAGCCCTATTAGGGTTAAACAAGAAACGCACTTACTTCTATTTATGAATATATCACCCCTCTATTTTTTAGATGTAAATGACTAGATTTCTTTTCGAAGAAAAATAAATACAAATAATATTCATTAAACTATGGTATATTTATAACTGGCAAATCAAAGCATGCAAAAATGTTTAAATTTTAATTTCATTAACATGAACCTGGCTATTAAAGATTAACAAAGGTTTTAATAGTTGAAAGATCCATTGATTTATCTTAGATAAAAGGTAAATTTTAAATATTGCCATGCTTTGCATACCATTTTTGAGAATCTTGAAAGCTTTAATTATGCCAGAAAGGAATTAAAGAAGTTAAATATACTTTGATTTTGTTCCTCTGAGAATGAATCATGTCACACGAAATATTGTTTTTTAAAAACCATTTTTTATTTTAATACTATTTTTATCTCTAGGGTACAATTAATTGTTATGAATTTAAAATATCTCGATAAAATTTATATTTCCACGCGCGATTCTGCGTATTACTTTAATAAATACTTTCTCATTATCTATCACGATGCTCAAAAATAAACTGAAAATGATAAAAACTACACATGAGTATCATAAAAACAAATGCATTACAATTATCTGAAAATCTTATTTTTGCCCATTGAATTTGGAACATCGGCCTCCCGCCGCAAGATATAAATTAACTTATGCAATAGAATAAATTTCCCAAATGAGTTGTACAAGCAGTTCCAACTATACTTTCCAGAGCAAGGTAGTTAGCTTGAATTTTGTGAAAATCACTTAGTATGGTTCTTTAGATATAGATCAGCCGTCTGGGTGCTTGAAAAAATTATTTTTATCGTTTTAAAGTACCCATGCAATTTGCGTTATAAAAGTAACTGAAGAGAAGAGTAAAATTTATCTGTAAGTGTGCTCTTCATTGCTGATCTCTTAAAACTTTTTCGATATATTAGAAGCAACGAAAAAATAATAAAACGACACATTCTTAAATTCTGCGAGCGATTTCAAGGTTTTTCGTCATTTTGACATTTTTAAGAACTAGTTGGTGGATGTTTGACAAGAAATGTGTTATAAATCGTTAATTTTCCAAGGATGATATATTATAGAACGAATTCTGAAAAGTTTAAATCTTTGAAACGTCTTACTTGATGTTTAAATGATATACTTTAAATTTATGCTTGTTTTCAATAGTTTTTCTAACATCTAAAATACCAACGTCATTTTGAGTTATTTGAAGTATTAATTGACTTAATATTAACTCTGTAGTCTCTCATATGATAAAAAGTTTATCTTTTACGATATTATTGTTTTAAAAATGTTAAAGAGGTGGGAATACTTAAAAAAGTGATATCTCGTAATTTTTCGTTTTAATTTTAGTATTTTTAATTTGTTAACAAGTCTAATTGAGCATCGGAATTGAATGGAATTTTCATTTTTTCTTTGTGTTGAGTTTATTTTTTATGTGGCATTCAGGTGAATATATTGACTATTTTAATATGTTCTCATATTTATATATGAGCTATTTAACCATGAGTGTCACACGCTCTCTTCACCAAAATATAATTTGGGTCACACCCTCATATAGGAACTACTTTTTCAAACTGTAAACTTGAAGATTCTTTGAAATGTATTCTTGGAATGTTTTGAACTTTATAGTATGAAGACTGCAACAGGATGCGTATAAATTAAGTAGGAATAAGAGAAATGACGTTTCTGGATCGTATAAGTTATTGATAAAAACTTTCTTGCTAGTGTTATCTCATAAACTCACGGTTATTTTTTGAAGAAGTTAAACTTGACAACTTTTGATTGAAAAATTACTTTCTTCAATATACGTAACGATAAATCTTTCCCTCTGAACGTTTCCCTGGGGTGAGGAGTTGATGTGTTTGTAATATGTGTTTTTTCATTTTAGAGTTTCCGAGAAAAGTGGTCTGGTTACCATCTTAATACCTGGGGACATTGAGAAAAATGTAAGAAAGAGGACGTGGTGATGGCTGGTATGACGACTTGATTTGAGCTAATTTTTTGAGGATTGTGCTTTGAGCGGTTCCTCTTATTCAGATGATAATAAGAAAGAATATTTAGGGTCATTAAGCACGTTCTACTCTAATTTTCGTGTAACTTTTTGTGATAGTTTTCATGACATGTAAAGTATTCAACCACCACAAAAATTAACAACTTAAGGCATGTTGCGTTTGAATTAAAGGGTGGCTTGTGTTGCATTCACTTACGTCTCACTCGAGAAAAAATGTTCAGACGTGGAATAATGGTTGTGATTCCGTATAATCAAGACAGAATGTTCTAATTCCAGCATTAAAGAGAATGGAAAGTGAGGAGATATAATATTAACCTCAAAAATTTTAACTTTGCTTCTATGGCCTCTGCTGATGTATACTAGTTTCGTTTAACGCTTATCTTATGAGAACTTACATATCTCTCATAGGATTGAAACTTCTCGACTTCTCACAGAAAACTTAAAATTACTCTCAGATCTTATTTATTGAATAGTAAGGCAATATCAGGTGTTTGTGCTGTCAAATGAACGACTTACTCCTGACTACGTCCTTAATTTCACCGATACATCTGATTTTTGAAAAATTGTGATTGAATGCAATGTCACCTTTTGCGAATTATGTTACTGCCCTAAATCAGATATTTTCTGACCCAGGAATCGTGTGAATGCCTTCTTGAAGATGAAAGGTTTCATAAACCCTCAACGCACGCCCAAGTTCATACACCAAACTCTTCAATAACTTCGCCCTAATTTTTGATCATAGAAGTTCCTCATGATGGCTAACCATAATTATCAAAAATAACAAATATTTCGCCACCACACTAACCAACCTTCATTTCCAAAACCAACCTTTCCTACCCTTAGAAGTAATTTTCAACTTAAATGGGGGTTTAAAGCATGCCTTGACGTGAGATTCAATTTTATGCAGGCTTCCAACTTGCCTTTAGTTAAAAATTCCTTTATAGACCATGTTATATTGGCCATCTTTCTTAACTAATTTGATAACCATTTTAGATCATTCATAAAAACTGTTCAATCAAATTCTTTAAGGCCAATAACTTTTTCAGTGTCAATTGAAAATATGCTTGTTTAATCGTTCATGGCATAAATAAACAAATTTAAGATCAAGGAAAAACTTATTTTTAATACGTGCCCAGGTGGTTTTAAGCAGCGTTAATGATCAAACCTTTAAGTTACTCTTTTGAGCTAAAATAGATGTAAAGTAAAATCGACAACAGATTTATTCCTCGCCTGTATCTTATCTCGTTGTTGTCTCGAAAAAATACTCAATCGTTTTCCACGTTTCGGACAAAACGTGGAATAATGGAATACAATTTTCAGTTAATTCGAAATACCATTTGGCTTGAAAATCATATTTCGATGAAAATATATTATTTTCATCCTTGAGTTAATATCAAGCATTATATCAGCATCAAACTCGAATTCATTTAAACCAGAAATTAATACGGTTAATGGAAGGTAACTTATGTGAAATGTGAGTTAAAGTTAGGTCACAGATGTCACTCAATGGCGGAATCGTGAATTTTTTTGAAGAGCAAGGAGAGGCTAAACCTATAGAGGCTTCTATCACGAAAATTCTCCGTCTATATACGTCCTTCAGTTAAGCTCTTTTTCTCGGTTAAGCCTTCCAGCTTTTACCTCCTTTCAAGACCCTTTTTTGTTTAAACACGAGCAATTGGGGAGTGAAGGACTCTCCCCCTTTGCTTTGCCCGTAATAGAAACGGTACCTCTGCAGCATTGGTTCGATATGAATAAACGACGTCTCTTGCCTCATTCAAACTTCCGAGTAGCAGTCTCCACATCTTTTTACAAAAACTAAGAAATATCCCTTTACGTTCGATTCTCTTCGAACGGTCACGTGTACCCTCCTGCTGGGAAATAGTGAACGAAAACCCCAGATTGCAACATTTAACGAGTAGAAAAACGAAAATAAACAACTTCAAAAATGTAAAAATTTTCAAACTCGAAATGTCGCAAATTTTTCATCGTTATTCATTCGCTTTTGGTCATCATCACAAAAATCATCTTAAAGAACATTCGGTGTTCTATGAATTCGCAAAAAATTATGAAAATGTCTCAAGTTGAAAAAATACTACGATGATCATTTTTGTGGTGATTTATTAAGATAATCATTTGATATGAATAAGTTTCAAAAAAACTGAATAAGAACAGAGTAAAGCTGTGAAAATCTTTCCTCGTTATTTCAGATAATTAAATTGAAAAATGTTGCATTCATTTAAATTTGTTTCTATGCTTCAAAGGCATAAATTAATGTGTCGTGTCACCTGAAAAACTCATCACTACTGAATTACAGACTAAAATTAAGTAAATTGGTAAATGTTGTATCAGGTCATGACATAAACAAGAAAATACCCTCGTATGCGTTCTACATGCAAAACTCTTCCCCTCTATTATTGAGGCGGTTTGACCTTGGCTGCTTTATGAGGATTTCAAAGGATGTATCTTCGGAAGAAATGTACTTCTCGTCTTATTCATATCGCCTGGTGGAGTTTCTATTTGGTTTTCGAGATTCGCTGGCTGATGCGCTTCTGACTACTTTTTCCATCTCGCGTGCGTGAAAGTTGAACTATTCCATTGAGTATCTATCTCGTCCTGGGAGGTCAGTTTCCGTCATGGTAGAAGAGCCGGACGAACTCTCGAGAAAGCTTCACGAAAGGTGTTACCCAAAAATCGACCAAATTATCAAGTCTCGCTTGTTTTGTGAAGTCGTAATGAAAATTGACTCACGTATCCCACCCAGCTCGCATTTGGAGACCCATCCAAATTTTTACCGTTCGGTGATTGTCCCTCGCTACGGTTTGAGTTCATCAAAGTGGAGCTTCGAAGGATCAACAGTTCCAACGAGAGTTTTAGGGACACCACAGGTACGGGAGCTGATTGTTGCAATCAATGCTCTGATCCACTTATTGATCGGTTGACCGTTTATTGAAAGCCAACACTTGAAACTTTCCACAACCTCTTTTCCTTATCGAATTCTTCAAGCCTCTTTGATCTCATCCTAGTCGCATGGTTGTGTCAGGTCATGACAAACTAACACCACCTTCACGTACGGTATACATACAACAGTTAAGAGATAAAAAATTTAAAATAAAAATCACAGATAAAGTTACGGATTCTCACTTGTTATGATGACTTTTAGCAAATCAAAACATAAACTCAGCAATTTTTAGAGAACCATCTAGAAATATTTCAAATACCTTTCATTCTTTATCTTTTTAAATTAATGTTCACTTGATTCTCTTTCTCTGCTGGCTTACCATTCGCGAGTTATCTCATAACAGTGAAGACTTTCAAACAAAGTCTACGCCATAATTCATGTTTTTAACCCATACGAAAAAAACAGAAACCAACTGATCAACGGTACACAGTTATTACACCAAAAAAATGTTGATGGTTGGCTCAAAACGCGGTCGCGCCATTCGAACATTGTGAAAAAAACCTTACCACAACTTAAAGGTTAAAAAATTCAATATAAAAATTTTGCTCATAAATCAAAGATTAGTGGGAATATGTATAAATGTCTAATTGAAAGAGATCTTAATGAGGAAGCCTCCAATACTATGACAAACTTTTTCGTCAAAATTTGATAAAAATTTCTTTTTTGATTCTAAATAGTATTGACGCCTTTTCTTCCATAGACATTTGAAATAGGGCTATTTAACGCAGTAAAATAAACCAAAAAACTTCGGATTTTACACAACAACAAGGAATAGCGAAACATCAGGAAAATATAAAATGTTAACGTGGTATATATCGTGGGACGACTTATGAGCATATTTTGTAGATTCATATGAGAATCACGATAAAATAGGTTAAATAAATTATCATTTCTGAAAAATAACCTCAAACTAGTTTATTTTGTCGGTATAAATGAGGAAGATGCTTAAATTTACGAATAAATCTATGAAACAGTAATATCACAAGGCGTTTTAAAATATCTACAATTAATAAAAGCAATACAATGTCATTGTATAAGGTAAGGGAACGATCTCCACTCCTCCAATTATTACAGATGCTTGGCTTTTAAGAATATTTTGAGCATCTTTGTAGAAAAAAGTGGCAACAAAATCTCTGGCATTCTTATTGTTCACGATCTTTAATTTAACGTGTATGGGAACAATAGGTGATATGCTTTTTATCATATCCCATTTCCCTGCGGTCGAGGGAACGTTTGGAAATAGAATACGATTCGGAAGAGCTATTTTGACGGGATAATCTAAATATACCATGATGCTAAACAGCCAGCGGTCTCAGTAATCTTATTCAGCCATCTTGAAGAACTCATTTGTCTGCGCAGGAATTTTGTATAATCTGATCTCGAATTCATGTTTAAAAAAAATTCTCTCAACCTAGATTAGAAATGTATCTATACGGGACCCAAAACTATTTTTAAATCAAAGAGCGAAAATTTTTTATTTTTCATGTTTATTCAGTTAAAGAGACATTTTTGTCAAGCGAGGATTCTTGAAACCTATCAGGGCATGTTCGAAGAAAGTTTTATTTTATTTTAAGTAGTCGGTAAAGCTCTGATTACTTGGTTCTACCGTTCAGTTTTTTACCCCCCCTCCTTTTCGGCACCCTTGTCCTTGTGTTAGCACTAGGCGTTGGTTAGGGTGTAAATCTCACCAATTAAAAACCTCATCCTCTCCTAGGTTTACTTGAGTCACCATACCTCTTCGGCGGGGGTTTGGTGGAATGAAACTGTCTCTTTGCTCTTTAAGACTGGGGAGAAGTACTCTACACGCTCTTTCACGATAACTTATATACTTGCTTTTACATTCGCCGCCCATCGATCGTCCAACGGTTTTCACCTGGAAAGGTAATAAAAACGCATTTCCTTTTCAAAGAACGTTGAATTGGAATGATTATCTCGAGTGGTTGGAGCAATTAAGTCGGTTGCGTGTTGCTAAAAACTGACTTAGAGATCCAAAATATTATTGCCGCACTACTTAATCAAAGGATAAAGGAATATGTAGAAAATACGAATTGAGGAAACATTTGAAGAAATTAAGAGTTATTTCGGATACACTTTAGTTTTTGCCAAGGGATGAGAAAGACCCCATTTTTATTCATGAATCAGATGGCGCATGTGCAGATATCGATACAACTTTTTAAATGATTCGAAATGGCTACTTTTGGCCGAATATGAAAAAAAAAGTTTTTGAAAATTTGAATCCTGCTAAAACTTTAAATACCGTGTGATTCATCAAAAGCCTCTATTTCACCAAGTGGTTCAAAATGAAACTTGAAATGTGCAAGACACAAATTTTCGGACCATTTAAGGCGTGGAATAATTGCAATTGATACGTCGTCATATTGTTTGATTCTTTCACAAAATCGGTGGATAGCTTTTCATTGTGCCACTTTAGGTTTAGTTTTCATCGTGAAACGCAGTTCCGAAATTTTGCACGATTTCGGGCACCCAAAAGTTTTCCTTCATTTCAAGGGCCTCAATACAAATCTAAAGTAATGAAATCTTGTTGTGAAAATTCGTCCAAAAATCCAATTTTTCTGCATTCCATCCAGAAGGTAGGCGGTCGCCAGAACACACCCTAAGAACCTTTGAACAAAATTTAAAAATACTATCACACTGTATGCCAGATACGTTGGAAGCTCGAATTTTCAAAGTGCTTGGGAATGCGAAATAACGTTTTATTCGAGAAAAAATGGGGAAAACTAATTAGGACTTCTTTTCAGGAGCCTAAACGTACAGGTACGACCTTTCGAAGTGTAAAACGCCAGTAATTGGGTGGTGTAGAGGTTCACTCACCGAAACCCTCACCCTTTCCTTCTACCATCAGAGCAACCTTACCTCCGCGGCATTGGTCGCTGATGAAAATTAAAATTAAAGAAGGGCAGACTATTCACAGTCTCTATTATTTGATTAAGCAATTTTATGAACACCGCCGAATTCTCAGCTCGTACCAGATCGCAAAATTTCAAGCCAACCAGAAGACACAATAAGCGAAAGGCGAGAGAAAATATCCTGATACGCGCATCAAAATATAATGAATACTATCATAAGTCACCCTTAAGGGACGATTTAAACTTGCTTCGGAGATTGTTCGTTAAAAAATCGAATGTGAAAGGGCGCTAAAAACTTTATTATTGTGCCTTCGAACTCGTGGAGCAAAAACGACCTTATTAACTGATTTGTAAAAGTGGAAACCAAAACAGTTTGGGAGTCAAAACAACAGAATTAAAGGCTTTAATTCAACTGATACAAATGAGTTAGTTCATAAGGACGACTCGAGATATGATAATGTTCAATCAATACAAGCTGCGAGGCAGAGCTTCAAATAGGCGACGATAGCCACAAGAAAGAAAAGAGACATTCCTCAAGAAAGTCTTTGATATGTTCGTAAATATATATCAAGTATTTTCAGCCATTAAAGTAGGTTGGAATAAAATTGTGATTTGCGAACTGGCATCTGCGTAACTTCATAAAATGCGCCTTCGACTGAATTTTGTATCGACGGATCCTTCGGTGATTAAATTATCCCTCTCATTCATATTGTAATCATACACCTCAAATAAATCATATTTCAAACAACCAGAACCTGAGGTTAAAGATGAATTCTTATTTCGAAATAGATGAAAAAAGAAATTTGGAAGTTACTGAGTCGATACTGAGAATGTTTCTTAAAAGATGATTCTGAGAACAGGCTTAGCTTATCTCACGAAATTGTAATAAAATACCGGAAGAAAAACAAAAAATGCTCAAACTATAAATAAATTAAACATTAGGTGAAAACCCAAACCCTCTAGATGCTTCACGATAATATTATTCTGAGAAGCAATACCACCTTAATCTCATCAATCACCTTACAAAAAATCATTGATGAGTCATGTCGATTAAATGTTGATAACATGAAACTTGAATAAAGCAGTCAAGAAAGCCGAATATCTTTGACCAATTATCGACTTTTAACGAAACAAACTTTCTGTAACAATTTACTTTTCAAAAATATTCAATAAATTAACTGGATCATACAATTCTATCTAGCAGAAGGTGTAAAGAAGCGTGTACATCAAGATTTGACCAGGAACGAATGAGTCTTTCGTTATGACCCGTTTTAGTTACAGTTATATGGCGACGTATCAACGATTGTTTGATCAGATCCTTTCAGCTTCAAAATTCTCTCTCGAGTGCATTGAGGATGTCATGATGTTTTCACAAATTTTTTTAACATAAACGGACTTAACGAATCTACTCAAATTAAATCACCAAAAATCACATTAGATCCGGTGAAAGAGCTCATCCGTTTCGCATAAGCTCCATTTCTCCTTTTATTTTTGTCGCGAGGACCAACCCAGGTAGACCCTGACGAAACGAACATTATCGTGGCACACACCATCAGATAATACAGATGAGAGTAAAATTTTTATTGGTACGGTTGGATAAAAGATTAAATTTATTGCAAATTACTCAGACAGCGATTTCACTTCAATACACTAAAAGATAACAAAACGACATTCAGCTAGAATCACAAATATGAAGACAATTTCGTTTAAAAATTTATCAACTATAGACAAATTTTAAGACTATCGGATCGATATAAAACGACTCCACATATGTTTATACACCCGATGTCTAAAACTGCATTAGAGGCACGTCTTAGTTAATTACAGAGGAAAATAAACCCGAATCTATTTTTATACCAGAAAACTATCAACAACAGAAAGTAACTACTCATCCACAGCCAAGAAACTGCTGGCGAAAATATTGTAAATGAATACACTGAGAATATACCTCGTGGCTAGTAATTCCGTTCTGATGACAGACCAAAATCTTTGAACCTTCTGAAATTGTACAATAACTGTCCCAATAAGCAATCGAGGGGATTTAGAAGATTTAGTTAGTATTGCTTCAAGATTTACAATGTGAGGGATTAAGAGGAGATTGCGGACGAAAAGCCTTTCCCGTTTAATTTCCTATGTGAAGGTTTAAGGCTGGTAGGAAGTCGGAAAAGCATCTAAGCTCGATCTAGCGCCCTCAACGGTTGTCACATCATTATCTTAAGTCATTCTTTTTTTAAACAACTGGGATACAGTTGTAAGCACCCTCGCGAGCCATGCGCAAATTGAAGATGAACAATGGAAGCAAAAATTAAAACAATATTATACCAAAAGACGTATATAGGAGCCAAAACCGGCATCGATCTGAACAGAGGGGACCTCATGGGTAGAGAAAATGAAAATTCTGGGAGCAAAAATAAACTCCTGGGATCGCAAAAATTACTAATAGTACAATGTGACTGGGACCAATATCGGAAGCCAGAGTATAAAAGACATTGATTCTGAATAAGTTCTGTCGTTTCATCTATTTTCGACAGGCACTGCGAAATCCAACCATGCAATTTCAGCGCGATTTGATTGCCCATCCGACAAAATGACCGAAACTTTCAAAAACGCATAATACGGTCGAATTCTGGTTTTGGGAAACGCAAATTTGCCTTCCCCCATTGAAGCCTTATCCCAATATGTGAATATAGAATTCAGCTTTCAAGAAGAATCGCGTCTGAAGAGGGCGGCTGGAGGCCAGATCGAAGAGGGCAAAAAGATCCTGCAAGCTGATCTGAGAGACTCAATGGTTTTTTCTCAAGAGCTATGAGTTGAACCTTTCAGGGCATCTTTTAATGAGTTTTTCGTTTATATTATGTCCTTCAGAAAAGCCCTGATTACTAAGTTCTGCAGTTCAACTCTTGATCACTTTCCTGCACCCTTGTCCTTGTGTGTACACTAGGTGTCGGGTAATGTGAAACTCTCGCCTACTTAAAACCTCCTCCGCTCATCTTCCCATAATGGCTACCCTACCTCTGCTGTATTGGTTATGTGAACTTTGAGACGGATGAACAGCCGATATCATCTTACGTTATGTTCGTTCTCGAATTGGGGCACCTCTTCTCAATTTTTGGTTATCATTCGGACAACAAAAGTATGTGCCATTGAGCTGTAACTAAGCTCGGTGTAGCGTTATCTCCAAAGGATGTTTGAAACCGGGTCTGCGCTTTTCGGAACAAATATTTTAACCAATCGATGGATGAAGATCTGGTAGGCTCAGAGGTCGTTGAAAGCTAAACAACAAAAATACTGGCAGAAGATCACACCAAACCCTATCCTGGGAAACTCGAACATAGAAATGGATCTCCTAAGGAAGGCTGGATTCAAAGAATTTGACTCCATAAAAAAGCTAGACGTGGTTGCCTTGGTTAAGAAAATCGAAGCAATTATATCGAAACTGAAGTCTCGTGCCAAATATCTAGAAGATGGAAAGATTTTAAGTCGTTTCATTCCTATCATTTACCTTGTGGAGAGGAACTCAGCAATTATCGAAAAATAATTGAAGAACTAGACTACTAGAGGTTAGTGATTTTTGCAATCGACTAGATACCCAAGAATATGCCTAGTGGGAACCAGTCACTCCTGAAGTCTCAGTATGACTTGAAATCAATGAAGGTGATACTCCAGCATATAGAAATGCTGATAAACTGTTCAATCTTGAGTTCCGTGATCGAAGAGCGAATCGTTCAATCAACGCCGTTAATAAGCAGCTATACGGAGCGTTGACGGAACACTTAGAGTTCTGAAACTCGTCGGCAGGTTGGATACCAGCCGCCGGGATCGTAGTTGTCAAAAAAGCTCAGTTGTGTGCCACCTTTCAAAGAATAAAAAATCTCAAATTAAGATGTCATTCTAAACCCTATTTTATCATTTTCGAAAAGAGTTTGGAAACTTAATAGTCAGACAAGTCATTTGTGTCTTCACTTAAAAAGTTTTATGATGAGTTAGTTTAAAAACTACTGGCGACCTCGTAGCTGATCTATGTAATAACAGCCCAAATTGCATACTTTGATATGATGGAAGCACACCAAACCATGTTTGAGTAAATCTGATACCAATACCGCAAGAACAAACATATAGAGGCAAGGTAGACTACAAGTGCTCAAAATATGACATCGAGAACTGTCCAGCCAAGTTAACAATTAATGATGGTACATAAACTATTAAGAAATCAAATGGATGTCTGAGAATACAAACAGAATCAAACCAAGTTGTTGGAAACGTAATAACCCAAGACCAATTTACTTATGACAATATTAATTAAAGATCGGCAGAGTTACAATATTCTCCACGTCAAATGTACAACGGTATGCTTTCAGAGTTAAGAACAACATCTAAATTTTCCTTTTAATGCTCCTTCGAAAAAAAGAGTCAATGCTTAAGTTAGAGAGAAAAGAGCCACAATGTGTTATAATTCCATTCGATCCGCTACTCGTACACCGCTAAGAAATTTATCACAAGGAAAGCCTTTTCAAGACGATAATGGTATGGGGAAATTCATGATGACTATCATAAATTTATGATATGATCTACAAACGAATGTCTCTCTTGTTTGCGTTACAACGGTCCGATTTCCATTGATTTTACTTTTCACCGAGCCCAATCGCCGTTTTTTCAATGTCTCATCGTAATGGCCCTCGACGAAGGAACATAATTATATGTCCGGTTTACATATTGTTTGATGAGTGGTAGGTAAGAATGTAAACAATTATTGCAACGTTGAACATGAAATAGTTGTATTATTAGAGTTTTCTTGGATGTCAAATATAATTACCTCTGACTTGAGCTTACATTCGCAACCAGACACGAGTTTCCAAAATATTATATGCACGGTTCCTACTTTCCTCTTAATCAAGCCATACGTCATAAAAGGCGTAAATATCAAGCTAACGAAGGAAATAGTTTGATGATTTTATCAAACAATGAGTTTCATGTAATGTATACGACTTTTTATAAACTCGTATGTAATCGTAGTAATTTTTGTCATACACAAAAATTGGCGACGAGGATTAGATAAGGGGTAAATTATAAGAATTTTCAATCTAAAGTGATTGGAAGCAATATTTCGAACGTTTTAAACTATTTCCAGAAGTTAAAAAAGTTTTAATGGAGGACAGACTCAGCCTTTTGTTGACTGCAATTGGGCCAAGTTGTAAAAAAATTCCTAAAACATCGTTAAATCAAGAAAGCCTGTTAAAACATCCCTTGGTTATGTCAGATAAATCCTAGATAATCCTTTCTCCTCAAATCACTAGTTATTTCGAAGTGGTACAGTTTGACGTGCTTAGCTCAATCCGACGACGAGTCCCTCAGAAGTTTTTCACTACGTTTGGTAAAGGATGGTGAGAAAAGCGGATTTGGACAAATCATTTTGAGATAAATTTATCAATGGATTGCGTGACTATTTTCAAAATGTTCGACCTCAATAGCTGGTGGAAAAGCAACAAAACTTCAAAGAAGACGCAGAAAAAGACACGAACATTGATCTAGCCTCTAAAGAGGCAAGAATGGGAATCTTACAAATTATATTGGTCGGCTTGAGGAAAACTCAGCATAGCCACACTAAGTGGCTGTGCCTTCATTGCGGTCGAATGGGGAGCAGAGAAGCCATTTTCTACTTTTAAGAGATCAATTGCCATTCATATGCTGCAAAAGGCACATTCAAGTGGTTTGTAGATCAAGAAAACAATGCCCTGTGATTATCAAAGAAATAGACGAGATATCGTTTGTCAATAATATATCACCATTTTATATATTCTAATTATCAAAGGAGCCCCACTAACTCTTGAGATAGAAACCGGTTCTCAAATAACAATTTTTAATTTACGTGGCTTTTAAAAACTTAATTGCCGTTATGTCAAGAACTAGGGTCGAATTCTGAAACTACAGCGGACATGTTGTTTGTCCAATCGTTATTGCAAAGGAGAAAGTAAATAAAAACTGTATAATTGTCTACAGTTGTATATTTGAAAAAAAGGATAATGAATAGTGGAGAGAGAATTGTTGAAGGCACTTTATGTTGATGAATATTTAAAAATTTTCCGCGCGACACAACAAGAGGAAATTACCAAATTAATAAAAGGTTTTTCAAGTGTCTACAGATGATTAAGGCGCTTTCATAGATATCAATGCAAATATATTGCTCAACCTAAGAGCAATCTCACGTTCTTCTAAGGTTAGAACAGTGTCTCTTTATAGAAATAGCCTCGTCGAAAGGCACTGGATGAAATTGAGCAGAAAGGAGAAATAAAAAACACAGGGGATGGGCTGGACAATCGTTTGCCCATAAAATTGTTCTGTCATGATTTTTGCTAATTTTTCAACGGGTTAAACTCAAAAATTTCCTTCGATAAGCATCCTTTACTCAGAAAAGACGAACTCTATTTCGTTTGACAGGCGGGATTAAATTTTCACTTGCCGATTTGGCGTCAGCTTACTGGCAAATCCAATTATCAGAAGGCGCAAAATCACTGGCAACTATCAAAACC
Source organism: Neodontobutis hainanensis (assembly GCA_024349245.1). Classification (NCBI taxonomy): domain Eukaryota; kingdom Metazoa; phylum Chordata; class Actinopteri; order Gobiiformes; family Odontobutidae; genus Neodontobutis; species Neodontobutis hainanensis. Next base: position 20,864 of record JALDNG010000368.1, on the reverse strand, counting down.
CACGTGGTTTTTATCGATTTATAAAGCTCTAATTTGCGTTAGCCTCTGCTCCAGTAATCTGGCAAAGAGCCATCGAAAGCATTTTTAAAGAAATTAAAATGACAGCCTGTTACTCAGACGATATCCTTTTTACAGGTAGATCACACCGAGAGCACAAAGAAACCCTGAAAAGGTTTTATCTCGTCTTCGAGAAAATTACCTTAAGGTGAAAGAGTCAAAGTGCAGCATTTTTCAAGATAAAGTTGAACAATGTAGTTACACAAGGTTACACCAAACCGACACAAGGAAAAGTTAAATCTTTTGTTGATTACCGAAAAAAGTGACTGACTCAAAAGGTTTTTGTAAACTTATCAATAACTATCTGTCACACATCCAAAATTTTCCATCAATTGCATAAAAATAATTTGCGATTTTGTTTGACGGACCTCCATACAAATAGTTTTAGGAAGCGAAAAGAAAATTACTCATGAACATCACACCTGTACATTTTGATCTAAATCTTCAAATTGTCTCAACCACAGACAAATCCATGAAAAGTCTTTTGGAAGCTTTGTTTAACGTTCATAAATATTGGAGGGATCAACCTACTGCGTACGATTCAAGGTCGTTGTGGGTGTGTGAAAATTCTCCCCCGGTTATTGAGAATGGGGCACACGCAATTCGATGGGCCATAAAGAAGTTCTTTCCATACATTGAAGACCACAAATTCTAATTTATAACTGATCACAAACCATGACTTTGAATTTTTAAGGAAAAGAGTTATTCCACTGACAATATCTACCCGGTTACGAAAGTGGACAACTTCTCTTTCTGGGATGGATTTTAAATATCATTCAAAAAAGGTTCAACACGTGTTATCGTCGATACCTTGCCAAGATTACCCTTTTAAGAATCAAAAAATTCAGTCATACGAAAATGGACTTATAAATAATGTTAAAAATCAATTCAATCCTATCTCTTGTACTCAAGTCAAAGCTGTGACCTGCGAAGACGGTATTCTGTAGTTAATGGTAAGTTACGTCATTGAAGGGTGGGAAAAATAGAGAAGAAATAAAGCCATTTTTCGACTAAAAACCAACAAAATCGATATTGGATGGGTGTATGTATTATTCTGCGGAATAAATTTGTTCCACCTTCACCTATGAAGACTCCACTCAGTCGAGTCAACCAAAGTCATCTCGGTTTTGCTAAAACGAAATCATGGTGTCCAAATTATTTGTGGCTGCACGGAATTGATAAAGATATTGAAAAAATAATCTCATGTTGGTGACATTGTCAACTCGGTAACCCGAAAGCTTTTCCGAGAAAAAAGGGGTGCCATGGCCAGAATCCTCATGTTCATTAGAAAGGATTAACATCGATTTTCTTGACCCAAAAACCGGAAGAATGATTTTAATCGTGGTTGATGATGACACGAAATGGGTCGAGGCCATACTTATGAAAAGAACAACGGCTGGTAAGAATGTCAAAAAATTACACGAAGTGTTTTCTCGAACTTGATTCCCACGTAGGTTTGTGTCGGACAATGACCCACAGTTCTGCTCTGAAAAGATATCTGAGTTTATTTAAAAAACATAAAATCCAAAACTTCACATCTGCACCATACTACTCACTGACAAATGGGCAGGCAGAAAGGTTAAAACAAACATTAAAGGGATTCTTTAAAAATCTCCAAGAGAACGCCCTTCCGAAGAGCTTTGAGTTTTCTTGTAGATTATCGTAATTCAGCTCATTGCTCGTCTACTATATCTCCAGCCACCAGAATAGATGGAAACAATTTCGAATCTTGATAGATTGCCTCTGGGAATGGCACTCCCGAAATAGAAAAATCGCAGCATCTAAATTCAAAGTGAAAGACCTTGTCTTGGTTTGAAAATACAGGAGGAATGAAAAGTGGATCAAAGGGCATAATTTTAAAATCTTGAGCCACACCTTTTATTTTATGAAAAACAATAGAAGAAACAATCAAACGACACATAGACAAAATATTGTTTCCCAAACTCAACTTTAAAAACAAATCAAACAAAAGACATTCAGTTTTGACACACTTAGAATTTCCAAGATTAGGCTCTCCTTTTCCAGAAGCGTTTGAAAACAGGGAGAAAATGACACAATCAGAGAATATATGATTGCTGACAACTCAACAGACGAGACTTTTACACCTTCAGTCGATATATCAACAAATGAGGGTTTTCCACCAAGAAAATTTGTCAGAGTTCTTGAAAGAGAAGGAACATCCCTTCATCATGAAAAATGGAGGTGTTATGTGTACTAATAAGTAGAAATTCCCAGTTAATCGTTGCAATTACTTTGTCATACATCACACTTCTAACCGAAATATAGATTTCAGATATACGTCAGGCTGTAGTATTCATAAAGTCAAAACTGGCTGTCGGTGAATCCTAAAGCGCTTTTTGGTCATACTTGGTAGGAACCTGGATGTCGCGTAACAATCCTAATTTGTGGAATCTCTCAGTCAAAAGACATTTAAATGAACAAAGAAGAACGAATAACGCGTTGGAAAGTTATAATATGCTCCTGGGAGACTTTTTCATGAATGCCACCTCACCCAAATATCTGTGCATTCATTCAAGTTATTAGATCTTAATTTGAATTTTTTTCTCTCAAACAAGCAGAGATTTGTCTAAACTCTTCCGGAATTCGATACAGCGAAGTTACCGACGCTGCGAATTTCAACACGATGGAATTTGACACGGGAAGCTGAAAAAACTAAAGTATGATAAAATTTTTCATTCTTTCTCATTGAAAATACTTTTTGTGCGTTTCTCAAAATTTGTTTTTGTATCCAGTCAGATCCACAAAAAGGATGAAGTGTCAATAGATAAGACTTATAAACGTCGGAGTGGACACTCTAGGACTGAAGAAATTTTAGTAATTGTAGAATGACTACAAAGAACATGCTCAGTGGTTTTTAAATTTATACGCCATTGTGATTTGTCATTACTTTTCTTGAATAATTAAGCTGGAAGTGAAACTAACAGATACTTGATTCTGTGAAAAATATCTTGTGACGATTTCATCACACCTGATGTAAGAAAATTAATGTTTAACAAATTTGCAGGTTTTCGCAGATTGGAGTTTCAATATTTCATTTTCTTATTATCTAAAATACCTGTAACTCTGGTGGAATTTCAGCAATTTACGAAAAATTCGATTTTAACAAAAAATTTGTTGAATTTATTTTGCGGAAAAACTATGAATAACTTCTATATTTTTGATTATGCGCGTTATTAAAAATATTTACGCGCGTATATTTTGGTGAACTTACAGACACGCCTGTAATAAATTGAACAATAATTTATGATCAGATAAGTATTAAACATACCTAACCAACGTTTGAGCAATCGTGTTTTTTATTTTTATAAAATCTGTACCCATCCACAAACAAGGTAAAGTAATTCACATTTTCTGAAAGGTGGTTGCCTTTAGGTTTGAACCCTTGACGCTTATCTAAGGTTCATAATCTTTCTAATGCTAAAAGAATTTGGATTTTTCATCAATATTTTGACTTAAGGGATATGTCTGTTCGTTTATATAATATTTAGACTTATTGAATATAAAATTGAAAAAATAGCCCTCTTTAGAAAATTGCAGAACTGTAAAACATCATTTTTTAAAATATTAACGATATCTGAGGACATTTATTAGATTAACATCCTTTATGCTAATAAAAAGTTATCAAAAATTGTACAAAGTATTTCTCTCTGTGTTGTGGGTGTCGTTCCAAATATCTCATTTTTATTCGTTTCAGAAATTTATAAAAAATCAGAAAGAGCCTCTTTAGAGAGTGGAAAACACAAACTCTGCCGCAAAAATAAATACAACATCATTTTGAATTTGATTCAATTTATTTTTACCAAATGTAATTATAGAAATTAAATTTCAAACATTTCATCAAAAAGTACCACGTCTAAAAATCATGTATAATTAATTGTACGCACTTGATGTAAGAAAAAAAATTTACTTGAAATTTATATTTTTAAATCAAGAGTAAAAGTTTACCGGATCTACGTTCAACGTCGTTTACAAATATGATAAACCCTACTCCAACCACGGATACAAAAGGTCACACCTCGAACACGTAAAATATTAATCTTTTAAAAATGTGGAATTGGAAAGTAGTCTTTCAATATGCGTTTACAACCCTCTACTTTGTGAGGATTATTGATCAAAATTTGATCAGATAATTAAATTCAAAGGCTGAAATTAGACAATTGAAACATCATAAAAAATGACAGGATCACAAAATTAGCTCATCTCAATGAACTGATTAGCTTATATGATACTCGGGAAAACAACCATATTTATACGCAATTTAAAAGTTAGGCCCAATTACGTCGTGGTATACTCTATATACATACTGGAGCAAAAATCGAAGGATGTATTATAACGCGTTATCGGAACTACACCAAACAATTAAAAATGCCTATGCGAGCTGTAAATTGTGTCTCTTAGAGAAATTTGAACCAGAAAAATGTAGCACTTCCAAAAAATATATTTCTTCAGAAAAACTGATGGTCTTTAACTTAATATATTCAACAAATTTAAATACACGGCCCGAATATGTGGAATACCAAAAGATTATATATTAGTTTTTAGCAAAAAATGCTAATGATTTTTACATTTAATAGATAATTGGAAACATTATAATAGCACTTGATGCTGTTTTACTTATAAACGTAGAGTGTAATACGATACAAGTCGAATTAAAACGAAGTAAATGTTTCACGATAGCGAAGACCCCAGGGATTGTCGCGTGTGTTATGATTATCAAAAAATAAAAAAATCAACACAAGTCGAGGTTTCTTTTAATTTCGTAGATTATAAGAGAAGGGGAGTGTCCGCCAGATCGTAAGGAACTTGGAAGATGCACTTGGACATTTTTACACACTACGGCTGCGTATTATCCTGAAAATCCAACCATGGAGCAGCAGCGGTCGATGGAAGGCCTCTTAAAAGGATTAACGGACTTCTACCCGTGCCACCACTGTGCTAGTGATTTAAAAAATCTGTTAATATTTTATCATCTATCAGATTGAGTAAGGAAGAGTTTAAACCGGATTTTAGTTCTGCGAAGAGCCTTAACCTATGGCTGTGTACCATTCATAATGAGGTTAACAAAAAATTGGGCAAACAAATATTTGACTGCAAAAATGTTTATCAGAGATGGAGACATGGTCCTAATGACAAATCGTGTGATTAGAATAGTTTTTACAACTGTTAAATTGTTTATTTCGGAAATGCTGGTCGACTCTTAGCGCGCCCTCTTGCGCGACCTCTTCCACGTCCTCGTCCTCGACCTTTCGGAACAGTATTTCCTATCGTTAATATTTAAAACGCACCTAACCCCTCCTCCTTTCTTTTTGCTCTCGGGGTGTCATCAATTAACAAAGTATCGAGAGGTAAACTTTCGGGTAGTATAAAGTATCGGATGTTATTTCCCCGAATGTTCATCGTATTCAACTGAACAGGCTCTGCTCCTTTCCTTATCACCTTAACTGTTTTTAGATGTGTATTCATAGACATGTCGATACCTTCTCATAAAATTTGAAAAACCTGTTATTGTCCCATGGACTGTACTTCCGTCCTTCAATTCGATTGTCACAGTTTCGTGACTTATCTTCATTAAAAATCTATCATTTTTAATTTTGTACCTCACGAGTTTCATTTTCCCCGACAATCTCCGAACAATTCATTTTATAAAAATGGTACGCAAGTCTGTCGCCGATAAGGTATGGTGAAGATTTTGAATTTTTTCATAACTATGCATAATACTTTAGTCAAAAATCATCGATAAATCAGCTCCTCCTAGAAGTAAAGAAAAAATGTTGAACTTAGAACGCGGTAGGCCAAAGAAAATTGTCGCTGTTAAAGTTGAAGAACTTCACGAAGAAACTTTCAGCCAGGTGAATGAAACAGTTTATTCTCGTTCATGAATTCAGGCTGTTTCTGATAGTGTTATTGAGGAATCAATAGTGGAACCGATTATTATTGCCGAAGAACCTCGTTCTAGTCCTATTTTAATTCCACATTCTGAACAAATTGAACCTCCAAAGCATAGTGAAAAACCCAGGATTCATGGACCTGAGGAACAAGATCGCAACGACTCTCAACTGCCAAGCATGTTCATCCACGTTTCACATCTTGTTCGTCCTTTTATTATTGCCGATTTGCAATATCTTCTTTCGGATGGAAATGGAGTTAGCCGTGAAGACTTTTGGATCGACGATATAAAGTCTCATTGTTACCTAAAGATAATATGTTACTTTTGACGTTAGATGACTTCAGTTGAACGCGCCACTCAAGCTATACATAAATTCGATGGGATCCATTGGCCCGAACACAATCAGAAAAAGCTTAAAGTTGAATTCGCCGATCCTGAGAGAGTGAGCCGAGAAATATTTAAAATAGATGTATGTTGAAACGCACGGAAAACTTAACGATAAAGCTCATCCTGTTAATGATGTTAATGAAAAGGTGCCTAAAATTGTCATCGAAAGTTGCGATGCAAATACAAAAGTCCCAGCGATCAGCGAATTGTTTAGGAAAACGTCATGTGAACCACAGCTATATTGGATGCCTCTCACTGAAAGATCTCACGTATAATCACGATTTACAAGATGTTTAGTTTTCAGAAAATGGAGAAAAGGTCAAAGAGCTGGAAAAAATTCAAACAATATGAAATAATTTTATTTGTTTTCATAAATTCTCATAATTTTATCCCTAAATTTAGCAATTATTTAAAACTGCTTTTCTTGTGAAATGTTGCTTACGAAGCAGATTTCATCAAACAGAACATCTATATTTCCTTCATAGTAGGAATGCGTAATTTTTAAGACGTTCTAAATGAGATATTTAATTTACTGCGATGTCCTCTTCGGATTGGCTCAACGACTGTTTGATGATATTGCCCCAGACGGAATTTCTAAACGGTGGAGAAAGGAGACTCACTCTATCAACTGATAATTGGTATCAATCAGATATCTAGAGTAAATCGGTGCTAACGAATTACTTTAACTGTTCGTGCTTATTAAGTGCGGAACAACACATCATTTCCATGAATAAAGAATATTTTTTTAATGTGTGAGAGAATTTGTTGTTTTGTGAGATGTTTTTATCAAAGCATTTTTCCTTCATGGTGGAAAAAAGATTTGAATATCTCTCGGCTTCTGACTCGGTCATGATACGCTAAATAAATTTGAACAACGAACAGAAGCTGTATACTCAAAAATAGTCTTATTAATGACTTCAAAGAACGGAACAACATCGCGTGGGTAATTCCATGAAATTAAAACTAAATCAGTTAATTAAAATACTTTGGCACGATTTGAGAAAAAGATCAGGTGGCGAGTTGTCGGAAAAGTATTGAATGACGTTGGTCAGAAAAGTTTCATCAGACATCGGCAATGATTGACAATAGCCTAATAACTCAATTGATAGTTGAGTATTTTTTTGACGACGAAGATAATTGAAGCCGGTGTGTATGAAGTCATCCCCATCAGAATGGAGGTGCGTAAAAATACCAGAGCGACACAACCATTTATAAGTGTAAACGATCGAGTTAAAAAGTGAATGGCTTCCGAGCAAATCAATTCCGCCCATGAAATATAATTTAGGATGGAGATCAGAAATCTCAACGTCTCCGTTTTTAATCTTTTTAATTGAGTGAAGAAAAAATTTAATTGCTTCCAGTTCTATTTTTCGTCACAGAGAATACCATTAGTTTTTTTAAGAGCTGAAAACGTCCGGTTATACAAGCTTAGACCGTAGCAATCATCTAGATGGAAAAAATGAAAACCCTTTTCATAACTCGAGAAAAATGAACGATAAAACCCGATAATATTTTCATCAGAGATATACTCGGCATATCCATTCAAAAGTTCTTATAGTTAAGAAAAAGTACTTAATGGAGGAAGATAATTCCTCTCAATAAAATATCTGAGCATTTCCTTTGAATAAAAATGTTATGAACTTGGTGGCCGCCTTTAAAAAGGCCATCTGGCCGAAACGCATTTATGTTATTTAGAGCTATAAAGAAGAAAGGAGAGACTTGATAATTCACAAAAAATACGTATTTCTTCACTTTTAAAAATTTTTTGTACGATCGCCTCAAGGAAACTAACATCCTTAATTGAATTTGATCGTTATACTCTGAAAAAGTTTGATCGAACCACTAAGGACTAGATGTTTAAGAACGCACTGACTTTAACTATACCGAAAAAGTAAGGTTGATAATATTTTATGCTTAACGTCTGACTGTTAAATAACTGGCAGCATTTGATATAGGTGGGCCACTCTTTATAGTTTCTTATCTAAAAATGGAAAGCGAGTCAAAAACCACTTTCATACGCGATTCAGTTGATGCAATCTCTTCGATGGCGAGAAAAAGAATCTCCTCGGGAATTTGGTATTTTTGAGCGACGAGTTGGTGAATTCGTGCAATCACAGAATCTATATCTTCATTCGCGATTGAAACTCAGTTAACAAATAACCTACCATAAATCTCATGAAAAATAGGCTCAGGGCTTTTTTCCAGATTATGTACCTATTTTAAAGAAAGCATTAATCAATTTTAAGAATAAAACTGGGGATCAATAGAAAGTTATTTCTCAAGCTATATTAAAATGAGCTTAAAATGTACTTTAATACAACGTCGAATTCAAGGTTGATTCAATAAAAGAGAGCATTCCCTTCAAACAGTTACAATCATAAATTGTAGCGATTACCGATTTAAGGATCATAAAAATTTTATCAGAAAATGTTTTCTTCATATTCATACAGTGTGAGTAAAAGTGGTAAAGTGTTTTTAGTCATTTTAAACATTCCATCAAAAGAGATTAAGTCAGGGGTTTTCATTTACAAGAAATACAAACCGCCAGTACTATTAAAAATATTTAAACATTAAATATAACAAATATCGCGTAAAGTCGCTCAAAGTTAGAAAACACAAAGGTATCAACTCATTTTCAAACTCCCAAAGATGAAACAAAAAAGAATACTCGTGTTTTTAAAACCCCAGCATTATAATAAAAAACTGTCCTAAACATACGATTCAATTCACATCAAACTCAAAATTTAAAACCTTTCGAGTTTTTCCGAACTAAATTGGCTTTATCTTTAATTTGACTCGTCGCTAAAATGATGACACATCGTTAAGATAATGATTAAAATCCGATGGAGCTTAAAAATTGTCTGAGAACATGATATTTGAATTCGAAAATTAGTGTTTTCGATGTTTACACGACAGATCAAAGTATAAACGGGGTTTTTAACAATTATATGATGTCTGAATGATGAAATTAACATTAAATACCATAATTATCGAATTTTATAAGCCATTAAATATTATAACATTAATCAACCATAAATTAAGGTTAAAAGGGGCGAGCAAAAGATGGTTATAAAAATTACGACAAAGCATATTGGAAGCCATAAAATCAATCAATAAATTAGGGAGGATGTTTTTAAGTACAGGATCATGTTTTAAAATGTTCAAACAAAGCTATTTACCAACTTATCTGAACAGAATCTCGTCAAATTTGGATGCTTTTTAATGATAGCTTCTGCAGATTCTACGCCACTTTTACGTGCAGCCAGGTAGAGAGACTTATCATCAAAAAACACGATACTTTTGTTTGAGAATTAGCAGGAGAAAGCCAGGGGTCAAATAACAATTTCGGGTGAGGCATATATCGAACATTCTTTGATTACATAAAAATTAAACTTTAACATATTTTTTATGAATTATGTCATATACGTCAGTAAAGTTCCTTAACTTGTTTTAACTACGAAACCATTTTTTCTTATTTGGCCACAACTTATCATAGTCGACTGCTTGGTAGTTGGTATTTAAAGTTTTGTCAACCTTGGTGTTTGACCACTTGTACGATTTCAATTTGTTCGGCCTTTAATCATTTTTTGATACCATTCACTCACGGTTCTATAGTGCCTAACGTATCTCTCCATTTTTATGTGCTAGCGGGCGCGCATGACCGTAATAATGTTACGATTATCTTGATGGGCGTTACATCGCTCTCACCCAATCCTATTAAAATAACAAAAACCTAACAATTAAAATTTTTAATGAGAGAGCTTGTTCACATTCAAGTTGGTCAATGTGGAAACCAGATTGGATCCATGGTATTTTCCCATAAAAACAAACCAATAATTAAATATTAATTTATCAAAATTGTTAACTTCAGACCCAGTTAATTAAACTTAGTTTTGGGAAAAAATATGCAAAGAACACCATATCTCTGCGGACGGGGAGACTTCCCAAGATTTAACAGAGATTGACAAATCAAGACTGGCAGTCTATTTTAACAAGGCATCAAGTATCGAATACGAAAATTCAACTAGGCACCCGCTACGTACCCCGGGCTATTCTCGTTGATCTTGAAAATGGGACCGCCGACGCAATTCGAAAAGGACCACTTGGAAGTTTTTTCAAGCCAGATAATTTTATCACCGGTTCGTTAGAATGATATAATTAAAGGTGTCAGTGGAGCAGGAAACAACTTTGCAAAAGGATTTTATACTGATGGGGCTGAGTTTATCGATCAGACCATCGACAGGGTTCGAAAAGAAACCGAAGGTTGTGATAGTCTGCAAGGATTTCAGGTGCTACACTCCTGTGGAGGTGGAACGGGATCAGGCCTTGGATCTCGAATCATTTCCTCCCTCCATGATGATTATTCAGACAAAATTCTCAGTACTTTTACTGTCTTTCCATCTGCAAAAGTACTCTCGTTAAATAACGTAAGGTTTCGGATGTAGTGGTTGAGCCATATAACGCCACTCTATCATTAAATCATCTTGTTGAGTCGGCGACTGCAACTTTCTGCCAAGACAACGAAGCTTTATATAATATTTGCACAAAAGCATTGAAAATAGACCAACCTAGCTACATGAATCTTAATAGAATTGTGTCAGAAGCTTTGTCAGGTATCACAGCCTGTGTTAGATTCCCGGGCCAGTTGAACTCTGATTTCCGAAAACTTGTGGTTAACCTGACACCTTTTCCTCGACTTCACTTCTACTTAAATTCAGTGGCACCCGTCACTAACTTCGAAATTCAGCAGTATCGTACTATGAGTGTGGCAGAACTAACAAATGAATTGTTTGAACCTCAAAACATCATGGTAGCCTGCAACCCAAACATCGGTAAATATTTCGCTGTTGCCACACTGTTCAGAGGGAACTTTTCTTCCAAGGAAGTTGAGGATCAGATGGTAATAATGCACAAAAAGCACGAAAAAGTCTTCGTGAATTGGATACCCAACAATGTCCTAACTGCCTCCACAAAAGTAGCCCAGGAATCACTACCTGTGTCTGGTACTTTCATTGGAAACTCGACTTCAATTATCACTTTGCATCAAAGGATTGTCACCACTTGTCAGAAGATGCTGGATAAAAAAGCCTTCTTACACTGGTACACAAACGAAGGAATGGACACATCTGAGATCACTGAGGCAATAAATTCAATCACTGATCTTGTCAACGAGTATAAATCAAAAGAAGAAGCTGCTTGAACATAATTAAAAGTTGCTAAAAAATATAAATTTTTAAATGCTTGTGTCACTTTCCTCGTTTTCAAAAAGGTCGGCGTCGAAAGATCCTAAATTTATTCAAATGTTTGACGGTTAGGGTTGTAAATGCCGTTAGATGTTGGATTAAGTAAACGGTTCTCTATTTCAGTCTTGTTTGATAATTTGTGTTTGAGAAATGCGTCTTCGAATGTTTTCTGGCATTCGATGATTGACTTAGAAGTTGTGCATTTTCTGTAGTTGTCAAAATAAAACCTATATGATCGATTAAACGCAAACGTACATGTTGATTTTGAAAAACTCTTCACCCCAATCAAATATTGAAAGAACACGGCGGGCATCCGTTTCGAACCCAGTAATGAATAGTGCACCTGCTAAAGCTTCTGCACACGAAAGTTTATTCGGACGCCCATAGTTGACGGGATTTGCCGCAACTAAATATGGCAAAAGTCTAGGGTGTCGACCTAAATGATTGTGAAGTGGAATTTCGTTGAGGCGAGCCCATGAGCATTCAACTACAGCCAAGCTATACATCTTAATAATATCTCGGTCTGAAACAGACAAGTAACCATGTTCGTGAGCACTTGCAGCGGGAGTTAAGACGATTCCGGGAAATTTAGAGGGACGTTTTTTTGAAATAGGGAGACATTTAAGTAACCCTTGCCGATAAAGTTTCATTCCTGTGCACAGCTTAGGATTGCAATGTTGAAAATTCTAAATAACTTAGAAAGTTCAAACCCACATAAATAGCTTAACATTTATAGATAAGTCTGTATCTGAATCAGTACACTCAACAGAAATACCCCCGGAACCATTTGATAATTGATCAATTGATGGCTCGTTGTAAGGAGCTAGTTCAAAATTTTTAGACATTGGTTTGAATGAAAAACACTGTAACCCGATCGTGAACGATGAACACATTTCTATTCTGCGGTGGTGCTGTTCATTTTTATTTTGTTCCTATGAAGATTAATTTTTCATTCAGCTTATATTTTAATAAACTGATATTTTTTATTTTTGAACAAAACAAAATTAATAAAAGTACAGGCGTGGTATTTTTTGCGCTTGCCCTAACTTTTACGTGAGATCGCTGTTCTTCCTTGTTTTCATACGGATTTTTAAATTTGGGAAAATTCAATCTTGGTGAATTATTATTAAAAGGCTTTCAGTACTAATCTAACTTCTATTCATTTTATTTCTACGACATACTAATCTATCAGTTTATGGTGTTTTCATTTGTGTAAATTTATCAAATTCTTTTTTCCATTATAGTTATTATTGAATGGAAGTAACATTTAAGCTGTTCATTTGCTTCTCTTTAATTTAAAGTATTATGCTTATTCCTCTGCCATACAATCTAGGTGTCATACTTAAGTGATTATGTTTTATCTGAATAACTCCTTGAGTTGTATTTTCGAATATTTTCTTAGTCTATAATAGGTTAGCTTGAACCTTTACTGCCGGCGTACCATCTACAAGGGCGAGTTTTCCCACTCGTTCGGGTTGTAAATTTCGGAATAGCTCATTGAATATTATTTAATTGAGGACCTATGTGAGGCTGAAATCTTTCAAAACTATGAAGATTTTATCAGTTATATATTTTTTTCTAAAATGATAAGGTTTATTATCAGCTTCCTCGTGGTAGTGCGCCCTTACGGGGCAATCACAACTGTGATTTGACGGCAGCATATTTGAGCACTGTTTGATTTGAAACTGTAGTGTATTTTTAGGTTCATGTGAATGGGAGCTAAATTTTACAGAAACTACATTTTTTGGATGAATCGTTGTAAGTTCAAAAAATGAACTGCCTTAAATTATTATAATGTTTTAATTATCTAAGTCCATATAAGAACTTTTATCGTGTAAAAAATAGGGATAACGTAAAATATGAAAATTATAACCCATGAGATACGAGTATGCGTATCTCAATAAATGATACTAACCATTGTTATTAGAATTTCTATAATTGATGAAAACCCGTTTACAAATAAATAATCATATTTGTATGTTAGAGCCTATATTCTTTAAAAGTAGCATTTTATTTGCTCAAACATCTCAAGGATAACCTGACATCTGTGAAATCTTAGTATAAATTATAACTGTTTACCTTTAAGACTGAAAGAAAAATCTAAGTTTTATTTAACCGGTAAAAGTAACCACGAATTTAAAAATGTAAAGGGCGAAGATTGAAAATATCATGTTAAAGCATACTCTACCATGGTAGTCTCATTTAGAGGGCCACACAACTGCGAGTGCATATCAAAAATTAAAAAACTATTTTAGAAAATAAAATGCTTCCTATTTTCTCACGGGAATATTTTCAGCGTAAACTAAACTTTATTTTTTCAGTGATTTAATTCTGTAAGAAGATGAATAATTATGTTTTTAAGCCTGTAAGACGTCAAAATGTGTAAAATATATCTCTTTTGTATCGTACACGACGTTTCACCGTACTCCCTTGTAAATAATGTTTACCTTCTTATATTTTGTCTTTTGAGGAAACTGCAAGATAGTTTGAAGGGGTGCATATATCAGCAGGCTCTGTAGCGGGCAAAAATATCATCAGCCTTACTTTTATGTTGATTTATTTTTGGATAATATCAACTTTGACAAATAAAATTCCATTGATACTGATCATTCAAAATCAAAGTGATTGATTTTCAACTTCGCTCTTCCTCTTATAATTTGTCATATCCGGGTGAAGCAAGCATGAAACTTGTAACGCTGTTGTCCTAAAGAATACTTAAATCAGCACGTATTAAATATGATTTTTTGCTGAGTTATTTCCATAAGATCGAATTCACCATTTTCGAAAGAAAGTTGATCGTGTATGTACGGAGTGGGGCAAAGGCCAATTATATGCTCAAGTAGTTGAGACGTCAATTCCCTGTTCATTGTAAAAACAAAGAAAGTTTTTATGTTTGATCAAAAATCATCTTTGTTTTAAATAACTATTTCTATCAATGTTTTTACTGTTTGAGTTTTGGTGAATCAACTAAAATTACAAAACACAGCACCCTTACCTATGTTGGTAAGATATGATTGTTCAAAATGCTTATCTAACCGTATTTTTCAAAGTCTTGGCGATTTTTTTAATCGAAAATACTTGATAAAAGTCAAATCGAACTTTTTCTCGATAAATTATCGTTCGTTTTTGTTTAAAAAATAATATTCCCTTTAAAACCCACCCATCCATGGAGTACACAAAAATTCTTTGTGTCAGTGTGACGACACAACGAATTTTAGCATAAAAATGGTTAGTTAATTATATTTCACATGAAAATTTGTTATCTTAAAAATCTAAATTTTTTTGAAGTGTAAGGACTAGTCAAACCTACCAGGGATTCGTTCGAAGGAAGTTGACGTCTATTTTAGACCTTTCTGTAAATTCTTCAAACTAGTTTCATCCGTTTGGCGCGCTACCACCGCTGGACAACTTTGTTCTTGTGAAAACGCCTAATGTCAGGTTGTATGGGCCTCTCACCCACTTAAACTTCGCCCTCTCCTCTGCCCACTTGGCCAACCGCACTTCTACGGAATTGGTTCGCCAGGAATTTAAAAATCTGGATGCGTAAAAAGTTTGAGATGTATTAAAAAACACCCCGGGGTGTTGTTCTTAAATCTAAAATGTAAATGAGGATAAAAATTTCAATGTGGGTATTTATTACACAGCGGAAATATGATCATTTTTGAATTTGAACTCAACTGAAGATAAGATAAATTTTTAGGAGAAACGGCGTCCTAAATTCTCAAAAGTCATTTCGAGAATGCTGCCATTCTATGAAAATGGTGAAAAATTCTCACTCAAAATTCGAAAAATCATACAGATGTATGGGTCAAACTTGTGGTGTCGCAAAGTAATTTTCAATACTGAAGGGACTATTTTTGATATAATTCAACTCGAAACAACCATACAGAGGAGGGATGGTGCTCGTATCAAAAATGTGATATTTATTCGAGACTGTGAATCTCCGCGAGTTTTTAATCTTGTACCTCCCTGAACACCCAAGCAGTTGAATTAACCTGGGAGCATTAAAATCGCGGATTAAAAAATGCATGAAATGTGCAGTTAAGTCCCACCAGGGTTTCTCAGTGAATTAATGTTGAAGCGCCACATGGCAAAAAATTATAAAACTGGACTATTGACTTGAGTTAAATTGTAACAAAAAATAAAATCATTTCAACACTTTAAGAAGTTTATGTTTTTAAAACATAAATTGTTGGCGTGTTTGTTTTATGCATGATCCAAAAACTTAATGGCTGTAATTGTTTCATGTCAAGGAGAAAATCTAGATTAAATATGATTTTGCTTAAATATCTCAGAGATTACCCAGTGCGATCCTATTTTGCTGTGAACAAATTTTTGAATGTTGAGCATAATATTTGACAAGGAGTTAATATCAAATAAAGCTTAGCTTTGCATTATCTTGATAACAACTACATAGGTATTGAGGATATCTGATAAAAAATCGACAAATATGAGGTAAAAAAGGAATGCGGGTGGTCTTTTAAGCGTCTTAAAATGTTCTAGGCGCGTTCATATGGGTGGGTTTTAAACATCCAAAAATGAAACCTTACCTAAAAACGAGTATAGACAGAAAATTCATTTTTGGAATTTTCATTATTCAATGGTTTGATGTGGTATTTTGAGTTTAAATCATACTAAGATCAACTTCATACACATTGGCTAGTCGTTGACTTCAATGTTGTGAGGTGATTTTCAAATAAAGCCATAAATTTGAAATCAACTTTTCTTATGGATATAAAAGGCAAAATTATCCCTTTCTAGAAAACAAAAACAACAGTGTTAAATAGGCAGCGAAGACTCGAAGGTTGGTTTCTCAAATTCGCGAGCCGATTACTCACGCTAAGCACTTCTGGTAACACTTACGGTAAAGGTATGTCATATACTTCATCGATATAATAATACATCCCTAATCTTTAAATGTGAGCAATAACGCCATATAACCACGGAAAATAGAATGAAAGAACTTTTTACATAACAGGAATCTGCCAATACTGCAGTAAATTATGCTGAAGCTGCTGATTCTAAGTTACCAGTAATATATACATGCTTAGAGAAGGAGATATAGATTTGAAGCAGTGTAACGATAAAAATTCATTCACATGAACAAGTTTCAGAGGGGGATAACAGGAGATATTATTACCTTTTTTGAAGAGAGTATTTCTCTTTAAAATCTGGAGTTAGATTTATCGAACGATTTGAAATTTGTCGAAAAGGTCAAATATGCATTGAAGAAATTGATAGACGTCGAACTTTTCGCACAAGATGGGCTTGCTGGTTACTCTTAAACTTCTTTAATTTTCTGTTGTTCGTGTCAAATATTTAGGTTGACGTCGATGAATGAACAGATTGTTTCTGTGGCTGAAAAATTCAATCGCAAGGATTTCATGACTCGAAAAAATTAAAGGACCGTTTTGTTTTTTCAAGGATTTTGTAATCACACAAGACAAAAGAGTTGACGAAGAACTGAAAAATCAGAAATTTTTTAAATACCAAACTAATTTCCCGAAAAGAATAGTACACGTGATAATATTTCTTGCTGATAGAGGACTAGCTTTTTGGGTTTTAGGTTTATTCATACAAATGTTAAAATAGCAAACTAATTTTGGTTCATTCCTCTTCAAGCTGGACTTGGTCGTTTACAATAGGAACGCATTGTGAGATCAGGAAATCCAAGAAGAAAGAACGAATGATGTCTTTCTACAAATAATTTAGATAAATTCATTGATTTATGATTAAATTTCTTCACATGTATAATTTTTTTAACCAGGAAAGCTAAGTATAATGGAATGAGAATCGATTCAACTCATTACACAAATCACGTGTTTTAACTTTTTATTTTTATTCGCTGAGTAATCGAAACAGAGTCCTGCTTTCCACTTCTTTCTAAAGTTTATTGAGAATTAATATGGCCACGAAAGAAACCTTTTCGAAATTTTTTGCATTTTGGAAAAACACTGTATGATATGAATGCTGTAAGTTGAAGTATCGTCGTATGTTGATCAAAGTAATACCAGTGATACTTATTCTGTCAATTTAACTAAATCTAGATATATGAACCATTTAACATTACGAAGGCCAGGCACGGCTTATATCCTCTAGTTAGTTGGTTCATTTGGGGTGGAGAGCTGTTCAATAGCACCACTTCATCATTTTGAAATATGTCCGTTGATAAACAAATTTATTTGTTTAACCACAGTTCTGGTTCAAATTCTGTGAACGAGTGAAGAAAATATCTCTTTGTGGTAAGAGATATCAGTACCTATGGAGATACCACAGCCTTTGATGCCAAATATAACGGGACTAGACAAGAACTGCCTGAGATAACTTGAAGAGCCCTTCCATTACCAGTCCATGCTCAGAAAGCGGAATCCCTTATTCAAACGTTTAACTGTTTCAAGAGAGTGTAAACCTATTTTTTGAATGATTTATACCTCAAATTGATAGCATCAATAAAACTCAAAAGGGGATTAGAATTGTGTTGAGTACCTTCATTAAGTTGTATGACATTATAAAACTGAACTTTCATGACGTTTGGGATAAATGGGAAATGCTTGAAGTTTAAGGCAAAAGATCTGACCAAATTTGACATGAGCAAATGCAGCACAGATTTCAAGATGAAGTTTTTTACCATTCTGATCATAGTATAAGTATGAACGCTGTTAAAATATTCCCTCGGTTCTCTTCTCAAACTATAAACAGACTCACAACAGAGACAGGGTTATGACGACAAGCTTACTTAACACTCATGGATAGGTTTATCGTTCTTGTGAAGAGACCTACTCATTCCGATGAAATATCTGGCTAAAACATCTCAAAAATTTAAACTTATCAATCAGACCTTGGCGAGGATTTTACCAATGCGTTTCATTTACTTTCCTGAGGGGTTCATCAAGGTAAATCTGAATTTAAAATGATTATGATATCAATAAAGAACTTGCAAGTAAAAAGTTTCATAACCTATCTATTACTTTCCAAATCTATTATATTGTTAAAACAAGTTCTAAAATGAACGTTTATCTTCCAACCCGAAATTAGTTACATTATATCTTCAGTCAAGGATGGAATAAACCCTTCACTCCTCCCTGGTAATATTTTAACTTGTGAAACACCTTTGAGAACTTCAAACAACTTTTTTGAAGAAAGAGAACAAAGGTCCATACTTTGAAGTCAAGCAATTTATCATCCTCCGCTAAAGGTTCCAGGCCTAACTTATTTTTATCCTTGCTTGTCCTGCTGTTTTTTATAGGTGAGACATATTTGTTCTTTTAACGAATTTAGTAAACCTTGAAAAGTTCTTAGGCGTCAGGAAGAGTACTTTATATTTAAAATAGCCTGCGAGTCAAAGACATTGGTCAAATCTATTAAATATCTTCAGTGAGGTGCAAAGTTAAAGGAAAACGAGGAATTAGCTCACAGAACTCGTTTTAATTTTACAAATATGAGTGTTTTGTGTGTAATCTTTGCTGGTATGATTAATACTGAATAAATTTACCAGTCTAAAAATTATCCGCCACCCCTAGCGTATAATTTTCTCAACATTTTTTGTTACTTTCAAAATTTAACTAAGATGGAATAAAAATATGTTTGGCTCTGCATGATTTTATATGTCGATGACAAGCATCATCGGATGAACTATTGAAACTGAAGACCCTATTGCGTTCATTTCAGATTTTTGTTCATATTCGAGAATTATTGCTCTATGTTCGCGTTTTCAACCAAACATTTTATCAATCAGTTTTCCTCGATATCTTTGAAGTGTTTTGGTAGTTTTGTAAACCTGTGTACAAAAAGTTGGATGTGATCAATTTTATATTCTTATAAGTTGTGAGCTGCTTTGTTAATCTGCTCCTCTATAGATGAGATAGAAATTTATGGAAACTTAGATTTCGATTTTTTGTATTTTATAATCCGTTATCGAACGGCCTTT
Organism: Neodontobutis hainanensis; assembly: GCA_024349245.1. Lineage (NCBI taxonomy): Eukaryota > Metazoa > Chordata > Actinopteri > Gobiiformes > Odontobutidae > Neodontobutis > Neodontobutis hainanensis. The sequence continues at coordinate 1,342 of JALDNG010000368.1, read as the reverse complement.
TTAAATCAGAGAAGCATACACTTTCAATTAGTTATTAAACTCGGCATTTTTTACAAATAAACTTTAACAAGTAATTTTATCCCCTTTCATGGTTGTGTTGAACTTTGACCGGAATGAAGCACTAATTTTAAACACTTGGAAGCTTTCGATGCACGTTACAAAGATAGTTACGCATGAAATATGATTCAAATGCTAACGTAAGAGTATTACGTACAGAGGCAAATAACTACGTGTCTAAGATTATTCTTTTATTTTTACCTAGTCAGAAGAGTAACCTCTAAATTTTGAGCAAAAAACGTTGATATCTTTTTAAAATAAATTCATATTCAAACAGGTATAAAATATGTTTCTTTTCAAAGTTATGATTTATCGGCTTTTAAAGGTAAATCATTGAAAGGTTTTCTTAACATTTTCACAGTTTAAATTGATTTGAATAATATTATTCATTTTAATATCAATTTTGAGCTTCATAAAATATGAACAGGCTGAGCTTGTATTCTAGATACTTAACTATGACAGTGTTGAATCTGTATATTTAAGCACTGTCACTCCTATTTATGCGTTTGGAAAAGTTAAATACATAAATATATTTCAACCAGATCTGACTTGTCGTATTTGTTTTTCACAAGTTCTCAAGAATAACTTAATGATGATATTTTATGTGATCTAACTTATTCTACTTAAAATAGTTACATTGAATACCCTATGTAAAACTATTCACTTGTTAGATATGCTTCAAGCTTGAAGTGATATAATTTACAGTCGATCTATTTTTATCGATTTCGTAGCGCCTTCATGTTAAAACTGATGATGTATAGAAGAGGTACATGGACAGTTAAAGATAATAATCTTACGAATGTATCCGTCCCTTACTTTTTTCATAAACTTTTCGTCACAGATTTCGTTAACTATATCAACTAATACGTTAGACAACATCAAAATTTCTAATTTTGTATCCTTAATCATCGACAGGAATGATTAAAGTGATTGTTGTTTTGAATAATATAGATAACCATTTTCATGTTGAAAAGCGTTCAATTAATGTTAAATTTTATTTTTTAAGCTTTAAAGGAAATTAATGTTGTTATCAGTAAATTTAATTTTCAGAATATATCAAAACTGAGAATAAAATAATTTTTAATCTTTTTTTAGCATTCCTCAAATTTTCAATGAAAATATACCCAGATTTGGTTGTTTTTAACATCGCAAACATACCTGTGACGGGTTTATAAGTCTATTGATCATTGTCTGTAGCTTTAAAGTATTCACAAAAATATTTTGATTCGTTTATCATTTGATTCATCGTTCTGACTAACCCATCCCTCCTTTTCAATTTTAGAAT